>JALJCO010002143.1:0-369968 GCA_023101725.1 Atherinomorus stipes | reverse complement strand
TTTATTTTCCGTGTCTGAGCAGAGGACGGCTGTTACACACAGCTACAGTGTTTACAGCTTACAGTGTTATGCAGCCGTGAACTGATAAATGACTGGATGCGGTGTTGATACAGTGCCAGTCTCCTGACTAGAACACGGGGATAATTTCTGCCACTGCGGTGGTTTAATCTGACATGGTTACCATGGTGAAAGACTAAATAAATCATGTAGTCTGAACCTGCAGAAGTTATCTGAGAGGGTTTTCTGAAGATCAGTCACGCCTACTGTCCTATTTTCACCATTTTCAACTGTTTACATGCATGAACGTTTTGATTTTTCTAACCGAATAAATACCAGAACTCAAATATTATATTTTCCCGCCACTTTCACGTCATATCTTGACCTCATCTGCATTAAAAGTTTAATCTTGCACGTAAAAACACACATCTTCTCATAGTTCAATAATGCTTTTCCTGTGTTTTCTTGCCCCCTGGTTGCGTGTGCATCCTATCTATGACGTTGCTCGGAAACCCATCTATATGGTGCTGAGCAGAAAAAAACTGGAATCTGTCAAAGAATATACACAACGATGAATATAAACAAGTTGCAAAGCAAAACAAGAGTAAAAGACACTTTCCTAAATTGTTTTAAGGGTGTTTGTCTTTATTCCATTTAAAGGGACTTGAGCCAAGATTAAGAAACGAAACTTGCGACTGGCGCTTCAGGTAACTGCAGCCACGAGCCAAACCGTCACGGGAACGTGCACAAACTGAAGCTATAATGTTGTTCACTACGTTTTTTCTTCAAAGTTACACTTTTTAGTGTCTGTCAGTTGATCTGGATCGTTTGCTGACGGCAGAATAATCCATAACTATCGCTTTCAGTGTTTGAATTTACTGCGACCGTCTTCTTCCTGTATCAAAACTGCGGATGTAGCGTCATTTGACGTCACGTCCGCAGGGCAGTGCGGGAAATTCGGACACCGAATTGCAGCGCATTTTGCAGCACACAGCCTGTTCAAGGCAATGGAGAGAAACGTGGGTGGAAACGTTATTTTTGGTATTTAGCGCTTCATCACCCATTAGTATTAAAAAAAAATGGACATGCATGTTTGTTTTTTTTTTATTCCTGCCTCTAGTCCCTTTAATTATAGGAGATGTTCACATACTTCATAAAGGACATACAAAATTGCCACCCTGCTTCGACCTCTTGCCTCTCCTTTGCCCCCCCCCCCCCCCCAATGTAAAATTTTCTAGATCCGCCACTGCCGGTGAGGAAATGCCTGTATAAACAAGGTTGAAAAAAGGTTGAAAAAAGAGTAAAGTCATCCTTTAATTTAAATCAACCCTTAAATGTGTAAAGTGTTCATATCTGTGCTTCCTGGCTTTACCGAAATCAAGTCAAGAGCTGTTAAAGTTGTTTTGATAAGGTGGACAGCGAGGTGTTTGGAAAAGGCCTCGCCTGCTGATGGATAAGCTTGTTTTCTTTGTGTGGTGACTGTATGACTAATACTGACAGAGGCAGAAGTCGGTGAGATGACACCTATGTGTGTTTGTGTGTGTGTGCAACAATCTACAGCACTGCCTTCAGGGAATCACCTTACAGTAAATTTGGCACTTGAACTATTTGTCCAAGTTCACCCCAACGCTGATCTCTCTCTCTGCACCACTGTAAAAAAAAAAAAAAAAAACGAGCTGGGAGAAAAAAACTTCTGGAAAAGACTTGATCAAGTCATTTGGTCCAGATTCTGAACTAAGCAGCTGTATTTGAACATTTCTAATACCTGAGAGCAACTCTACATAAGTAAATTGAACTCAGATTTTGCCTTTTGTCAATGTTAAGTGTGCACAGAAAGCCGTTACCAATCATGTTACTTTTTGTTTTTGTATATCTACTGCATATAACAGAGGGAAGGTTTTTGCACACATTACATTTTAATGTAGAAAGTCATGTATCACCACTTGAATTCATCCCTCGCCAAGAAATTAAAGGGAACAATGCTTCACCTGTTTAGTCACACCTTTTAGGGTTGACTTTTTTTTATTTATTTTTTTTAGCCAAAGTTCATCTTAGGATTGCTGTTTGTTCAAATATTTCCCACTCATAACTGTTCCTAAACTTTTTGGGAAACTGGTAGCTAATTCTCTGGAACTGGAAGTTGGTCCATCATCAACAGCTGTTTCATTAAGTTACCATTGTGGTTTTGATAAGATTCCAACAGAAGAGGAAAAAGATGGCAAACAGATAGCAGTGCTGTAAATCTGCAGCACCGGGAGGTTTACCTCCACAAATGACTGTCTGTTGTACAAATGTTTGTTTTTTTTTTTTCACTAGATAGCAGGAAAAAAATGTAATATATGTACATTTCAAAAATTCCCATTCAATTGACACATATTTAAAAGATAACTTTTTTTTTTCAACCTGACCTTATTTCTAGGAGTTTATACGTGCATTTCTGTATCACTTCGACTCCTACAAGTGATATTTCGTTGAGTCGCCCTCTGGCGTACATCCATATAATGGGAGAGATGGGACAGCAGTAGTGGGTCTCTCCAAAAGGCATTATCTGCAGCAAAACTCCTTCATTTCACCAATACTTTAAGTAGAGTGAACGAATGAACGAGTACTGTAGGGGATTATCACGCTTCCGTGTTCAAGTTTCTCTGGAACTTGAAACACTTAGCCGTCCACTTCCGGGCCAGTTCAATGTCCCTGCTCTGTTCCACTTCGTAAATTGAATAAACCCAACCCTACTTAAATTTTCATGGATTCCCGACTGAAGTGATACTTAGGAAGAAGTGGATCAAAGCTAATTGTGAAGGGCTGTACTTTTTTATAATAAAACAACGTTGCACGTTTGTCTGTAGCCGGCACTTCAATGATGCAGACTACACAACTAGTGTTAGCAGGCTAGCGTTAGCTAACGTGCCTAACTTTGTGCGTCTTAAAACACACAAGCATCTGAAAATCGGGTCTGTACCCTCCCGTTTCCAGTGGAACAAATGGGGACTGCCAAAAAGGAGACGCTTTCAGATGCTTGCGTGTTTTCAGCCGCACAAAGTTAGGCACGTCATCAAGCTGGCTAACGCTAGCCTGCTAACACCAGCTGTGTAGTCTACAAACAAACGTGCTGCGTTGTTTTATTATAAAGTTCGGCCCTTCACCGCGGCAAATCGATCGCTTTGATCCACTTCTTCCTTAGCATCACTTCAGTCTGGAATCAATGAAAACTTAAGTATGGTTGGCGTTTATCCGAATTTCAAAGTGGAACAGAGCAGGAACAGCTTTTGTTGAAATGGCCCGGAAGAGGAAATGCCTAGATTCCGGAAAGTTCCGGAAAGCGTAATAATCCCCTATTGTCATGTTTAGTTTAGTTTAGTTTGGTTTAGTTAAGATCCCCATCATCTGTAGCAAGCTACAACTATTCTTCCTGGGGTCCAACAAAAAAATTATATGAACATTAAAAACAAAATATACAATAATAAAAAAGCAAAAAATAAAACAAAATAATCAAAACTAGAGTTCAAAGTTTAAGCGGATTGCAGTTTGTTGTTGTCTGAGCAGCTCACTGATCTGGTCAGCAGTGCTGCAGCGGCATGCACGGCTTGTACAGAAATGTGAAAAAAGCCCACAATAACTAATGGAGAGCTAAATATGAACTCAGAGGACTATAGTTCTTGTTTGTTTGTTCATTCTACTTAAAGCTTTGATGAAATAAAGGAGTTTTGCTGCAGATAATGCCTTATAGAGAGGCTGCCCCATTTCTCCCATCATACTGTAGATGTACGCCAGAGGGCGACTCAACACAATATCGCCCAAAGGATTAAAAGTGATACAGAAGTTTTACCTGTTAGTAAATGCATGTCACTCTTAGTAAATCACTTGCAAACCGTGGTTCAGCCCCTCAAGCCAAATTCTACATTGCACAGGCAAATTACTATACGCAAATTTGAATCGTTGTAGATCCGACCCTTACATTGGTGTTTACATTTTGTGCATGAACTCTTACTTGCATGAGCACAAACTGTCTGGCTGTCGGACCTCATTGGCTTTCACTTCCTCTACCTGTGTTCCTTTTTCAGCCTCGCCATTTCCACTGTCCAACCACTACCATCTTTTTTTTTTTCCTTCTAGGCATTACATTATTTCAATTTCTCTCCTCTTTTATCAGGAAGTAGCTTCTAAACTACACCCGCACAGCTGTCACAGAAAACAAAGAAGTAACTGAAATGATGTGCTTAATTTATCAAGTTTTCCTTTATACTTGTTAAAATGAGTTTAAACCTGCATTGGTGGGTTTTCTGTTCATCACGAGATCAGGACCTGGAGTAGAAACGCTCTAAATGTGATTGGTAAAGTATTTAAACTTAAATCTCTCAGACAAAAGTTATTTTCACAAGAGAAGTTTAATCAGAGACATTTATGGATTTATGATTTATGCCAAAAAATGTAAGTTCAGGCTTTTTTACAGTGTATTAACCCCAGCCACCTGAGGGGGTTGGAACGTGTGTGTTAGTGTGCGTGTGCACAGTCATTTGGCCATGTCAGGATGGGGTGGGACTGACTGGGAGCAATCTGGCATCTGCAGATTACATGGAAAAGCTGACTGATGGCATATTCATTTCATTTTCCACTCTTCCACTGTTTTTTTTCCTCCCCCCAACAAAAAGCAGCAGAATAATGACTGCTAAAACCCAACAATGCGTGTCTTGCAGCACCCTCTGCAGCACCGGACTTGCATTTGTTTGCACTTATCTTCAGTTTGATCTGTTTGCTTTAAGAGTGAAAGTTCAGAGATTTGTCATCAGGTATAGTTATACTTAAACTCTTGCTATGTGAGGCCAACAGAGCTTGGAAGATCTTCTGGGCATCTGAAAGGATTACACAGTTTTTTTTTTTTTTAGTTATTTGTAGCGTGTGTAGCGATAACTGTCTCTATAGTAGGAGTTGAGTGAGGAGAGAGGCTGAATCCAGGAGTCGAATGGGATCCAAAATCCCCGAGGCTCCACAAACCTGTCCTGCAACCTCCTCAGTGAGCCCTGTGTGTCTGTTTTAAGAACAGATTTGTTTTGGAGACCTGTTATTTTTCCTGCTTGGTTATTACTGACTACATTACGAAGCAAACAGAGAAAACATGCAGTATGTAGTCACGGTAAGTAATTAGCATCTGTGCTCTTTGGGCTGTGTTCAGCACAAAACTAACCCAAACCCTTGTTTTTTTTTTTGCTGCACAACGCAGGAGGAGCGTTCAGAAGAGTACATTAGCAGTACACTTTGACTAAGGGCCAATTCAATTCCTATCTTAACCCTCAAGCTCAACCCTCAATCTTAGTAGCCCTCAAAACCAAGTGTTGAGGGCTATTTTTTGACTTAGAAATGGGACACCCCTTAAATGCATATACGTCTTCAAACTGTGGGGGGCAGCATTACGCCAAAGCAGCATTCAGTCTCTCAATTCAGAAGAAGAAGAAGAATTTACTTTATTTACATTTATTTGCACTGTTAACTCTGCCTGTTTAATCATGAGCTACAAACGCAGCCACCATGGACATATTCAGCTGTCACCGCATACCACGGCTTATTGAAAGGTAAACACCAGCTATAATGAAAGTTACGTAGGTAACTGTGATTCTGTGAATTCCTGGATGACTGCCAGTCAGCTGGCCTGCACGTCACCTGATTGACTTTGTTGCTGTTAGGACTCGACCTGTGAGGAGACATATTCACTTTGTTAACTGCCACTGGAAGTCTTGAAAGAATGAAACAGAACTATCATTAGATAACTCTGCGGCTACAGGAGATGACATCAGCCCGGTCGACTTATACTGTTATCGGCACAAGCACGTTATACAAGCTGTTATCTTGATAAAACAACTACATTAGCACCAAGAAAAACGACCATTTTGTGACATTAAATAGCTTAAAAGACAGCAGCATGGCTTCACCGAACTGTCTGCTATTGACAAAATGTCGTAAAATAAAAATAAATGTTATGCAACAATAAGGAAACTAATCCATAACATGGGCCTAAACTAAGATAATACAGTACAATGGTTTTCATAATATTTATATCTCCATTAACAAAGAAAATACTTAAGATTTGTTGCTCGCCTTCTTTGCCGCTTGCATTCTGGGTAGCCCTTACTTACAAGGGAGATGTCGGAGAATCGCAATATTGAGGGCGATTCAGCCCTCAAAGTTGCCCCTCAACTTAACGTTCTCAGAATCAGGACAGCACTTGCACTTCACGGGAGTGTGCATTTTTGAGATTGAGGGTAAAGACAGGAATTGTAATTCACCCTTTGTTTTGTTAAATGTGTACACTTACAGGAAATAACCCACTCAAGAGAAGCTTCCTGCAGTTTCATCATAATCTGGTTTTATATTGAGCAATAATCATGTTGATCTTTCCTGTGATGTCTGTTAAACGTCTTATTTTCATTTTCATCCAGAACTTGCCACTTGGACATATTTTTAAAGGATTACTCATTACAAAATACTTTAATATTTACTTCAGACTTGTTGAGAGAAACTGGTGTAGAGACACTGGATCCATGCAGGACTGAAAGATGTTTCTGTCCCCCTCCATTGACTTGTCAATCACCTCCGGTGGCATCTGGGGTGTCCATTCAGTTTTCAGAAGTGACCAGTGCCATCCTTTGGCTCCACCCCTGAAAAAAAAGCAACAATCTTGTTTAAAATGATCTTTTTTTGTTTGGTGCACTTTGGAACTGATCAGTAGAAACTAATTGCACAGTTTACAGCATGTGAGGCGCTATTATTACACAATTTCCTAATTTCAAATGTTTCAGAAAACCACACAACCTTCCGATTCAAATAAGATGGTTTACTCAGATATTGCACAACTGCTGTGTGAAAGATAATTATTGCCCAATAATAGAATGATCTCAGACTCTGTGTACAGGTGATGCATAACTGCACTGACTGTGCTTGATGAAACATATGAATAAAGCATAACTGCTGCTTTAATGTTTGACGCATCACTGTTTTCAAACACGCCTTCAATCAAAGCAGCATATACTGTACACCTACAGCCATGTCATCAGCTCCACCTGCTCAATTGTCACGTAGACATGATGAGGTCGACTTGCTGGGTTCAAACTGAGCATCAGAATGAAGAAGAAAGGGGATTTAAGTGACTTTGAACGTGGCATGGATGTTTTTACTGGGATTTTGACACACAACCATCTCTAGGGTTTCCAGAGAATGGTCTGAAGAAGAGAAAATATCTAGCTGTTGTCAGGACCAGAACCAGAAACCAGTTGGGAACTGGACTCCTAACTGTATTTCCTGTGCAAGACTGGTCTCGTCTTGATGGATTGTGTCATACTGGGAGTTAGTGGAACCTTATTCTCTGTGATTAAAACCTGCCTCATTCATATTTTTGAAAGTTTTCAAATTGGTTTTAACTTCAGAGGTGGTAATCCTGTTCAGAAACACTTTTTGTTATACTGGGTTAAATGGTCCTTCATTCTGACAGTAGTCAATACATCATGTATTCATAAAAAGGAAGGAAAAAAGTCCCATCTCTGTGAGAGCTGCAGGTCCGTAAAAACTCTGATCAACCCCTGCCATCCACACCAAAAAGCAGGAAATGGTCATTCGCACCGTATAGAAAGAACCAATCAATGCCTTTGTGTCTCGTCTCTGTCCCTCCCCTCCCCTTCCCCACGTGCACCATTCTGTGCGCCACTCACTGTAAAACAAATATAGCTAATGGACTGCTAACTGCTGCTGCACCAAAAAAATCAAAGCAACAACAACCAAAAACAGATAAGGATTAAATTTTGGAGACGTTGACGTTTACAGTGTGGACTTTTTACACTGCAGAAGGAGTTGGAGATGAGTGAGTTAAGGCTTTTAGAAACGTGGTTCATCAGCTGATTTCTAGCAAAGTAACAAGCTATTCACTCAGCTGTTATCTTCACCAACCTGCTCGTAAACCATCAGTGCGCACGTTCGTGTGCTTTGAAGGCGTGGTTATGGCGGTGTGGGTTTTTTTTAAAGGTTGAATATGAAACATTTTTCTTAAAAACTTTATTTTCAAAAAAATGAATGAAGTTAATTCATTAACGTAGGTTCAGGAGCAGGGGCATGCATCAACCACACCTGCTTCCAATCTTACTGATTACCAAGCAAGCCTTACCCCGGCTTTATACCCGGTCTGTGAGTGCATCGCCACGCAGCAGCGTGCCATGCACACCAGATCGCGCCTGTTGTAGTCAATGGTTTGAAATATATCAAGCATGCCGCAGCGCGTGAGTGGTCCGTAATCACTCCGGCATGTTGCGCCGCTGTCCTAAAGATACGCACCAGCTCTATTTTTGACGGAGCACCGAAACCGCATCAATTTCAGTAGTTCAGATCGGACCAGACAGGAAGTCAGACACGAGATTCAGTGTAAAACATCCGGTAACTTCCTGACCAAAAGCCACTGTGCAGCTTTTAAACTGCTGAACTATCTCAACGTGACATCATCTCCGTGTCCACAAGGCTTCAGTGAACTAAGAAACCATGACACACAAACATGTGGACAAAATTAACCATGTGGATGAGAATCACAGGTACAGTAATCTTGCAATCCCCCCTGTGATTCTGTGATGTCACGGATCTAGATGTCGGTGCACTGGCGGGTGTGCTCGCGAGTGCACCACCCTCTGTACCGCCCTCCTGTTCCCACCCTATCCTCTGCCCTTCTTCTTTCTACTCATCCGCCTGCTTCATTGCTTCTTCTGCTGCCCCTTCCTCGTCTCTTTGCCTGCCCCCCCCCCATCTCCCTCCTTTCTCCTTTCGTCCTTCTATCCCATCATCCGACTGTCTTCACCATTCTTTCTTTTCTTGCTCCTTGTCCGCCTCCTTGTCTTCTTTCAGGTTCCATTTTAGGGGGGTTCCCTAAGCCGGACTCACTACCAAAAGACTACACCCCCACCCTAGGTCTTCCTCTGGCTCATCATTGGATGACATTTTTTCATCTGTTCAATAAATCATCATCCTCACTCATATTATTGTGGCGTGGTCCTTGCTAGTCAGTACCTCCATGAAGCGTTTTGAGGGTGCAGAATGAAAGTACATTTCCTTTGAAAATTATATTTCCCCTGAAAATAAATCTTAAATAAATTTTAATGGGTTCGACAATGGTGTGATGTTTACATCTACAAGCCAATACAGGCCGCCATGGCGGTTGCTGGATATGATCTCTGTGTGGCAATAGTGTGTTTGGCACAGTTAGGGCGGCACTGGGGGAGAAAATGGTGAAGTCGGCAAGTCAAGCAGCTGCTCTAGAGCCCCGGAGATATTGTTATCTGGCTCAGAAGAGGAGAAGAGCAAAAACTGGAGTAAATTTAGGTGAAGACTACACTAAATGGACCCACATAAACATGGAAATGTCGATTTTTCTCTTTGATCGGTAAGTTAACTCTTTATTTTGTCACCATGCCTCCGACTGATGATGTGCCCTGGCTACTTGGCCACAGGGATGTCCCTTTGGCTGAATGGTCAGTGCACATGACTTTCACCCGGGAGTCTGGGGATAAAATCCCGCCCGTGCCCCCTGTAGCGTACCTTCCCACACTAACATGGCTAACTTTAGCTGTCAGTTATAAAACTCTGCATTACATGTTGGACATGGCGGCTGTAGTTCACTTGCCGTATCGGCAGCGAGCCTGGTAACCAAACGGCTGGAGTTGTTTTTCTGCTGTTGCCAAATACTTAGACACACATAATATTGCCGTATTCCATATCCAGCCTTTAATTAAATGTAGCTTGCTGAACCGTTTTTCTGAGATTGCCAACCCTAGCTTTAACCTGACAAAGCCTTGCAAATACATCTGCTTAACTCAGCAACCCATTGTGTTCGCTACAAACTCACCCAGCGATTATCTATACTGGTTACTCACACGCTGAAGCTAGTGAACAGTGAACAGCAGCTAACGAGCTCTATGCACAACTCCAATACTTTCTGATCTTAAGGGCAGACACACCAGACAGACTGCCGACCGTTGCAGTTGTCGCCAGAAAATGGGGTCGGGCTGATAAATCGGCTTCAGTCTTGCCGACACGGTGAGAAAAATACCCAAGAACACATCGAGTCAACTCCATACCTGAGTGTAGCTTCTGCACATGCGCAAAATATAATGTCACCACAACAGCAGGCGGCACTGATCTATATTGTGGCCCCAATAACTGGAAATGCTGAACCATTTCTCACAAAACAAAACGCATAGCAGATAGTGAGGACTGCTCGCTAAGGTCCTAATATGATGCCAAACGATGTATGAGAGTTTGCATTATGTCCGCTCTTCATCTGGTTTGTTTACCTTCACTTTGGGTCTTCTCGTTTGTTGATTCACCAGCAAGGTCAAGCCTCCTCCAATATGATTGGTCAGCCCATCACCGTCTGAACGACTGGCTGACGCAGATTACACATGTTCGATCAGCTGGAAAAAAACGCCAACGGTATTGGCGATGGCAGCCGTCTGCACACCAAAATGACTCACGACCCCGACGTCAGAGGACTCCACGACGACACCAAACGGACGAAAATCAGCCCGGTTTGTCTCTGCCTTAATACTGCTCCTTTGACAGCCCCCCCCAAAAAATACTGCTCCTTTGTTTCCTGTCTTTCATAAACTGATTAATCCAGGTGTGTCTAGCCATTGTCGTCATGACTACTGAAGTTTGGCACACCTGGATTAATCAGTTTATCCAGTAATGAAAGACAGGAAACAAAGGAGCTGTATTAAGTTCAGGAAATGTTGGAGTTGTCCATATAGATCAGTGTCAGGATCTGGACTGGTCCCCAGTCTAACGAGACTCACCTGTGCCTCGTTCCACATGATTGCTGGCTGGGTATTTAAGCCCGACTGGTCTTTCCCTCCTTGCCAGATTGCCACTCCTGCTATGGTGAACCTTGCCTGTAGTCTACCTGAAAGTCCAGATTTTTTTCTTAACTGCCCTCATTGTGTCTCTTCTGCTCCACAGATCATTTCGGTGCTGTTTGCCGCGCCCTTATTTTGTTGGGGTTTTTTTTTCTTTTGTTAATAAATCCTTGTTTATTCTCTCTTTGGTTTTATATCTGCTTCTTGGGTTCGGAACCACTCCTTACCATGACTTTGTAAATTAGTGGTTGAAAACCTCAACGATGCTTTGTTCGCTCTGCAACTACCAAACACTGCTTCTGCCATTTATACCGGTGCCTCAGGGCGCTAAATTGAACAGTCTTTATTCCAAATAGTAAATAAATGTTGTGACTAAGAAGATACCAGTAAACCCATATGTGTAGAGGAAATCAAACCGTGCATGTTGTATAGTGTGGCTATACAGATTTAACTTGTGATTTTTATGGCTTTTACAATAATCACACATTCTTTGGTTTTAATGGGTCATGAAGAGTCCTGCTGAGATGGACCAGTTTTTTTTTTTTTTTTTTTAAGCTTACCATTTGCACTGCTTGTGGTGGATTACAATCATCTAAAGATGCATGACTGGTTAAAACCACCTGGCATCTCTTACTGCATGCACATGTGCAGATTCATGAATAAACCAGCTGCTCCTGAACTGATGAAGTTTGCTTTATTCAGACTTGTTGTGGTCTGATTTCTGTCCAGTTTTTATGACATGCCAACCTTGTGATGGTGGCCGGCTCAGCCAGTGGCTGCTCACTAAGTTGCTGTTTGCAGATACTATGACATCTCAAGTTTTCGGCACTGATTGGCCTCTATGTTGCCAAATCAGTAGCTGGCTTTGGCCAATAGCCTCCATCGGCTTCCCACCATGCTTAATTATATATCCACATGGATTAAGTCTTTGTACTCAACTCGTTTCAGGTTTTAGTTGATGCTATTTGAGAGGACAGGAAATCAGTATAGCTCAATCCATGTGGGGAAATGATTTTTTTGTAATAATTTATGTAATAAAATCAATCTGATGAAACTTTATAGTTCAGAGGATCATCTGTGATCCATTTTTGGAGATAACCTATGTGTGCCAAGCGATACTGAGCTCACTGAACAAAAAGGGTTAACCATCCATAGCTGTTTGTGCCAGAACTGAGCCAGGTGTCACTCTGTTTGCCAAGTGACTCAGACTCCGCTTTCGTTATGTGATGTGAAGCCGGAGGTCGACACTGACACGTCTGTTGAGAAATGCCACTCATCAGATGTACAGATCCGTTCTCCTTCATCAGCATCTGCATCCTGAATGTACTACAGTACATCATCTGCTGCGAAGGCTCCTTCTGCTGCTCTGGCATGATCTGGCAGCAGATAGACGCATCATGTACGGCTATACTCAGAGTAAGACGAGAAGAGCGGAACTGGCCATGGCTGCTTCACACGGCCATGCCATGGCACCTTAACACATGTACAATCACAAAAACGTCTCACAGACGGTGACTGACGTGTGACGTTATCCTGCTGGAACCTGGTTTACCTGACACCGCAAACATTCCCGTCCCACCACCACCTCCTCCTCCAGATCAGCTTTCCTATGCGGTCATGTCAGGGTAAATTCTGTAAGCCTATCAATTAGCAAAAAGTTCACAGTTCACAGTTCCTGAAAAACTAATAAAAACCAAGGTCATTGCTGAATGGGAACTTTAGGCCAAAATGGGAGAGTTTTATTGAAATTTAACAGTGAATTCAGCACTGATGAAACGCAGCCTGCATCACAAGCTCCCTCATGAACTGAAGCGTCTGTGAATCTGAAATGTATTTTCTAAAAAAAAAGGGAAGGAATTGAGCTTCAGAGGATGTCCCAGTTTGCTGGTACACTGGGATTTTTCCCCTGACATCATGATGAATGCAATTCACAGCATGTTGAACATGTAATTGTTTGAAGGCTTTGGTATGCTACAGATGAACTATATCCAGCTACTCATCAGAGACTCGAAGAAATGCCTCTGAAATATCCACTTTCATTGAAGCGTCCCAGTACGTCGACAGCGTGTTTTATTTTTACAGCGTATCCAGTGACAAAGGACACTTTAACCCCTCACTTAGATTACATGCAGACGGGTGCAAGCATCATTATGTTCTACGCATACATGCTTTTTAATAGGTCGACAGGCAGACCAATCACACTTGTCAACCTGTTGCCAGGATACCGGTGGTGTGGGGTGCTAAACACCGGTCCACAACTTTTACATCATGGACTATATTTCTGAAAGTTAGAATATGAAAGTATATTGTGTTACCTCAGAGAAGTGCTGAAGCAGGTCCCGGCAGCACCTGCTCTTTCAGTGTACAATATCATCACCCCGGAGCTCTGAGTCCGAACAATTTCCTGATTTAATGCCGGCTCCACATATGGGAAGATCATCACCATCTAAGCCTAATTAACTGACATCTCGGAAACGATAAGTGAGGCAGAAGAGCGCGTTTAGTAGGAGTGAGTGTTTAAAGTTAGGCATCACGTCCTTCATCTCCACTGATGAGTCAGTTACGTTTTATCTTTAGTTCCCCACTGACATAAATTTTGTGGTAATCCGAGAGACGTTTATTTCAGTGTAGCATTTAAATGTCACATCAGATGATTATCTGTTTAATTATGTGGCAATAAGCCTGTTTGAGTTCGCTGCTGCTTACGTTTCGGCTCATTTGCTTGTTGTAAATGGGGAAATTATTGGCATGGCACTATGCTAACACCGCGCCATGAGTGATGTCGTTTTTACATCAAAAGACAGCAAGGACAGGTTTAGTGTTGGATTAGCTGTGATTGATGCTTTGTGGTTCACTGGTTGAGCTGCTTCTCAGATCTGGAACCAGTTGGAGGGAAAAGCTTTGATTGTGTTTACCCAGAGCGCCCAGCTCCAGTCGGTGGAGGGATTCTGTGCCCTGGGAAGAAAAACAAAGCAATCCAGAAGTTCTCCTCTGAACTGAAGCAGGTTTTAATCCAAAGATTTGGGTTTTTCATAAGTCCCCTGCAGCCTGTTGTTTGTAAATCAGATAAATATGGTAAATCAGATTGATTTTTTTTTTTTCTGAAAGTCTAAGAGGAAAAACTCCAGTGTTTCCAGTGACATTTGTAATCTGCTGACATGTTGTTCAAGTTTAAATTAACATGAAAAAATATCCAAGCAACTCTTGTAATGATATTTCCCCTCCCCTGGCATTTTCACAACTTCTTTAATCTTATTTTATTTTTCTAAAACATCATTGACGTTGTCATTTGCCAAAGATTATTTTTATATCAGAAAATTTATTAGTTCCAACTGCTGAAACTAAATTAAAATAAATTGACTTAAAAAAAATCAAATAAATTGGTGCTGGTACTTTGCCATACAGCCCCTAAATAAGATCTGGTTCCACCTTCTGAAGTAAATTTAAGACCTTAACCATTCTAGCCTTTGGTAATCTTATTTTGTTTATCAGACTGATGTATTTCCCCCCCCCCCCCCCCCCCCCTTTCCTCCCTTCCCTCCCTCCCCCCTTTTTCCCCCCCCCCCCCTCCCCCCCCCCCCCCCCCCCCCCCCCCTCCCCCCCCCCCCCCCCCCTCCCTTCTCCCCCCCCCCCCTCCCCCCCCCCTTCCCCCCTCCCCCCCCCCCCCCCCCGGCCCCCTCCCCCCCCCCTTATTTTTTTTTTTTTTTTTTTTTTCTTCCCCCCTTCCCCCCCCCCCCCCCCCCCCCCCCCCCCCCCCCCCCCCCCCCCCCCCCCCCCCCCCCCCCCCCCCCCCCCCCCCCTTCCCCCCCCCCCCCCCTTTACTTGCCTTGAGTCACACTTATTTATGTATTTATTTCTTTTTGACACATGTTGGCCAGTAGATGAAAAAAATCTACCAGCTTAGCATATTTTTTTTACCGGCCAAAATATGAAACCATTTTACACTTTGATTAAAAAAAAAAAAATTTTTTGTTTTGATTGTATTTTTTTTTTTTTTTTTTATTTCTACCCCCTTTTTTCTCTCTTGTCTTTCACACCAAGTCCATGAAATCTGCCTCCTGTCCTGACAGTCCTCAGCATTCAGTCTGGTGGGAGATAGCTACTCCCTCATCTCTGGAAAACCAGTTGGACAATAAGGAGATCTGACAGTGTCTCCCAGTCTTTTTGATTTTTTATTTTTTAAACCCCCCCACTTTTTTCTTTTGGGAGAATTTCAGGGGAAGTTTTTCAAAATATTATTTTAAATATTTTTAAAAAAATTTTTATTATATTATATTTTCCACATTTTTCCCTGTGTATATGCAAAGATCTTTTATTTCTTCCAATTAGGAATTACATTTAAGGGGGGGGTTTGGGGTGATTCCCCCGCCGGAAATCGGATCCCACCCATTTTTCCCCGCTTTTTTTTCTTATTTTTTTGTTTCTAATGCGCATATCAACGTTATTTATTAATTTGAACACCCCGCCGGCCGGGGGTGGTTTAAACCCCCCCTTTTCCCCCGCCATCCCCGGGGTAATTGGGCCGCCCCCCCTCCCGCCCCCACCCCCAACCTTCTCAGCCTTAAATCCTCTGTTTATTCTCCAGTTCCCACTTTCTCATCAAAGCTCTTCTAAAGTCCTTTTCCCCTCTTAATCCCTCTAACCTCTTTTCAGTAACGTAGTGGGGGGTCTCATACGAAGGTGTGTTTGTGTCTGTGTTAGTGAACATGTGTGTCGATGAAATATGTAGACGGTAGAGCAACATACAGAACAAAATAAAGATTTAAAAAACATAACTAATTTGATATAAACATTTACTCGCCATGTGGCGGATAAACCTCAGAGATTTACTCACCAAACAGAAAATTTACTCGCATTTGGCAGCTGGCAAGTGTTAATTTCGTACCCTCGGGGCAGCTGGATGCCAGTAAGATACTGTAAGTTATTGTAAAATATTTTGTTAGTTTTATTGGAAAATTGTTTACATTAACACCACTGTAATTTCCCCTACGCGGGTAAAGGCGATAGTATTCACCACTGACATAAACACTTCTACTATAACTCCGAACAACGCAGTAACCCCTACATTTTGGTATGTAAATATGATCTCATGAAGGGTGAAATCTGCGCAGACTGAATCAGCACTTGTAACAGACAGATGGGGACGGAGTCTCTGGATTTTGGACATTTAACTCATGGTGCAGAACAGAACAGAGGGAGGAGAACTGTTCATCTGGCTCATTCACCACAAGTAAACAATGGTGCAACAGTACAGATGCTTTTTCATGCTCACCGGTTGGAACAACAATCAGCAAAACCCAACCCTCTCCAAAGCAGTGAGCCTCATATTAATCATTGCTATATTCACATCAAGCATTTTTATTTCACACAACCGTCCAACCACAACATCGTTACCTTTTTGTTTTGACTTTAACGAATGATCCATACCTGGCAGTGGTTTCTTTAGGGGGAGACTTCCTCCTTAACAGAACTGCAACTGCTTCTGGTTCTGTTTGCATCCACACGGAGGGGAGAAGTGAAGTAAAAGCTGCCTGGCATGTTGTAAGTTATATTTATGTCCCAGTGTTTGGATGTGAATCGTGCAGCCACCGTGACTGATGCAGTGATGTGTTGTCTGGATGCTGCTGCTTGTCTCGACCACAACGCTCTCAGTTTCTCGCCTCAGTTCTTGGAAGGAAAACAAAGCTGATGCAACTGTGCTGCTTCTCTCTGAGTTTTCCAGATTCCTCCTGATTTATTACCAAAAACACACAATTTAAGTCAAATTAAGATTGAGCAGAAAAAGAAGTAAAATGTTTCATTTTATTCTCTTTTACACAAGATTTTGCTTAATGTCTGTTTTATTTTAAACACTCCTGAATTTTTCATCACTAAAAAGGATTTCAGCTCTGTCATAAAAGTTTTACCTCCTGTGGGGAAATGACAGCTTGGATGTTAAGATGTCTCCTGTTTTATTAAAATGATCACGATAACAGACACAACGTGAATATGTCTCAGATCTGATCGTGTTTTTACAAGCAGAGCATCCACAACACGTTAGACTCGTGTTTCCAACTGAAAAATGGCTTCTTCTTTTTTAAATGAAAACCATTAAAGGCAAAACATTAAACAAAAACATTAAAGGCAAAGAAATTTATTTTTACAGCACATTTTATAGATGCAGACAGAGAAATACCCACAGTGAGCTTTATATACAGTAATACAAACACATGTGAAAAGAAAATCATCTTCATCATCAGTGTAAGAAAGCTCTTTTTTTTGTGAAACTCCCTTTTTGAATTAAAAATTAGGTTTTTCCAGCAGATGGTTTCCTATAAGCAGAAAAAGTAAATATTCAGTTCAAGCTTAAAAGCAAACTTCAGAGAGCCACGAATCAGGTAGCAGAGCAGCTTCTAAAATAACAAGAATCCCAGTCAATCTGACATTGTGTCCTGAGGCAAGGCACTTCACCCTCCCTGCATCCTGGTGGTCGGGGAGGCTGTTGGTCTGGATGCCCCAACATGGCGGTGGCCTCCCTTTTCATCTCTCTGCTTCTTATTTTCTACAAGCTGACCATCAGTAAAGGCAGAGTGGATGATGTTTTCCAGAAGCATCTTTTACCGGATTGCTTAAAGTCTCCTTCACACCCCAATTGCAGACAATTAATTAAAGGGACTTGAGGCAAGATTAAGAAATGAGACTCGTGACTGGCGCTGCAGGTAACTGCAGCCACGAGCCAAGCCGTCACGGGAGCGTGCACAAACTGAAGCTATAATGTTGTTTACTATGCTGATAAAGTCTTTTTCTTCGTTGTTACACTTTTTAGTGTCTTTCAGTTGATCTGGATCGTTTGCTGACGGCAGAAGAATCCGTAACTATCCATTGCAGTGTTTGAATTTACCGCGACCGTCTCCTTCCTGTATCAAAACTGTCGGGGACGCGGACGCAGCGTCCTTTGACATCACATCCGTAGGAACATACAGGACTGAAAAAGCACATCCCAATTGTTTTCAACGGCCCGTGTTTATTGATTGAATGATGATATGTCTATGAAACTCAAGGGCCGTTTTCTCCCTCTCCACCCCCCACCCCCGCCCGCCGTACGTGTGCTCACTTGCAACTCGCTGTGAAAGCTTGCTGACGTTAGGTTATCTGTATATCTGTCCAAAAAGAAAAAAAAAAGAACGGATGTGGATCAAGTCATGGAGGTGTTGACATTTGCAGTGTGGATGTTTTAGACGGCTGAAGGAGTTGGAGGTGAGCAAATGAACACTTAACACACAACGTGGTTCCTCTGTTTACTAGCAGGCTAACGAGCTATCCACTTGGCTGTTAGTGGTTATTTTCGCTTGTAAACCATCAGCGCACACGCTCCTGCGCTCTGGAAGTGTGGTTTTGGGGGCTGTATCTTTTAAAATGTAGCTTGCTCAAAACGTTTTTTCTCGGATCCCCTAACCCTGCCTTAAACTTCTCTCCTCACTCAGCAGGTTGCTGGATAAACGCTGTGGTGCCTATTGGTCTCTTTCTGTCCTCTCCACCCCAACTGGTCCAAGCAGATGGCCGTCCACCCTGAGCCCAGTTCTGGTTCTGGTTCCATCAGAGGTCCACAGTCCCCCACCGCCCTGTGCAGCTCAGGATGGAGGATTGAATGAAAGTCAAGATTTGATGCTTGGTTTCCTCAGCAGCTGATGTTTCTCTGTCTTGTTGGAACTCTGATTGGCCGGCCCCGGGGAGTGGTCTCTGTGGCATCCGCTGAATTGCTTCCTCTGTGGCATGTTTTAGACCAGAACCATTCAGAGCTTTGTACACCAACATTGTTCTTTGAGCACGGGTCAGTGGGGAGATGTGGGAACCAGAGTGATATGTTCCCTGTTTCTGGTCTCTGTGAGGACATGAACGGCAGCATTCTGGGTCAGATCCAGTTGTTTTAGACCGCTCGCTTTTAAAAAAAAACATTGTTTATCATGCCTTGCATATCTCACATTTGTTTGAAGTGTCATTTGTGCACATACTCATAACTTAATGATACATTCAGTATGTGAGTAACTAGCAGGGGCAGTGTGGGGACCAGTTTGACCAGATGTAAGGTCACAGGGTCAACAACGGTAAAAAATGTCAAGCTTTTTGATGAAGTCTGGAATTAGCTGCATCTGACTAAGCAACTCTTCACGTATATTTATTACAGTAGCAAAAAGAGAGACATTTTCACAGCTGAATACCAACTAAAGATGGAGAAGCAGCTTTTAGCTGTGGAGCAAACCACCAATGGAGATTAAACTTTCACTAGATGTAGACACTTTTAAATCCAGGTTAAAACATTCCCCTTCTTATGCTCCTGTGCATGAAATCTACATTTACTCATCTAGACTGTTGCTTTTAATCATTTTAAATGACTTATTTTATATGATTTTATTGACCCTTTAAATGATAGTTTTAGTATGATTTTGTTGCCCTTTATATTCTTTTATGTACTTTTTAATGTTTCCTTCCAGTGCCGCTGTAACGCTGTTATGTATTATGTGAAGCACTTGGAATTGCCTTGTCTGGTCACCGCGTGCTGAGCTTAGGGTCCTTATACCATCTCTTTGACCAATGCTGTTGTTTTTTCCTCTGTGATCTCAAAATGAACCAGAAGCTTACCTCCTCTAGTTTAAATTGGCAGCTCTGTATGTGAAGAATTGCTTCCATGCTGGAGCTGGTTGCCAAGGTTGCACAGCAGGTATATTCCTGGTATCTCTTAGGTCATTTTTGGGGGGTTGCAATATTCAGATGGTGCAGGTTTGCTTTCACACTGCACTTGGTGAAACATTCAGTGTGTTTGAACACATTCTCCTCACCTGGTGATGCTGCATCAATCATTATCAAAGGAGAAGACAAAAAAAACCCAAAAAACAAAAAAACCAACAAAGCTCACTTATCTATTGGTAAATTCAGGGAAAGGTCCATTTTGCATTCACACCTCCCCAAACGAATCAGACTTTCTGGGGTGTAAATGCCCCCTTTCAGAAATCTATAAGGTAAAGGTTGCGGGCTTTGGCACGGCAGACCCGGGTTCAAGTCCCCGACACGACACTCACGTGAACCACTGTGGACCCTTGAGCAAGGTCCTTAACCCCCCCACCAACTGCTCCCCGGGCGCTTTAAATAGCAGCCCACTGCTCTCAGGTTCAACCTGAGATGGGTGAAAGTGCAGAGAATGAATTTCCTAATTGGGATGATTAAAGTATATCAAAAAAATAAATAAATAAATAAAAAGTAAAACCTCATCTGATCCCTCCCACCACCACCAACACGAAAGATGTAGGTGAACATCAGCATGCCATGTCTCCCAAATATGTACTACTGTACATAAACATACATATAAACTCATCTTTAACTAAGAAAGACAAAAAAAAAGCAAACAAAAGATGTAGATTGAACCCAATTTTATAAATTTCACACCATATTATTAGCAGTGACTACGGCAATAATGGAAAGAAAGGAGGCAAAAGAGAAAAAGAAAGCTTTTTTTAAATAAAAAAAAGGGGGGGGGGGGGGGGCATACTTTACCATATTTTAATGCATATTTTATGGTTCTTTAGGCCCAACCCAACCCATCCCCACAGATCCATTATATGATTAAATTTCACTATGAGCTGGATATTTCAGATCATGAGTACATTTTAAGAGGAGGGAAAAAAGAACCAGATATAAATAAATCACTCATAATAAAAAGTTATATCATGGTTCTGGTTACATTAAGTTCCCCTCTTCCAGAGCTTGAGCAAAACCTGGCCTGCCTCATTCATGGATAACACCTCTAATAATGATAATAAACCTCTAATAATAATAATATACGTTAACTAATGTACAGTAGAGACTAGATGTGGGAGAACCAAATTTAAAAATATCAAATCCGGATTTTTGTTTCACAAATTCTAAAATTGGGACTTTTGCTCAAAAATCGATTTTTTTTTTTTTTTTTTGGGGGGGGGGGGGGGGGGGGGGGTCAAATCGAACTGCTTCATTTTAATCTATGCTCATAAGTAGGGTGTGAAAAATGTTAGTTTTTCTCCAGCAGAGGGTGAAATGTTTTTCTTTAACTGTTAAAGAAACGTCATGTTTACGGAAGAATATGAGGACCAGTAAACAAAAAATTGAATTTTGAGAAAAAAGTCTGGACTTTTTTTATTTTTTTTTTACAGAACATTATAAACTATTCTTTTTAGGGAGATTTTTTATTTTTCAATTTCTGAAAAAAGTCAGAATTCTGACTCATCTCAGAATTTGGGCTTTTTTCATAAATTGAAGGAAAAAAAATCTCCCTATTTCTTTTTCTTTTCATGTTCTGAAAAATAATCTGAATTCTGAGAGTCAAAATTCTGACTTTTTTTTTCTCAGAATTCTGACTTTTTTCAGAAATAAATAAAAAATATATTGAATTTTTTTTATGTTCTGGAAAGAAACTCAGAATTTCAAGATTAAATTAAAAATGCTGATTACTTCTCTCAGAATTCTTTCTTTTCTTCAGAAATTGAAAAAAAAAAAAAAGAAATGTTTCCAAGTTTTTTTTCTCAGAATTCTTTTTTTCCCCAGTGGCCCTAATTCCATCAACATTATATTTGTTTCTGTAAAAAAAAAAAAAACAATAAGAGGACAGAGAATGGCAGTCAACTTGGTCTGGTGTAAAAAACAAAACAAAACAACAAAAACAAGAAAAAAATCACAAAAATTGGCAAAATTTAAAAAACGCAATTTAAATTGAATGACCACCGAACTGGGAGACAAGCATATTGTCCCTGCCCTAATAGAGTGTATTCGGTGGATGCGTTTGGTTGTTGTTTTGCTATTGCTGAGGAAATTTAGCTCAGAGTCCAGAATGACACCCAGGTTTCTGGACTGAATTGTTGATTTTAACTTCTGACTGCTCGGCACTTATCTTTGGATGAACATTCAGAAAAAGCTATAGGGTGTGGCACTGCAAGATTATTGCAATAAGTCATTTATTTAATCAAAAAAAGAGGTGAAAAAGTTTTTTTTGTGTGATTTCTTTTATTAATCCGCTCTTTGATACTAAATTATCAGCATTCAGCAAACATCTTGCAAAGACTGAGGCTCTTTGTAAAAGTGGCTAGACTGGATTCAGTATGTAACTCTGGCTTATTGCCATTTTGTTGCTGCTGGCCAGATTAATTTTCCCAGAACAACAAGACCTCTGGTGTTACAGCCACTCTGACAAAAGGCACATCAATCAAAAAAAACAAATGTGATCATATCGTGGGAAAGCATTAATAATTGTCTGGGAGTTAGAATCTTTCTACATATGATTCAACAGAAATACAGGTTTTTCTGGTGGCATAGGAACGCTCCCGGCGGTTTCTAACTGTTTATCTTGCTGTTGTGGAAGTTCAGGACTGGTTATGTGACAGAAAATATTCCCTGCTCCAGGAAGTGACTTTATATTAAGGTTTAAACATTTGATTCACTTTTTTATCGCGTTTGTGAGACAAAGATCAGCGCTCTGCATACTTTTCCCCAAAGTTCCCTTTAACTTCCCCAAATACAGTACCAGTTAAAAAAGAGGTTTCCCTTATGAACAATAAGTTGCCAGGCAGTTTAGTGGTCAGGCTGTAAAATATGGCCCCTCAGACACTTCACCGGACACTGGTGGTTTTGACTCATCTGGATTTCCCCTGCATTAGTCACCAACTGGAATATACACACAGACGCACACAAGTATGCCCACATATCCCCCTTCCAGTGTGAGAGTGATTGGCCACAGTGCGGTGTGTGTGACTGACACTCACAATACAGCTCTTCACCGTGCAGCAAATATTGGGGGCTACTTCATCAGCTGCTCCACCAACTGCTCTTTGGCATCCTGAATGAAAACTCCGGGCATTAATGAGCCACTGTGAACTGGGCTGCATGATGCCTTCAGGACAATGAACACTCCAAAGCGTATTAAAGCCGTATGGAGCACTAAGGCGGGCTGTCTGCCATCTATGGTTTTGACTGCAGATACGATTGCAGATTAAAGCGGACTTAGCGCTCTCTAACCAGAGCCTTGTGAGAATAATAACCACATTAGACATATGTGCGCTCCTACTGATGACAGCACCAGAGATGTCACTGACGTAGCTGCCAACTCATAAACACACACATACATCTCACATGAAGTAATCGGGGTACGGTGACCGCTTCCCAACGCCTGAGCCTTAGAGTAATTAATGATGTAAGGGTCTCAGGTGTCATTGTAAATATCAGATTTAATGACATCTTGAGGTCAGTTTGTCCTTGTTATGAAGAGAGGCGGTCGCTGTTGCAGAGCGAGCACGTGTGTCAGGTTGTTGCAGGGAATCTGTTGTAAAGATAAGATAATAATCAGAGTGAAATTTTACAGGTAGGTTTAAAACGTTGACTTGTTTGTGTCGGCTGTGGTTGATCTTTGTTACTCAGCTGGGAAACTGAACAAGCTGACTGATAACTGGTATTTCCAGCTATGAGTGCAGCATGTTTACTGTAGCCTTCAGGAAGTTGTTGTGATTTCATATCACAGTTTGATGCAAATTTAAATACCTCCATCATTTTTGGAACTTTGGTGAAGACATTGAGGGTGCCTAGGACTGATCCTAGAGTCATCCCCTCATGTTTACTGTTTACTGTAAGCAGTTTTGTACAAACTGGAAAAAAAAACAAAAGAAAAAGTTGTGCCCAAAATGTGCTGCTCTTTGACAGTCTAGTGCTTTTCTTTGTTGTTGTTCTTGTAATCCTTTAACAGCCTGCACTACATTTTCACTGAAAAATTTGGTTAGAAATTTGTTGAAGTAAACCCGCCTGAGCCATCTCTACTTCTTGATTTTGGTATGTGACACCATAAGTAATTATAAAGTATTTGTTATCCCATGTTTCAAGTTTGGACCATTTAACTATAATAAATAAATTATTAAAGGCAGAGTCCAGAGTTTCCACACTGAAAATAAACGCCAGACTTGTGCAAAAGAAATCTGTCTCAATCCGCACCTTTGAGCCTCTACATCGTGTGGCGGTGAGTTTGAATGCAGCTCCCTCTCCCCCTGTCTGTATTTAAATTTTTCCCTTTGTTTTGGTGTATTAGGGAAGTTTCTGGTGCAGAAATTTCTTTTTATATCGTCAGCCAGTGACAGAGCTAAGGGCATGATGCTGTGTTGGGAAAAGCTCATGATTGGAGCAGACGCCAGTCACTCGAACTCTCAGGGAAAAAAACAAGAAAAACAAAACAAACGCAGCTAAGAAAAGGAAGTACTGTGCTGTGAAAAGAGCGCCAGAGAGTGCATGTTGGAAAACCAGGGTTAATACTGGTTTGGCTTATACCTGCTTCTCTGAAGGAGAGGCTTGAAGCTTAATAGGCTGAAGAGCGATGCGGCCATTAATCCGAGGGGAGGGGCTGTTGGTTTGAATAGTGTTTACTAACAGAAACGAGGAGGAACTCCAAAATTGACCAAAAAAACCCAAAAAACATTTATTCTTATTATTTCTGATCCATGGAAATGAAAATTGGCAGACAAAAGTTTCCATTGCTTTTGTGGTTGTTACTTGTGTTCACACGTTTGAGACGATCTGATCATCTCATGGTGCATCTAATCCACGTCTGCATACATGTAAAGCCACTCTAGAATAAGCAGAGAAAATGAGCTACAAATATTTATACTAAAGAGCCTATTTAACGTAAGGTAAGTTTACGGTGAACTTATCATTGCTAATATGAAAAACTATGGCTTTTCAATTAAGAGTTTGGAGTGAATAAACTGTTGGCTGCAAAAATCCACTTAAGTGTGATTTTTCCTTGATTTTTTTTTTTTTTTTACCACTTTCATCAACAGTATTTAAAATCCTTCATTGAAATGTGCAGAGAAAACAGAGGAAACACAAGAAAAGCACTCAGTGAGCTCAGACCTCTGCCAAGAGACTCGTTCCCCCATCACCACCATGATCAACATTCCCTGAAAATTTCATCCAAATCTGTTCAGTAGTTTTTGAGTTATTTTGCGAGGAGATGGACAAACGGTGATTACATTACCTCCGCCAATCCTTGGAAGAGGTAATAAATACAGAAACGCAAAGCACTTAATGGATGTGTGTCACTACCCGGTGCATGATCGGGGAAAATTAAAGGTCCAGTGTGAGAGAATTACTGACATCTAGTGGTAAAGATGAGAATAGCAATGACTGCAAATACTAAGCAGAGCTGTGAATGTACGGTGGCCATCAGTGGCCAAACTTCTTCCAGACATTAAGATGTTTTCATCTGTGGGTGGATCCAGTTTCTCAGGTGCAGCGATGACTACACTTCAGGTGTGCGGTCTTCTTCTATGGTGCTTTTAAGGCCTGTCAAACAAAGCTGCTGCGGCAGTTTTAAAACCCAGAGGTTTCTCACTTAGCATTGTGCTAGTTGGCCATTCAGAGACACCGCAGTAAAAATGGTGGCACAAATATGGCAGCGGTCATGTCGTTTCCACAAACAGTCCTGTACGGTGAGGTTTGGTACGTTTTCTTTTAAATTTCCACTGGCAAAAACTGGGAAGGGGATCCGAATATCCTGCATGAACCGTCCCAATTCATGTGGCAGTTTTTTCCAACCAACCAATCATTGGACCAGCTACGTTTAATTAGCTCCTCTAAACACCAGCGCTGGCAGATCCAAAAACATGGCAGGATTTCTACTTGAAAACTACTTTTACTTCTACTTTTGACACCTATGATTGTATCACTAAATTTCATAATACGCTAGATATTTTTTGGACCATGAGTACATAAGGAAAAAAAAACAGGAAAAAAAAAAAGAGAAATTGATATAATAGTAATATTAATCATTTTTACTTCATCAATCCTGATTGGGAAATTCAGCTCTGCTTTTAACCCATCTCTAGATTATAGCCAGAGCAGTGGGCTGCTAATTGCAGTGCCTGGGTAGAAGTTGGTGGGGGTTAAAGACCTTGCTCAATATGAATAAATGAGTCATAATAAAAAGTTATATAATGGTTCTTGCTGCATTAAGTGCCTCCTTCCTAACCTTGAACACAACTTGGCCTTCTCCGTTCACGGATAACGCCTCTATTAATGACTACATCCACTGATGTATAGAGAGTGTGTTCGGTGGTAGTGTTTGGTTGTTGTTTTGATATGACTGTTGAAATTTAGTTCAGAGTCCAAAATGACACCCAGATGTCTGGTTTAAATAGTTGATTTTAACTTCTGACTAAAGCTAGGCACTAATCTTTGGATGACCATTTGCACAAAGCTGTAGAGGTGGGTGTTGCATTGCAAGATTATTGTAATAAGTCATTTGTTTAATCAAAAACAGTAAAAAAAAAATTTAAAAAGCAATTATTTTCAGTGGTTTCTCTTATTTATCAGCTTGATACTAGAGTCTTGTTTCCACAAACAGGTACTGCCCTGTACACAGAGGTTTGGTACATATTTTTTTGCATTTCCACACACAAAAACTGGGAAGAGGATCATATTCCACATGAATGCTCCCAATTTTTGGGACCCTTTCGTTTGAGTCTAAGTCTTACAGATCCAACCTAAAAGGGTGGAGCTCCCCACGCTGCACTCCATTCATTAGTCATCACTTCCTGTTTGACTGAAATAAAAACAATGCTGCAACGGCTTCATGTTGAATACATGGTGAGTTTTTTGTTGTTTAAAATCACAAATCAAGAAGAATGAACACATCCTTCTGGATACCCACCTTCTGTTTTAGGTGATTTTGCTAATTTATTATTATTGTTGTATCATTATAATGTGATGTGCTATGTTTGTATGTCTGGTATGTATCGTGTATTCTAATAATTATAATTGTTATATCATGAACTATAAACAAAAGGTGCGATTAAATGAGCTTTGGCTTCAAGGTTATTATAGTTAACTAAAACTAACAAAAAAAAAAACGAAAACTAAAATTGAAAAAACATTTTTCACTGAAATAAAAATAAAAATGGCAGTTTTTTAGAAAGCGATAACTGAAACTGTATTGTGTCTTTACAAAACTAACTAAAATTATTGTGGAAACATTGTTAGTTTTAGTCTTTGTAAATTTATTAAATACGTAAGCCTCTTTTGGGGGAGGGGGGGGGGGGGGGATTTGAAATCTACTTCTATTTAATACACTGAAAGAAATGGTTCATGTCAAGGATTTGCACATAATTATAATATGTTACTTTAACTTTAAAAAATTAAGTTAATCATAGCTTGTTGTTCATGTTACTTAAATGAATTGTGTTCATGCAACACAAACAAATTATGTTTGAATAATATGAGACAAAATCATGTTAACTGAACATGAATTTTTTAAGTAAAGTCAACAACTGCTCTGATTCAGTTTTTTCAGTGTATATTTACTTTGCTTTACCAATTTTACTCTGAATGGCTTTCTGATGATTTTTAATACCACACCACACAATGCCTATAATTTACGGAAAAAAAAAAACTAATAAAAACTAAACTGAAACTAAGTATTTTCCAAAGAATAAAAATGAATAAAAACTAGGAAACCTGCTAAAAAAAAAAACTATCTAAAAGTAATTGAACTGAAAATCGAAAAGTCAAAACAAAATAAAAACTGAAACTAATCAAAAATCCAAAACTATTATAACCTTGTTTGGCTGCTCTCCACACCTTTTGAAGAAGAACATATAGTTATTGTGTGATTTTTTATTTCATTTAATTTTTAATTTGCCTTCACGTTCCAATAAACTGTCGAACGATCGTAAATCAATCTCACTGGAACAACAGGAGCTTAAACAGGTGCATGATTAAATTCCAGCTCAAAGTTGTATTCCTGATTAACTTTGTGCTGATTCTGATATGAAACCTTGCACATTTATTTGTGTGAAACATATATTTCAAGTCTTTCAGGCTCATTAAGTCACCACCATGTCAACACACAACATGAAAGTCTGCTGTGCCCGTGATGCGTCCTGCAGGTGCACAGCCAGCAGTCAGCAGGGAGAATGACACTCTACATCTTTATTAAAAGTACAAGAGAGCAGCTTAGAGGTTTGTGTTCCCTGGATACACCACATCTATTTATTATCATTCCCCCACCATGACCCCAACTTTTTATTTTAGCATGCTGATTCATCTGCTGCTCATCTCTGAAAACCACACAAGACCTCTAGGTTTACATTACCATACTGCCTGGATGAGGAGCTTGAGTTGGAGGTGCGTGCACAATATGCGTGCATGCCTAGATAAGAGTTTATGTCGGCTACTTGTAAAAGACGAGTATTTCTGCCTGCTGTCTGTTTATGTCTGCTCAAGCTTAAAGGGGATTCTCCTTCTCTGTTATTTGCCGTTATATTTCCTCTGTCACACACAACCTGCATCTCGTGTGTGAAGTCTGAGCCTAAGAGAAGTTTCACTTCCATAAGTGAAATCTTTAGGTGTTTTCTGATGACTACTTTTAGCTGAATTAGCATCGAGTTAACAGTTGCTGATTTTGGAGGGTGTTCATGGGAATATTCAGCATGCTTGAACCCTCGGTGAGAAGCGTGACGCAACAGACTCAACTGTTGAAAAACGGCTCGGGAATATGGGTGGAAATGTCAGAGCAAGGCTGGAGGAGCAGGAACAAGAGGAGCTCCTCAGTAGCCGTGTGTTTGTCTGTGCGTCGGGTGGGGTTGGAGGGGGCGCAGGGGTCAAATGTAGTTGCTCGATATCTATATCCTAGCAACAGAGAGTGAGTGATATCTTATACAACCGTGGCAGGGGATTGGCCAGAGAGCTGACCTAAGCTCCTCCTATTTGTAGGGCAGCCTAAGAAAAAATACCTAAATTCAAAACATCTCTCAAACTTTCTCCACTCTGCACTGTACCCTCCGGCACTTTAATCCAGGCCTGTTTGATTATTTATGTGAATGTATGTACAGACATTTTGTTTTTTAACGAGTTAGTCTTCAAAGCTCAGGCAGGTTACTCACACACGCACCTCGATGACATGCTGATCATTTTGAAGTGAAGTTTGGCATGACAACATGAATTCACCTTACACAGCTGTGCAGTACTACCCAGAGTTTCCCTTTCATCGGTAAGTACTCGCATACAGTTGAAACTGGTGACTCACAGGCAAACATTTTCCTTTATATTGAGAATGTTTGTGGTCAGGAGATTTTCCCGCCTGCTTTTTAAAGCTAAGTTTGCTTCAACAACATGTGTTGCATGGAGCATTTATCATTACTGATCCATGGTATTACAGTTAGAGGCTGAGACTCTTCTTGCTGTTGCTTGCACCTGCTCTGCTGTTCACGCCGATATTGTCTGAAAGGTCCAAAATGACCGGAGAACAGTTGCATCTGCCCGGATCCTCAGCTGCTGCTCAGCCCTGATATATTTATATATACTTATGGCAACGAGTAAAGGCTAGTGAGGGCTAATAACAGACTATATGACATCCAGGGCTCTTCCTCTGATCATTAAAGTATAAGATTGTTTAGAGGACAAGACCAATCTTATTTAAAATGTGTTAGATGACTGAATTTGATCAGGTAAAGTTCATTCGGCTTTGCTCTGACCGGACTCCTAACTGCCTTCTACATGTTTAGCAAGGCTGATGATCTGTGAAACCATCACGGTGCTTCTGTAGCACAGAGGTGATAAATTTAGCTTAGGTTTTCATCTTGTAGCCTATATTAAAAACTGGGAAGAAAACAAGAAAAACTAGTAGAAGACCTACAGAAATATGCCGTAAACAGGAATAAATGAAAGAAAAGATGTTAAAGAAAAAATATATTCTTTTAGAAATAATTAAATCCAATAGATTACATTACCACATCAAATGAAAAATGAGAATTGTCTACATGTAAAAGTACTGCAACTATAAAATTTTATATTTTCCCTTTTTCTTCTCTTTTTTTATTGGAACCAAAGGGTTTTTTTAGGATTTATGTGAGTCAATATTCCTAATTTTTGGCCGGCACATTCTCCACTCTCTCCATGTTTTTCTTCCTTTTTTCACCTGTTTCACTTCTACAATAATAAAGGGAAAAGGGGAGGAGAAACTAACTCCTGGCTTTGTGTTGTTCAGCAGTCATGTCGCTCTTCCAGCCACGGCTGACAGATGAGGGGGAGAGGGTCTTTGGCCTTTGAAAAGTGATTAATAATGACACTGGAGAAGGGCCCCGATCGGCTGGGCTGTTTGTTTTGATTGCATTTTCATCGGTCGGTGTGCCCAACCTGCCAAGAGACAATGGCCGTCCCTGTTTAGTGCTGACCTCTGCCCCCGTCTCGTCTGCAGGCGCTGCTCTGTGTTTAAGTGGATGCTGAACAGCCTTTGCCTCAGGCTACCTGAAAAAAATCTCTGGGTAACCAGACACCCGAAAGCAGACAAACAGCAGCCAGGAACGGGAGAAAATCCTCCAGCCAAGTGATGTTTAACTTAAACTAAACAGATATGTTGAAGAAGACGTGATAGATTGTCTGATTTTTGTAGAAGACTGAAATTACATTATAGTTTGCATGTGTGCTAATTTAATTCAGACAGAACTGAGCAGTTTCTTGATGTTTCTCATTACCTGAATTGGAATCTCAATCATTTAAGCATTCAGATAAAAAGCAGACTTTACAAGCAGGTGAAAGTGAAAATATTTGCTTCATTATTAATTAAATAAAAAGATAGCCCCTCAAAACCTGGACTGAATGTCTGTTTAAATAATGTGAGATTTATTTTTATGTCAAACCTGACGCACAACACTGGTGTTTATATTCTGGTCAACAAACAGATGAATAAATGACACAAACATACACTCTGGGGTAAAAAAAAAAAATAAAAAAGAAAAATAAGAAAAGAGGATTACAACTAGAATCAAATTAACTTGAACTGATTTAGATACTGAAATGACCACCACTCCTTTATATTAGAAAGAAAATCTCTTCCTGAAGGTTTCCTTTTAAAGTTGGCTTTAGTTACTTGTTTTAATATTGAGATGGATTCACCTGACGAACTTATGAGCAATTTAGATTTTTTTATATTTGTGTATTATTATTTTTGTCTGTCACCTGCAGTTATTTTGCATTAGTTTATATGTCGAAATAGGATTTATTCATTTAAATTGATTTACTTATTTATTATCTAATTTATCTATTCCAGCAGTCAGACAGTCATTCTGCTGCCGAAAAAATGAAAACGTTTCAAGTAAATAAATTAATAAATAAATAAAGTAACCAGCGACCTGTGGTTGGCTCGTGCTCCTCTGGACTGGTCGCCATCCCTGACAAGCTGTAGCGTCGAGGTTTCGGAAGTAGCTACTCCTGCGAAAACAAAGGTAATTTTTATTTTTCCTGCCATCTAATACACGCCATAAATGAAGTCTACAGACTTACTACCGTATTTCTTGGATCTAAAGGAAAGCACGTCGCATTTGACGCAATAGCGAAGCTAGCTGAAGGTCGTCATTAGCATGATTAACTTAGCCTTGCTAACGCCACGTGCATGTTAGCGTCTCAAGCAACGTTGCTTTGGCAGCTCATTATACTAACTGCAAAACGTCTTTAGCTGGCTGTTAACTGAATATATGTGTACAGGTTTAGCCAACTAGTTAGCTGGTTTCCCCTTTAGTAACGTCAGGGTAAATGAATTTCTCTGCTGTCTTATGTAAAATGTGAAATATAAACTAGTTCAGTGCTTTCATCGGTAAGATTGGTAATAGTGATACTGCTCTTACATGGGGGGGGGGGGGGGGGGGGGGACACATACGTTTATTTCTTAATTCCTCCTGACATTCAATTCACGCTGTCCGACTGTCACTCCTAACCCCTCATTCTCTATATACCACTGCACTAGTGAGCTTATTTCTGCTGGCGGGATTCAGACACAACCTCAGTGCCCCCCTCCCTCCCCCTGTCGGGGATACTCACCGGCCGCAATCCTGCAGGTTTTCTATCTCTACCTGCTCCAACACACCTGACTCAAATGACATAGATCAGGGATGGTCTACTCCGGTCCTTGAGGGCATCCTGCAGGTATTCGGAGCTTCCAGGGTGCAACACACCTGACTCCAATCAATAGGTGATTATGCAGAGCTTGATGTCAAGTTTTGCACAGGTCACAAGGTGTGTTACCACGGGGAAACTCCTGATACCTGTAGGATGCCGGCCCTTCCTGGCATACTGTAGCTCCAGTAGCCTTTCAAGGTCTGCACAGCGACTCATTAACTTGAGTCAGGTGTGTTGGAGCATGGGGACATTGAAAACCTGCAGGATTGCAGTCCTCGTAGGACTGGATTAAGTAGTCCTGTCCTACATTGACTCAGACATTCCGGCTGCCACGGCTATGTTGTTAGCACCTCGTCTTCAAAATGCAGAGACTTAAATCGTTTTACACAGACATCAAAATATCTTAAAGGTGATTGCTACAACTTTATCATCAAAAAGAGAAATGTTTCATAAATAATACACCCACAGAACATCTGGGGAAGCAGAATAAAAGTCCTAATTTTACAATAAAAAAAAGTTTTTATAGTATGAATAATTGTTTTATCAAATTTGACAGGTCCAAATGTATATAAATACATCTGGTTACCATGCCACCATACCACCAATGTCAACACTAAAGGTTTCTACTCTGTGTAGCAATAGCATCTCCCTTGCTACATTTCTCAAATCCAAGCAGACAACAAACAAAGCAGATTGAGAGTGAAGGTAGCAAGGCCTGCGAATGTAGTCACTTTTTTCATTGACACGCAAGTTAAACAGCTAATGTTAATTAACGGTTAACCAGTTCTGTAATGCTATTGTCTGCCGGTACTCTAACCTGGCACAGGCTTGTTGTAGCAGGTTGTGTGAAATTATTCAGATGTGTTTTAAATATGCTTTTGACACCACTTATGGTAGTGTTTCTCAACTCTGGACTCGGGACTCACTGTCCTGCATGTATTCCATGTGGTTAGTGATTAATTGTGATATATCAGGTCATCCTCTGAATGTAAAGCTGGAAAACTGTCAGAATCCCACATGCAGAAAATCAGCCTCTCTCACAGAGATAATGCCAAATTAGGATTTTTAAAATAGTACCTGCAATAACTATTTCTGCACTCCTGATGGTAAAAGGATACTAAATGTGAGGCTTAAAGACACACAATGTAAATTGCCATACCTTAAAAATCTGCGTTTCAGACTCATTTTGATGGCACACAAACATTCATTATGCGCATTTTCAAGCTGTCACTGCTCAGAAACTTCAGTATACAAGTTTCACATCCGAGACGTGGCTGTGACGTTGCAGCCGATTATTGGTTGCGCACCACCAAGGGATCGATCAGACTGTCTTTTACTGGCTGGAGTGAATCACAGTACTGGTACGATACAAGATGGGTGCTAGTTTTGCCGTCGATAGGGGGCGCGTCACTAAGAAAACTCCTAAGAGTTCCATTGTGTGCCTTTAAAGATGCCAGAAACTTGATAATTAAGAAGGATTAAGTGTTGTTGTATCAAAGCACTTACATGAGAAAATCACCTAATCTCAAAGAGATAATTGCCAATTTCAGATTTTTAATATGGCATGAGTTATAATTTAGTTGTTTAGAAAATTAAAGTGTTAGTTTTATCGATTAACCTCCCTGTAATGGCACATTACAGGGATGGCACTGTAATGTGCCATTGTAGTGGCACATGATCAGATTTAGTAGATCAGTGTAGATTTTATATATTTTTTACTTACAATGATCTTGGAACTCCTGGTTTGGTAGAGGCTGGTAAAGGCTATCATCTACGTGTTAATTTTAACACCCCCTCCCCAATATTAATTTACTTATTTTGTTTATTTTGACGGGGACATTATACTTGATGAAAGATTAAGGCAAATTTACAAATTAGTCAAAAGGCTGTTGCTCTCCGGAGAGAGTAAAAGAGATGAAATATCAGATCTGTACTTAAAAGCATCCAAATTTACGAGCTTTATTGGCTAATATAAAATAATTAAAAAATATTCTATCTGTAACAATTTTTGAGCCTCTGCAGACTAAAGCTGTCGTTATGAAGCTCTACCATCTGTGCTGAGTGTGTGTCTCCTGCATGAGTTGAATTATTTGCTTCATTAGATATGCCTGTGTTTGTAAGTCAGGTATTAATATCATTCATCACACTGCGTTGGGAAATTCCAAAACCTAAAATAGTGCCAGCTTCAGATTATGGCCACCCCATCAACCCACCTCCTGAGCTCGTCCAGCTGTACACATACCAGAAGTTGTGGCAGCGCTATCATATAGACCGTGGGGGGAATTCCGGCTGTCTCAGACTGCAGCGTGCGCCACTTCAACGGGAACAATGGCAGGCCGAGCTCCGAAGCAGGTGTAAAGTTTCAAGGGAGCAGGTCAAAGTGCCTCTGTCTGAATGGTGCATAATCACCATTATGTGTAGTACAAATATTCAGTATTATGCAGGCTGACTTCTTCACAATGGAAGTGCTCTCCGTGAATGGCTGCCAGCAGGACTCCTCCTCCTGTCTTCCACTGGCTGGGTGGCCTAATCTCAGCTCTGCACTTCAACTTTTATCTTGAATGTTTGCTGACGGTGCAACTTTTGAAAAAACTACCCATTCAAATTGTGCTTTTTCATACAATAAAACCAGGGTTGCTTATTTGAAATAATTATCTTATGAAATGATCATAGCTGATAGATAATGTGTCTGTGCAGGCTGAAGGACCCTTCATCCCGCCTGTCCTGGAGAGAGGGCTCATTCCTCTCCAGTATGACTGAAAACCAGTCTGTCCCGACGGCTGATTTCCTCAGCCAGGATGTTTTCAACCAGCTGTTTGACATGCTGGACCAGTAAGTAAAAATAACAACAACAAAAAAAAAAAAAAACAGGCATTCACTAATAATAAAAACAAAGGATAAACCAGCTGTGTGTCCATCTTGTTTCAGATCTGCAATTCATTCAGTCCAGCCCATCGAGCTGAACTTCACGGACGGTCCAGCTGATGGGTCTCCAGCAAACCAGATCCACATAAGCATGGACTGTATAACGATGCACGAACAGGATGAGGTCGTTTCTGTGAGTACGCATGTTTCATGACAACGCCAAATTACTTTCTAACCCAATAATACCTGCTGACTCAGACACAACAAGCATAAAAAACAATACATTTATTAAAATCCAGAGATGCACTGATCCAGTTTTTTCCGAGGCAGGGTACACCCTGTCACAGTGCCAATAAACAGGCTAAACATAAAATAGTAAATAAATAGGCAAATGAATGGGCTAAACATTTAGCCTTTAAAAAATTAACACAGATACAAATGTACTTAATTTTATTTATTAACAAATAAAGTGTAATTTTATGACAATATCAATAAAAAACTGAAATGACTGGATGGGAATGCTGCAGGGTCTTAAAAAGTCTAAAATTCTAAACTTGAAATTTAAGGCCTTAAAATGTCTTAAAAACAGCCAGCTTTTCATCCAAGGTCTTACATTTGACTTAGACTAGTCTTAATTTTTCACTTTTATTCATCCCGAGAAGCGGCAGCCATGTAATACGCTGAATAAAATGCAACGATCAGAAGTTGGTTCTGTCCGTCTGTCTAAGCAGCTCAGATAGCAACTGTACGAGAGTTGGTACACGATGATTAAACTACAAATCCTGTGACAACTGCTTGTTTTTGCGGTTTAAAGTTTCTCTCAGTTTTCTAATAAAAATCTCATCATGTCTGACAGTCTGTGTGACGGCAGGATGCAGACAGATATTAGTGTTATGTTGGAAAAGTTACTTTGGTTAAGAAGGTACAGTTTTGATATCAGTTCGAGTACTGAAGTGTTTGTCTTTTTTTAGTGCCAGGAAATTTCTACTTACTAAATTGTTAAAAAAAATAAAAGATTTTGAATTTCTGAGATCATTTAAATGTTTTTGGTAATGCATCATGTTTGTCTTAAATTTAATTCAGAAAGGTCTTAAAAGGTCTTTAAATTTAACCCTGTGTTGGATCGGCTGCATTCATCCGATATCCCATCCAGCTGATTTGTCAGTATCGGAGCCGATATCTGATCTGGGTATCAGATCGGTGCATCTCTATTAAAATCATGCCACATATTTCCAGCCAGCAGTTGCCCTGTTGTTGACAGTGTGATGTTTCCGCTTATTTGGTGCTGAATCAGTAGCACAAAGAAACATTTAAACCTGCTGATGTTTTACTAATATTCATCTAACCAGGAATGTTCACACACAACATGAAGCTGTTCAGAAAGCTTCTTAGTGCCTTAAGATCCTGCATTACTATTAAGTTTGGATTTTTGAGCATATATATATCTATATATATCTATAGCATATTATATCTGCACCACCCGAGAGTTGCTCTCAGTCTGAGTTGGCGGGACTTTTAGTGGTAAATCGCAGACTTTTTAAAACACAACCTACTTTCGGTTTTAATAATCACGGTGGAATTTCCGAGGAGTAGTTGTGAAAAGGTGGTGCGTAGCAGTTCGCTGGTTATCTGCTGTCGTCTGGGATGTTGGCTGCGAGGAGATGGTATCTGATAGTCTGAGCTTTGCTTGACCTGCCTGCCCCCTCCCTCCCCCCTCCTCCTGAGAGCAGTGTTGATGGTAGAGTGTGTATTTAGATTTTCACATGATGCTTCCCCTTTTGGAAAAAAAAGGTAAGTTGATGTGTGAATAGTGAGCTTGACTCTAGAAGAGACAAAGTTTCATTCCTTGTGCAAACATGGCGCATCAGCATGTTTTTATCGTGCTGGATATTTACAGTTGCACAGCTGATAAAGTTTTTCTTCATTCAGCTTCCTGTGGTCGCACATACTGTATTTCTAAATGATAAGTTTTTATAAAGTTTATGGGTTTATAAATAAACTTATAAAAGTGTGAATCATTAGGATTGAATGCTAGATGTAGTGTAGATGAACAGCATGCTGTGTGAGCCTCCTTGTGTTTGGCCTGCAGTGAGGTCTTGTCAGTTCAGTTCGGGGATGATGTGCATGTTCCCCTCCCAGTGCTGGAATGTCGTTGTCCAGCCAGGAGAGAAAAAAATAGCAAATAAAAATGTAGTTTTAGGAGCTGAGTAATGCTACCCTGCGCATCCCCCAAGGGGGCCTGTGCTCTCTTGAACTGGTGATTAATGGCCCCACCCCCACCACCCACTTTCCTTTGCACCCATGAGAGGCGTGGGTCCGTGATTGGCATGCCAACAACTCAGGCATCATCCGTGAGGGACTAAAGAACCCGCTGCCATGGCAACTTCACGGTTGTTGATCTCAAATCAAAAGTTTGCTTTGATTAAAAGCTGCAATGGATAAATCCACCCTCACCTCCCCCCCCTCCTTCCGCTTCCATCCACATCGAGGTGTGCCTGTTTCTTGAGTCGTTAGAAAGCAGCTCAGTATTTATGCCCCAAGGGACTTATTTGTCTTGTGTAGGGTTTACGTTTAATCTGAAATTCCTTTTTATTCTGGATTTTTTTTTCTGTAGCTGCAGGCAACAATTGAAGGCAGCACCTGCCTCTCCTGCAGAGGTCCTAACGCTCATCTATCAGAATGTGTCTTCTTCAGGTAAAGGTGGGGGTTGCAAGAAGAGGTAGAATAACACCGAGGAATGTGGCAGGAGCAGTGGCTGCAGAAACGCTATATCCTACCCCAAACAGCTGATTTTACACCAGATAAAGCTGTGATCAGCTGAGTGTGGAAGATGCTGATGGACTCGGGTCTTCTTCAGTCTCGGGTTAAAGTTGAAACAACTCCTCGGTGGAGTAGCTCACTCGACACACGGCTCCTCTGAGATCTAATTGCACGTTTGTGTTGGCTTTTTTTTTCGTTTTTCACCACACCTCCAGCGTGTGACTTCCCCCTCACTCAGTGCTCTGCACATGAGCGGTTTTTCATCCTGAGCTATAAAGATATCATGCGTGATTTTCAGTGAACACTTCCAGCATGTAAAGATGTGTTTGTAATGTGGAACAACATGGAGTCCAAATGCAGGAGCCTTGAATCAGTCGCTCCTTGGTTGTACTTTTCTTTTATCATTAAATGGAGACTTAATCAGTTAGGGCCAGATGTCTTTTTTTGTTTATTTTTAAAAATGAATTTGTTATTTTTGCACCATTTTGAGCTTCTTCCCCATCAGTTGCCCCATGATAATGATAATTAAGATTAAGTGGGGAAGAAAGCTGTGAAACTATAATCTGTATTCTGATATGACTCCTGCCAGATTTTTTTCTTTCATCCTCTTTTCTTTCTCTATTTAGGAGATAACCCTTTAAAAGTGTGTGTGATGTTGGGAGCTTTGGTCTGTGCTCATATTGTCTTTAATTCTGGTATTTAAAGGATGACGGCAGAGCAGCAGTTGATTGGGAGGATTTTTAGGTATTGCCACCCAGGTGATGCTCCCCGTCGTACCTGCGTCTGTCAGCGTGGAGGGCAGCTTACTGTGTGTTTAAGTCAGGTGCCTGTGCCTTCCCAGAGACTACCGCCTGACACCTGATACTAAACTAATCTGGCCGACTTTAGGAACAGGCTCTTAAAAAGGAAAAACTTTAGAGAAGTCTGTCTTGTCTGAGCCCCTGGATCTGCAGATCCCCTGCAGATCTTCAGCTGCTGCCTGGTCATTTCCAGTTTCTTTAAGCTGATGCAGTTAGATGTGACCGTGCTTAATCTGCACACAATTTAGGCTGAGTTGATTATTATGAGAGCCAAAGGCTAACACACCTGTCAGAGATCAATTTTACTTGAGCTTTAGATAAAACAGTGTTGAATGTCTTGGTTGAAATAAACTGCCGGTGTCTCGTTCCTCTAGAATAATGTTCCTGTTCTATATTTTCCTCCAGCAGCGGCCGGATACTAAGTACTATCTTCCTTTCAAACATCAGTGCTGTTTTAACATAATTAGAAGTTTGTTTAGATAAACTAATTATCCCCCTTTAAAAGGCTTGGCCTGGCTCTTGGTGAGGCCGTGGACCTCGGGAGCTTTTTTGATTGAGCTCTTTCAAGTGTTGATTTGCCTTTTGTGGCAGGCTGACCTGCAGGCCTGTAGCCCCCGGCCCTCAATAGGGTGTGTCTGGTGATTGGAGACGCTGAATTCACATCATAGCTGTGCTCAAGTTTTTCTAGGGGCCTTCAAATCATTCTGACCACGGGGCAAAGTTTCAGCCTTCCAGCTACGCCCCATCCCCCCACATCCACTCATGCTCACTGTACGGCATGCTGGTCAGCAAGTTACAGCTCTGATTGACTTACACTTTTTAAAATTTTATTTTGTTTTATTTTGATTTATTTTTCATTTTGTTTATATTTTATTTTTAATTCAATGTAATTTTATTTTGTTTTTTTTTTATTTATTTCAGTTTAGCTTTTTTTTGTTATGATTGGTTTTGATTTGTTTAATTTTAATTGAATTTATTTTATTATATTTTTGTTTGATTGGTTGGTTTCATTTAATTTTGTTTTATTTTATTTAATTTTGATTTGTTAATTTTTATTTTGGTTTTTTTAGTTCAGTTTAGTTTTTATTTGTTGTTTAATTTTGGTCTGTTTAATTTTAATTGAATTTATTTTATTTTGATTTGATATGTTTTGGTTTCATTTCATTTTGTTTATTTTATTTAATTTTGATTTGTTAGGGTCTTTTTTTTGGTTTGTTTAATTTAATTAAATTTAGTTTTTATTTGTTATGTTTCATTTTGGTTTGTCTAGTTTATTTATTTATTTATTTTTTCATTTTATTCATTCATTCATGTAGGATAAAGAGCTCTGTGATGTCCATGAGACTTTAAGTAAAGAGGATGTAAAGTTTTATAGGGAGGAGCAAACAGATAAAAATTAAATCCTCAACTTAAAAAAAAGAAGGACTGTGAACATCTTAGTTTTCTGCTCACTCTGCAGTCAGAAATCCAAGCTGCTGTGATTTGTGTCTGTGAGTCAGCCCTCAGGTTGAACTTTAGATGCACATGAATCTTGAGTCTTTGGCCACTTTTAACGAACCTTAACTCACACAGAAGAAGCTGCTCAGCTCCGCCATCATCACAGGATCTGAAAACGATGCATGTTTCCAAAACAGATCTACAGCGGTCATCTCTGGTAGAAACAAGCCATCTACAGGAGTCGCATTGTGTTTTGGGGCCTCCCTGTTGATTATGGGCTGTGAAGGAAGCAATTCTAATGCAAACTAAGTCTGTTCTCCCAGCCTCCCTCTGCAGACGTCACACTGCAGTCCCGGTGGCTCCACTGTGGTTCATGTTTTTATATTTCCCATCAGTTTTAACATTGAAGACTTTTTTAATGAAAAAAATAGGTTTATTTTAATCTGTCATTTTTTGCAAGATCATTTTTGGACTGGCCACAGTTTTTTTTTTTTTACCTTGTTTTATCTGAGAGCCGTACCATTATCATTAAACAAGAAATCCTTAGTTAAATTTAATGGGTGAGCATGAATGCAGCTACCAAATGGATAAAGTAATTTTTCTCCTAACTTTTACCCTGAGTAGCTCATATGAAAGCTAAGGAAAGGGAGCTTCTTCTGGAGATGGGTGTGGACTCATGCATTGGACAGGTAGCTCCTTAGACCCTCCCCCTCTCTTCCAGGTATATATGAAGTTCCCATAGATTCCTATAGAGGTTTCTGCTTCTCCACTTTGCTTCTGTAGTCCACATCACTCCTTTAGAGTGAGGGAAAGAGATTTGTGGAATCCTGGAGCCAGTGGAGCAAACAGCAGCAGCTCTGCTCAATCTCAGCGCCAACATGTTGTACCTGGAGACGGGGACCACCACATCTTACAACGAGGTAAGACCACCAGGAGCCGCGCATGAGGCCTCGGTCGTCGCCCTTTTCATTCCCCTTCCTCCATGAAATGAAGGACATCAGGAGTTAGACACACTCTTTTTTTCTTTTCTTTTTTTCTGGCATTATTATGGTTTATGTTTGTGGAACTTATTTTCACCAAAACGTCGATCCCATATTAACCAGAGAAAACAATACCCAACAAATAGATGTTACCAGAAAATAATTCAACCAGAAAATTATTCCTTTGTTTCTGTCTTAACTGAGACAGTTGGTGTGTGTTTTTGTGCGCATCTGTTTGTGTGTGTGTGTGTGTGTGTGTGTGTGTGTGTGTGTGTGTGTGTGGCGGTCCACAGAGCAGTGGAATGTAAACAGCTGGAAATCTGAATATTTACATCTTGTGAAATGGCTGCTGTCTGGCGTGGATTTGGTCAGATGATGGGATCTTCTTGGAGTCTGGTTGTTCAAAAAAGCTTTTCACATGTTCTAAAATCTGTCTTTAAAGGAGGATTCAGAGGTTTTGGGGTTTCTGTGTCAGAAACAATCAGTAAAAACATCAGTAAAGCGTATGTGAGACAGAGAGTAGCATCGTGGAGGTTGTGTTTGCATTTGCTTCATCTAAGATGTTTTTCACAAACTTTTAGCCCTTAAATTTAATCTTCAAAAAGAAAACAGGCTACTTTTTTAATAGATCCATCTCAGTTTTAAAGATAGGGTTTAATTTTTTTTATTCCCCAGCAATTTTTAAGAGAATCAGAAAGAAAGTTAAAAAAAAAAAGGTTTATATTGAAGTTAATCTGTACTTTCAGGTTTTAAATGAGAGGAAATTATTATTCTGATTGGACGAATGATTGTGATTCTGGTCTTTATAGGACGTAGCGTGCAGAAAAAAACAGTATTTAAAATTCAAGTGTGTAACGTTCATGTTCGTACGCTGGCTGGTTGTTGACTCGGCTGAAATCTTTGGATCGCAGTCCAGATTTATGTCTTTCATCAGTCTAACTCTTCATCCCAACAGGGGAGCACTGATAGATTCTCAGATTGCAGGTTGCAGATAGCAGGTGTGTCAGGTCCCTGTCTTTTAAGTTGTCGAGCAGGGGGTCTTTAAGTGGTGTCCAGCCCAGTACCTCCAGCGTGTGAGGTATCAGGTTCCCCTATCCCCAGTCTCCTGGGAGCCGCTGCAGCCATTAGAATGGGACTGGCCAAGCGTTGCTGTTTAGTTCGGAGTCGTAATTGCTTTAATGGTATGTTGATGTAGATACAATCACCTGCTCTGCCCACCCCAGCAGGTATAGCTGCAGATAGACCCCCGCCCAGACCCCTCTTGAGCCTTTAATGCCTCCCTACCCTGTGGTCACTCCTCGCAGTCCCCATAGATGCTCTTATATGCTGGCCCGGAGAAGCAGGTCACCGTAGAAGCTGGAATGGGAGCTATTCCCCCCTCAGGCCAGGCCTGCTTGTCGTCTCCTCAGTCTGGACTTTTATCAGCGCTGCTACAATAATACAGCAGCAGGAGATTTATGTATAAGTGATGGAGTTTAATCTGTTTGGGTTTCAGTAAATAATCTGCAATTTTATCTGGAATCATGACTAAATCTGTTAAAACGCTTTTCAGTCAACGTAAAGTTGATGCATTCACTCGATCATAAGACTATCAATAAATACAAAACAAAGAATGGAGTAATTTAATGTGTTAGTATGTCATTCCAGATACCAATGTGTTGGCCCGAGCTGTGACTTCTAAATCAGTGCTGCCATGTGTATTTTAGATATCTCTGATATGTGTTGTGGATAACTCAGATTCCTACATTGCAGTGAACAGGCAATCACTGTAAAGGTCAGCAGTGTCCTTTTCCTTCTGAGCTGAAACGGTTAGCTCAGCATTCATCACAGACAGAGAAATGAACTTACAGGCCTCAAACAGACAGCACAGCCCTTCACAAACTTTATTAAAGGCTTTTGAGGATGTCAAGATTGCTGATTTACTGCGCCTCTGCTTAGCAGCGTGACATCCCAAAGGCCCAAACACAGCGTCGGCTATAAACGGGAGGAATTTTTAAGAGCTGTTAAAGTGGTTATTAAAGAGTTACTGTATTATAGTGGAATAAGATCTGATTAAAAGAACTAAAGAAAAGGGAAAAAAGCTGATAGCGCGCTTCCAGACGATTAAACATTAAAACATGACAAGTTTAGGTGAGACTTTCCTGGCTGGTCAATTATGGTTTTATCCTCAAATCCTCATCTTTGATCCTTATTTTCGTGCGGACCACAGTGACATGGCGGGCTTTTATCTGTGTTTGGTCTCCAGCCAGCATCAGCCTTTTCTTTAGAATAATAATTTGGCATTGATAATTGGTGCCTGTCACATCCACCGTAGCAGCCGCCTGCATCGGGTACTGGCAGGGGGGGGGCTGTGTCATCTCACTGCCTGAGCGCCTCGGTGGAATTACGCCACAGTTCAAAAGAATCCTTCTCATATCATGATCAGGATCTCACATACGGGAAAAAAAAAAGTCCAGACAGGAAATTAAAGCCATCCTGGGAAATCTGATTTCAAACACGTCTTTGAAATATTATTTTATACTTGAATAAGGGAATGGTTTTGTTATTTTTAGTGTTTTTCTTCTCTGAGTTTGTTGACCCAAAACCTTTTTAATGTATTTTTGTAATCTGCTCTTTGTGGAGCCCCCCCCCCCCCCCCCCCCCCCCCCACACACACACACACACACACACACACACACACACACACACACACAAACACACTTAAGGCTGCAGGATCTCCAACAGAAAGGAGTTTTTTTCTGTTCTTCTTACGATGTGTGTATGTGCACTGCATTCACAGAGCACTTGTCTCCTAACACCTGCATGCCCAGCGTAATTGTTCTCCAGACAAGCTCCTCTAAGCTCTGGTGTCATTGTTTCCGGGGGGGTTAAGCAGCCTTGCTCCACACACACACAGTGACCCTCATCCACAGTCACCTAGCCTGCAGAGCTGTTGCACAAATATGTTCAGGTTGACTCAGATGACCTCTCTCAGGTGTGTCTGGCTGTGAGTCTGCTTCTCCCCGTGTGGATCTGTGAGTAATAAGCACATTACTGATTCATAATCCAGCACTCGGACTCCTGAAGTATAAAAAATGATGGGCTCACTGTGTTTTGTTGGTCATCTGGTGCAACGCTAACACCTGGCAGCGTGGTGGGTGTGAGCCGGACAGCTGTGGCGAGCCGTGCTTGAAATAAACAAGAGGCCCTACAGAGATTAATGGCCGTCTAAAGAGCGAGAGACATGGCACCTCGTCCAGGAATGTGCCATTTATAAATGGAAAGGAATGGGGTGAATGGCAGAGCAGAGCGAGCAGGAAGGGGTCTGGCGTTGACCCAGGCGGACTCTCCATCCTGGTTAATTCCATTCCTCCTGTCTGAATAGTTCTGCTGATGGAGCAGGACATGTTTGTTTTATTTGTCTCATCAGTTTTACAGCAGTGTTTTACTTAAACTGGAATTTTTAACGTATTCCAGCTGTATGTGACTGAAGTCACAGAGAAACCTTCTGCATGATTTTAAGATTTAGATTCAACGAGTGGAGTCAGAATCATTGATTTTCTGTGTAAATAAAGTCCTTAAGTCAAATTTAGATGTGATCACTAACTACCCCCCCCCCCCCCCCCCCCTCCTCTCTCTCTCCTCCCTCTGGTCTGTCTTCAGTCACAGTACACAAACCTGGGGCTCCTCAACAGCATGGATCAGAACATCCAGAGCAGCGGCTCGACCTCCACCAGCCCCTACAACAACGACCACGCGCAGAACAGCGTGACGGCCCCATCGCCCTACGCCCCGCCCAGCTCCACCTTCGATGCCCTCTCCCCTTCACCCGCCATCCCATCCAACACAGACTACGCTGGCCCCCACACCTTCGACGTGTCCTTCCAGCAGTCCAGCACCGCAAAGTCCGCCACATGGACAGTAAGACCCCTTCCCAGTTCACTCAACCACTTTGACTTTGTGGGGGATTTTCTCAATTTTTGATACTTTTTCTTAACTTTTAAAGTTTTCCTAGATCGATGAATAATATATATGTATGTATATGTATACATATATATATATATATATATATATATATATATGTATATGTATACACATATATATATATATATATATATATATATATATTGTATATGTATACACATATATATATATATATATATATATATATATATACATATTATTATTATTATTATTATTATTAATGATAATATGAATTAATAATAATTACTTTTAAATAATACTAATAACAATGGTAATAGGTGATGCACAATATTATTTTTATCTAAAAGGGGACACCGCATATTGTAGATGTGCAGGATTATAGCAAAGCTAGCCTCCATCCTTAGCCCCTTGACAAACCAACACAATGAAATAAAAATATTAACAGTAATGACATTAAAACATTGAAAATGGAGGAAGATCAAGGTACACAATAGTAAAAGTAATTGAATAAACCAAAGTAAGAATGCTGTTGATGTCAATCCAGAAGGAGTCTACAATCAAGTGGGATCTAGGTTTAAAGTGCAGTGTGCTAAACTACATCACATGATGTTAAAGTGCTGCAGTAAATGCAAAGTGCTAAGTGTGTTTTATGTTAAAGTGCACGAGTGACACTGCACAATGCCCAAATATTGATGTATTGCACAATTCCTGTATTGATCCTTTAGGAAGGGTCATATCTCATGTTTTCAAAAATTAAAATAAATGCATTCATGTACACATACACACACTTGTGCATATGTGTATATACATAAATATATATATATGTGTGTGTGTGTATGTTATAATAGACACCTGATATTGCAACTTAAATAGAAGAAGGAAAAGAAAAAGAGAGAATACCGATTCTCGGCCTGATATTGGCTTTAAAACGGAATATCGATATTGGCCCAATATCAACCTGATATCGGCCAATATTTTTTTAAATTCTATTAGTTTAATTGATGGAGACCAAGTATATATAAAAAAAAAAAGAAAAAACTTGTGAGGACGCCAGATTTAGCCAAAAGGCTAGGTGTCACCTGTTGTCCTTAGCCAGATCTTAAAAGGTTCCCAGAAATGAGAAAAATGCAGAAATATTAAATTGTAAATAAAATCGTTATAAATATAATTAACCAACATATAACAAGCGCTGTTGGTGAAGAACCCATGGAATGCTGTTTTTTTTTTGGGGGGTTTTGTTTTTGTTTTTATTAATCCATGGGGCATGGGAACAACTGTTCACTGTGCAACATTATGACGTCTCTGGCAACTGCTGGATCTGCAGCAGATGCATTTGTATTTTTGTAATTATGCACAAGGACATGAATATTACATCTTTTTCGGCTTTGATGTCTGTATTGTATCGGCCACGAGAAGCAGAAAATGATCGGTTATCGATTTTGGTTGAAATGTTCCATATCGTGCATCACTAATAATAATGATAATAAAAATAAAATGGATATTAAACTGATGGAATGATCAAATGGGACTCTAAACACTTGCTTTTGGTAACATATCCCTGAGCCGATTGGTGGAGATTATTATAAAATCATTATTGTCTCTGAAACATTTTCTTTTTAAACAGCAGAGCAGCAGTTAAAGGGCTAAAGTTAAATTCTGCTGCAAGGGAGACCAAACACTACAGAAATTATGTTCATTGGACTATATGCACACCTGCATATACTGTAGCGCCTTTGTTTCTTCTCTTTCATTATTGGATAAACTAACTGATTAATCCAGGTGTGTCTGACCTCAGTAACCATGACAACAATGGTAACACCTGGATGTTTATCCAGTTTATCCAATAATGAAAGACAGGAAGCAAAACTATTAATTTCAGGAAGTATTGGGGTTGTGCGTATAGATCAATAATCAGTTTGCAGCCAGTAAATATTTAGGTTACATAAGTAAAACCTGGAAACGGGGAACAGGCAGGCTCCTGATTTATTGATGAATCCATCATATGATGATTCATTGATTAAGGACTCTCATTTTAATCTGCAACCTGTCATCATAAGAGGCAGTTGATTGTTAGGTTAGAGGCTAAAGTGACTTTTACCTTTGAACTCCTTATCTCACCGTCGGTGCTGGAGGCAGATTCAGGTGTACGTCGAAGTCCTGTGTTGCACAATTACATCTGGCAAGGAGGAATGTCATTTAAGATGTATAGCTTCAAATCATGACTAAACCTCGGGCATTTTTAGTCAGCTTGCTGAAAGAAGGAGCAGGGTGGGGTGGTTGAGGGGGGCATCACTCACTAAATACACCAACAGGAGACATTTACTTCCCTGCCTTCAGAAGTAATCCTACAGATCTACATTAACAGAGCTAAAATATTTCTTTTCTGTTTTTTTCCTCCTATCAAACTGCATGTTTTCCAACTTCTGTTTTCTCACAACTTGGGCAAAGTTCATTTGCCAGAGTGCGTCGTTGATGGGAGAGGTAAACAAGTTTAATCATTGCTCCAGGTGTGGTGATGCCTCATGCAGCTAGATGTCACCATGTGATGCTCGGTAAACCTACACAACTAGCTCCTCCTGCTCTCTCATTATGTTTGACAGAGCTGTGGGACAGCTGTTGCATCAGTGCCCCCACCTGCTTTGTTGTTTATGTGTGTAATCTGCACAGCTGTATGCACACACTGTAACAGGCTGACACATTCAGTGGCTCAATGCGCTCTAGTGGACGGCATACAGTAGACGGGGCTCTGCACAGGCTTCCTGTTATACGCTGATCAGTACTGAATGCTTACAAATGAGACGCGCCAAATCATTACCAAGTCCCACCCTGTTCAAATCCCCGCTCAACATAATGCACTGGATTGGATGCGCCGAGCCTTTTTAGATAAACTCGGGGAGTGCTCGGCTCTCCTTCGCCACGCCAAGTGTGGGATTGTGACATTTACCCAATTCCCACACTGCCTCACTCATCCCTCTCATTTTCACAGCCCAAAAACAAAAGTGTTTGTCTGATGTGCAACTGTGAGGTGGCTGAGAGGGTTTATGAGAGGCACGCCCCAGAGCTGCTTCAGTCCACGTCCCGTCATAGACGCGCATACAGTCAGTCATAACACATGATGTAAGACTGGTTGGATCGGTATACCAGATAAAGTGAATAAGCAATAGTCTCTCAGTCCTTTAAAGTAAAGCTGAGCTCTTTTTTTTTTCTTTTCTTTGGACAATAAGAAAAAAAGAAGAATCAATGTTTGTAACAAATGGTTGAGATAACGACTAATGATAAAGTAATATTAGTGGAACTTCAAACAAAAAATCAGATATCAAACACTTTTGCAATGTAGAGATGGTTCAGGTCGGTTTATTTCCATTCGTTTGTAATAAAATTCATCATAGTCACTGGAAAATTTGCTCTACCAGATAATAGTGGGACTGTTTTAGAGCTAAAATATACCAAAAATAGAGAGTAAACTACAGTAATTGAGATGTCTGCTGGTTAAATGATGGAGTATGAAGTTGATGGAAGAGCTGCAGAAGCCATCCCCTAAAAAAGGATGCTCACATTGTTTGTTTTCTGGTTTTTAAAGGGCAAATTCAACAAAAATGTCTTTCTTACTGGCGGAGTTATTAGAGAAGTGGATTTACATTTAACTTCATTATATCAGACAAAGTGAGTCTCTCAGCACTTTAAAGTAAACATGAGCTTCTTTTTTATTTTCCTTGGACAGTAAGAAGAAGAATCAATGTTTGTAACAAAAAGTTGAGATACCAGTTGATATTTTCATTTTATTTTCATTTCGAACTGGAATTAAAAACAAACGCTAACATTTGACGTAAGTAAGAATAAAAAACATAGTTTGAAAAAGAGTTTTGGTAGAAGTTTAGAAAAACTTCTCAGGTCCAAAACCCTTTAGTCTGACACAACTTAAATGTAACATTTACTGTCATTTAACAAAAATTCTTGACACAATACACCAAACTTAATAAGAACAAAACTCAAAAGAATATAGTCCACAATAAAAGTATATTGATCATTAATAATATTCAATAATACTCAATAACTTGACTCACTTTTGTAAATCACAATATGACCAAGTTTTTACTATAAATAAATAAATAATATTCCTCATTATCACTATATAATCCTTAATGATACTCAATAATAATGATAATAATCTCTTTGTAAATCACAATGCACAACATAATACTTAATAATACTCTAATAATGAATCACAATATACATAATTACTGGTCTTCATTAGTTCTTATTAATTTCTGTCTAGTAATACTAGTGAAATGGTCAAAACATGAAACAAAAAAAATATCAGATATCAAACTCTAATTTTTTTTTTTATTTCCATTCGTTTGTAATAAAATTCATCATAGTCACTGAAAAATTTGCTCTATTAGATAATAGTTTGACCTTTTTAGAGCTAAAATACACCAAAATAGAGAATAAACTGTAGTACTGGAGATGTTGCTGCTGGTAAATCATGAAGTTAAAGGAAGAGCTGCAGAAGCCATCCCATAAAAATGATGCTCACATTGTTTGTTTACTGGTTTTTAAAGTGCAAACTGGATAACAATTACAGTTCCATGTCAACTTTCCCTCCCTCGTGTTTTTCCGTGTGGGCTCATCTTCGGTCTGCAGCAGCCGTCTGCAGGTCTGAAGAGTAGCGATTAAACTGTTGGTTCTCATCTCCAAGGAGGCTCCTCCACCTGATCTCAGGAGATCTTTCTTTAAGCTCCCGTAATCTCAGCCCAATAGCTCCACTGCTGGACTGATGGACGGATGGCAGAGAGCCACTGAAGATGTCACCAGCACGGCTTTGCTCTGCACATACGTGTGCTAATGCGGCCTTTTGAAGGCCTGCGGGATCTTCCTCGGGACTTAGTGGACTGTGTACTGTACTTTTTGATGACTGTTCTTACGGAGACGCACCTAATCCCCAACCCACACCTTAACCTCTTCCTGTCTAGGATGACTGTGACACACACACACAAGCAGGGAAAGGTGCAACACGTCAACGTTTCCCAGAATATGGCCCGCTCCGTTTCCTTGTTTGCCCCTCCTGCCGTCTCCAAGGTCTTCCCACTTTCATCATCAAGTTAAAAGAAAAACAGCCGTCCAGGTCAAATGAATACAGGCTAAAGATGTTTTATCTTCTTTGCTTAACTAAATTAATGGAGTGTTGCAAATGAGGCGGCCATTGTTGGCTTCTGATGCAGCTATTGTGAGGCCGGAGATTTGTTGTGTTTACTGTGTGTATTAACTGCCACCACACATAGTCAAAGGAGAGGAATGTCATGGTTTGGGCTATCACTAGGACGCAGCAGAGCTCAGGGGGATTACAGTAATGGATTGAGGGCCTGAAGATAATACTTGTGTAAATACTGTTTGCCTCTTTCCTGAACCCTGTGCTCTTGGAGTAGGCTCTGTCTTTTTGGGAGAGTTAAGCTTGATGGCTGCATCTCACATTGCGCCGGAGGAGGAGGAGGAGAGCCTGTGAATGCTCAAAGAGAAGAGTGTTCCAGCGAAAGGCAGCAAGACAAGGCTTGTCCCTGGAACATCTGCGGGCTCGTCCCACGCCTCACGAGATGGGGCTGAGACTTGTTTGTGTCAGGAAGCTTGTCGCAACTCGCCCGTCGCGGAGAGACGAGCCCTAAGAGCTACAGATGGGAAGAAGGTGGAGGGGGAATTTTTAAAGGCAGAGTTGGGAAGCTTTTATGATGGCTTTGGATATCTCCATTATCGTCATGGAAAAGTACATTCCCTTACAGTTTAGATTACAAAGCTTTTTTTGTTTTTTCTTTCTTTCTTTTTGGTGATTTATTCCGTTTGTCTGGAGAGATGAGTTTAAGCATAAATAGGTTAGAAAAATTTGGTGAAAAGAATATTTTAACTTTAATATTCCAGAGAGCGATCTCTGCTATTATCCTCACACTACCTCAGGAACGGTAGTGTGTAACACTGGGGGGTAAATAGTGATGGATAGTTTACACTTTATGTGATCTATGGAAGTTTTCCAGCATTTCTGTCCCGTCCAGGAGGTTTACAGTCCAGCCACTAAAATGTAGTGTTTATTCAGAGACTATCTGGTAAATCCACAATGATCCATGATAACATCATTATCATATTTTCATCATAAAAAGATCACTTTCACTACTATATTGATAAGAGACCTCTATTTAGACCTGGAAATGATGATGAAGCCACTTCCTTTCAAACTTTTCACCAATCAGAGCTTAAATTGACGGTAATGTCCAATCAGGAGCAGCCAAACATCAACAAGTGAGCAGAAAGTTCTATGTGTGTCTGGAAAGAAGAAAAATAATGATCCTCTATGGCTGGAATGAAGCCAAGAAGATGTTTTGACGCACGGTGGCGCCAAAAAGCAGCTGAGTTGTTTTTTTGTGAGGATGATAGGTAAATAGCAGCATAAATAACTGGAAATGAAGAAAAATTGTAAATTTGTAAATAGTTTCTGTTGTGTTTGTTTCAATGTCAATATTTTTGAGAGAATGATACAGATGAGAAAAGGCTTGGTCACTGTTGATCGGTGTGTTATTTCTAAAAAGTACTGTTGGTAATTAGTTCTGGTTGGTGCTATATTTGTAGATACATTTATTTTACATCATTTTAGCCTGATAATTCCTGGAACATGATGTCTGGATGCTGACTGGGATCAATGGTTCTAGATGGTGACTGGGATTAAAGGTTCAGCTTTTACAGGCTGATCTAGGTTAAAAAATGTAATAAACCTCTTCTCAGCTGTTTAGTTTTGGTTTTAAATGTTCAGCGTCGTGGTGAAGCAAGCGTTGTGATTGGGTATGATGGAAACCCGTCTGTGTCCCGGTGAGCCTCAGGACAGGTGTCACCACTGAGATCGGGTGGTCAAGATAAGAGCTGACCACAAATGCCAAACATTTTCTAGATTGATGGATAGAATGTTTCCTCTAAAATGCAAATGTTAGACAACTTAGATTTTTCTGTAAGAAGCAGGTGCTTTGCTTCAGTTTCAGAGAAAAGAAGAGGGGGGGGGGGGGGGGGGGTTGTGTTGTGTTGAATTAAACAGGCTTGGGAGAAGCTGCAGGCATGACATGACATGTCAGGTATGAAGAAGACAAGACCAGAGGCGCCAAACAGTGCTTGTTTAAGGCCTGATGTTTGTCAGAACTTGACTTGTGCATGCGCCCGCAGCGCCTGTCAGGGAGAGGAGAACGCTACAGCTGTGGGCCTGCCTCAACCTGCAGCGCACAGGAAGCGCGCTGGTGTTCAAGAGCTGCAGGAGTTAGAAAGTAATCCACACATGCACCATCGTCCAAGCATCAGGGCAGATTGCACCTTCATCTTCTCAGATTATTGTATTTTTAGATGATTCCAGCTTATAAAGTTTTGTTTTCGGGCAGGTTCTTGCAGCTGGGCGGGTGGTGGAGTTGCAGCGCGTCGGTCGTGTAAACACATCCACTTTAGGTCATTCATTATGTTTCTATGGCTCGCTGCCACGTGTGCCCGTTGAACAATGAGTCACGTGTGCTTCTCAAACACAAGTTTTCATTGGAATGATTGTGATTAAGTAGCTCCGCATTGTGCGCTGTGTGTTCCTCTGCTGTGTATTTCACATTGTGACCAATGAAAGGCCCATAATTACATGTTAACACCTGAGCACCGCACCCTGTGTGAGCCACTGAATCCCATCAGTCAACCGCTTGTCCTCCACCCTTAAACTGCACGCTGCTTTCAGCAGCAGCTCCTGCTCTCACTGCTCTGCAAACACTGCACCAGCAGCGCATAGTTGTGTCCTCAAAGTTTGTAACTGGAGGGCTGGGATGGTCCCCTGGTGTGTGTGTGTGTGTGTGTGTGTGTGGAGGATATCATCTAAACAAACTTTGGTTTTCTACCTTGATTAGATCTTTGTGAACAGCGTTGTGTTGTTTTGGCCTTCAGCTACGCAGAAGCAGCTCTGTAATTATTCCGAGCAGCACACTGACCCTTCACGCTGCGCTCCTCTTCTTCGTCTTCCTCCCTAATCCTCGGCTCTCTCTCCTCTCTTTGCTCGGCCTCTCCACCTCATTTAGCTGAGTGACAGAGGCGTACGGGAAGTATCGGGTTAGGAGCGAGAGGACAAGCACCACCATTTATCTCAGGTTTTCTTTTCAGAGACCTGCTTTGATTTTAAGAATCGGTTGTGCGTGTGACAGAGCTCCAACTGCGCTCATCGGGTTAAACAGACAAATTCACAGCGTTTTTTAATTTAATACGCTTTGATTTGAGTCAGACTCTGGAGAGGAGAAGCTGCTGTTATGGGTTGGCCGTGATTAAAGCAGAGGTTGCGCCTGAGGAGCAGAGTAGAAAATGTCCGTGCCAAGCTTGTGTAACGTTCAGAGTCGGCACAGACAGGTACTGGGATGAGCGCCTTTTCATTGGAACCACACTTAACAGAGCTGGAATTTTATGTTGCATTATTGTCAAACACAGCCCCGAGCACTTTTCACAATGTTCACTTTTCTTCTCTCAGAAATGAAGCTGACAGGAAAATATTCCCCCCACCCCCACCCTGTGTCTCCTGCACATAGAGGATTTAAAGCTCTGCTTACACAGCTCTGATTTGAATGCTTTGTTTACACAGTTGGGTTGTGCCTATTAGTAACAATTCAGCCTTTCTGATGGCTTACTGCTTATCAATGCTAACAGCGATCAAGGCACATCCATTATTTATGACTCCTGGCTCGCAAACTTGAATGCGAGCCAGTTTGTGTGAGCAACCATCAGATTTTGGCAGCAGTCATGGACGCATTCAGACCCACAACTGAGTCATTTTCATCTGCCTGCACCAGGAAATCTGCCGTCATGCGGCTGGAGCGATGCTTCAGCGGAGAGCTCCCCCTCCCCTCAACATGAAAGCCAGGCCTGCTTTAATTGCTCCTGGAGGGGTCCGTTTTTATGGTGTGCCTCGGAAGTCCCAGAGGCTTTCTGTGAAAGATCTTACACACACTTGTAGCACCAAAACTCGTGTTTGAGTTTATTCTAGCAGGTGGTAATCACAGAGCTGCATTTAACCCATTTTTGCTTCAGGGGAAGCAGAAGTGTTGGTTCTGGGGGGGCAGGGGAGCATCCTGGACCTTTAAAATCCAAACATCGTTTCCTGAATCGCTTTGTTTAATCTGTCTTTTTTTTTTCCTCTTCCCAGTATTCGACAGATCTGAAGAAGCTGTACTGCCAGATTGCAAAGACGTGTCCCATTCAGATCAAAGTGCTGACCACGCCGCCGCAGGGGGCCGTGATACGGGCCATGCCTGTTTACAAAAAGGCCGAGCACGTGACCGAAGTGGTGAAACGCTGCCCCAATCACGAGCTCAGCCGCGAGTTCAACGATGGTGAGGCTTTTTTTTCTCAAATCTCCACTCACGGCTGGTTTCTGCTGGTCACACCTAACCAGAAAACCTGCTGCCCCCCAGGTCAGATCGCTCCTCCGAGCCACCTGATCCGTGTGGAGGGAAACAGCCACGCCCAGTACGTGGAGGACTCCATCACTGGAAGACAGAGTGTACTGGTTCCATACGAGCCTCCACAAGTGAGATCCTCCCCACACACACACACACACAAGCACACACATATTTTACTGGTCCAGTTGGCCTGACCAGTAAAATACCATCCAAATTGTAATTATAATTACAACTCCTAATTTTTGTTTTTGTGCAAAAAAGTAAAAGTACATTATCAAGATCTTTAGATTTAATAGAAAACAGGTGCAGTTTAATTTTTTATCAGTTAGACATTTGTGTATTTTATGTAGTTTTTCCTTTGTCTTTAACATTTTTATTATTTTTTTCATATATCTTGCATGTATATAATGTGTGTGTGTTGAAATATAAATAGTAATATAAATAGTGAGATACATGTATAAATAGATCTTAAATTTTTTTTATTAATAAACATTTATCTTTATTTATAAATGTTACCTTTTTTTTTTTTACCTCATAAAAGTATTTTGTTTTTATTGTATAAGTTTATGTTACATATATTTACCTTTTAAATCTATTTTATCTTATTTATTTCATTTATTTCACAGATGGTTAGCCATATAGCATCAGTGTTTATATGTAATATGCAGGTCAGTCAGTGATATCAGGAAAGGACAGTTGTATATGACGGAGGTAACTGTGTGATGCTGTGAGCGTTATGGATAGTTAGTCATTTATACGTGCATTTAACCTCCAGATCACTTTGTATCTACAAAACCAGTGAATGTCTAATCCCAGGTATCTGGAAGTGAAAAATCCATAATTCCACATGATGATTAAAGTAACTGCACAGGATCTAGAAGTTAGTTGAAGTATATATGCCAGGGATGCACAATATAATCGGCCCCCAATCGGTATCGGCCTATATCGGCCTGAAAACTGAGTATCTGACATCGGCCACCGATATTTAACCCATCAGCCTGCTGTTTCTCAAGTCTAAAAAAAAACAAAACTTCTTTTTCTTCTTCAAAAACTTATTTTTGACAGACTTTAAAACTTCTAAAGACTAGGGGTGGGAAAATATTGATACACTGAAATAGCGCAATATTTTCATATGCTGATATCACATTGACATTTAAAAATGTGGTATCGATCTATTTTACTAACAAAATCGCGCGATATTTCATCATTCTGTTACGAAATCTTGTGAGAATTCATGAAATATCATGAGATTTTATAACGGAACGATACATTTCAGTGCATTGATATTTTTTACCACCCCTATTTATCAAAGTGTCGGAAACAGATAAAACAGCTATTTGCAATGACTGCTTATTTTTTTTCAGCTTTAATATCGGTATCGATATCAGTTATTGGCCACATGACTTTTAAAATACCGGCATATTGGATATCTGCCAAAATTCCAATATCGTGCATCCCTAGTATACATACAGGTGTACATCTACATGTGTGTAGTAATCCTGACTCACCTCATCATACAAACTGAAGTCAGAAAGACAGAAAAGGTCGAAGATGTTCTCGTTCTGACCCGGAGATGTTTCACATGTAAACATATATCACAGTTGCTTTTAACTGTAATTATCCTGAGGGTCCGACTGGACCCTCCGGTGGACTGGTTTCAGCCTTCAGGTCTAATGTTTGACCCCCCCTGTCCCAAACGAATGCAGTAATGACTGAGTTCTTGTATCCAGAATAACTAAATCCAGAGTGAATGAGTCCAGATGAGGTGAAATAAGAAGGAAGCAGTTTTTCTGTCTGGTCACCTTCATGGTTCTCCTCCTCCTCCTCCTCAGGTGGGCACAGAGTTTACAACGATATTGTACAACTTCATGTGCAATTCCAGCTGCGTGGGGGGTATGAACAGGCGCCCCATTCTCATCATCGTAACTCTGGAAACCAGAGAGTAAGACCCCCCTTCATCACCTCTCCAGCTGCCTGCATGCCTCCAGTCAAGTGCGAGATTGTTTCTGACAGACGTGTGTCCCTCTGTCCTCTCCCAGCGGACAAGTATTAGGCCGCCGCTGCTTCGAGGCCAGGATCTGCGCCTGCCCGGGCCGAGACCGCAAAGCGGACGAGGACAGCATCCGCAAGCAGCACGTAACGGACGCCACAAAGAGCAATGACGGTATGAAACGCCGTAAGTAGCGCTGGGTTGGTTCCCGCTGAGGAGCCTCAACCTGCTGCGCTCAGCAACGCTCAGCGCTGCACCCGCCACCGCCTCTCATCTTCACCCCTTCTCTGTTCCAGCCTTCCGCCAGGTTTCCCACGGCATACAGATGTCCACCATCAAGAAGAGAAGATCCACAGACGAGGAGGTTTTTTGTTTGCCTGTAAGTTCGGCTCTGCTCTTCCTCCTCGTTACGTTTTAAAAATGCTCGGAGTTGTGACCATCTTTTCTTTTTCCGGTTTCAGATCAAAGGTCGTGAAATTTATGAGATTTTGGTAAAAATCAAAGAGTCTCTGGAGCTCATGCAGTTTCTGCCGCAGCACACAATAGAGTCGTACCGACAGCAGCAGCAGAATCTCCTTCAGAAACAGTGAGTACCAGTTCAGCTCGTATGAAACGCGCTCAGACGCTGGTCCTCCCTCAGTGGTTTCCTCTGCTGGTGACACAGCGCTGATGACTAGCTGACTTTACATGACTGCTTATTACTTCAAAGTTAAAGGTGTGACATTTCTTGATTATATTTAAAGGGAAATTTAGCTTTTTTTTAAACCTTGGGTCTGTTTTCATGTGTCCTGTCATATATGCGAGTGATAGCTCCAGTATTTAGCCGGGCAGGCAGCATAGCAGCAGCCTAACAGCCCGGCTAATGATAAGTATGGGGCAACTGGCCCCGCGTCTAAGTTCGCCCTAAAAACGTGCTTTTTTCCACACTGAAGCGCTCGGACAGTCTCAATGAGAGTCCGACATCATACGAGAGAGGAGACGTGAACAAAAGTATCTACTAGGGATGTCCGCTATTTTCAGCCGATACTGGCATTAAAATGTGATATCAGAAAATATCGGTATCGGCTTGTTGGACTGATATTTTCAAAAACGAAATTTTGCAAGATCTTGCTCCATTTGCAGCGGTCCAGCATGTAGAAAAGTCCCTGTTATCCTGGAAGAACTTCATATCCCAGCATTCCTTTCAGAGTCATGTGACTACAGTGCAGCTGCTGCTGCTACAGACTGACTTTCTTTGAAGCTGCTTATAATATGTCTGGTTTTAAGTTGTTGGTTAAATTACCACGTTATCAGAAACATTATAATTAACCACATGTTGGCTGATACCTGCTAGTATCTGATATCTGGCAGCGAGATGTCCAAAATGAACTCCTCTGGCTGAGTTAAGGATATTTTGGGATCTTTGCCCTCAGAGCAGAATATAGTTTTATTTCTCAAAATATTAGAGATGCAACCTCACAGTTCTGTGCATATATCAGTATCGGTTGATATCGGATATCAGAATTTAAAAGTTGGACAATATCGGATGTCGGTAAAAAAGCTAATATCGAACCTCCCTAGTATCTACATTACCTGGCGATCGCTATTTTTTTTTTGGTGTTTGTGTCCAAATCTCAGGATGTTGGAAATCAAAACTCATTTCGAAATCACGCAATAACTCGCATTAAAACACTGGTGGGGCACGCGAGTTATCGCAATATTTTGGAACAAATTTGATTTCCAGCATCCCGAGATTTGGACACAAACACCAAAACAAATAGCGATCACCAGGTAATATAGATACTTTTGCTTATTTCTCCTCTCTGGTATGTTGTCGGACACTCGTTGCAACTGTCCGAGCCCTTCAGTGTGGAAAAAAAGCAGGTTTTTAGGGTGAACTTAGACGCGCGCACCAGTTACCCCATGCTTATCATTAGCTGGGCTGCTAGGCTGCCTGCCCGGCTAAATACTGGAGCTATCTTGAAAATTCCTTTCTCCATCACTCACATATATGACAGGACATATGAAAACGGACCCCAGGTTCAAAAAAAGCAAAATTCCCCTTAAATGCTGCCACTGAAGTATAGCAGCTAGCTAGAAAGGCTAACATAAAAGCTCTGAATCTGCTGTAATTCAGCAGCTTGACGGGGTCAGAGCTGGTTTTTTCCTCTTCCCTCCACTCCTGCTCTCTCTCATGGGACGAGAGCCAAACTGGTGAATCGTGACAAATGTACCTGACTACGCTTTGTTAAGGAGAGGCCTCCAGAGGTTCACGCCTTTGGGTGCTTTGCCAGGTTTTGCACAACAGCACCAAAAGCAAATGTGCACCTCAGCTCGGTCTATCGGCCTCAGCGTAATTAAACCTGTCTCACATGCACGTATTCCTCATCACGCCCATTTCTCTTGAAGCTATAAAAACCTGGAGACAGCCCTGTGATGATAATTACTGCTTTTGTTCCCATTAGGAGACTGACAGCCTCGCTCTGAGCTCATACTTGCATTGGCTCAGCTAAATGTCAGCAAACCTTCAATAAACACACAAATTATTATCATTCTCCAAGATTTTAGACTCTAAATTCATCACTTTTGAAGACAGAGCGTTAAACAGTCTTTCTTTGAGGGTTTCTGCTTACTTTGCATGTTTTTTTTTCTCGTTTCTGCATTGAAAATAAACTCTTCTGTTCACAGCAGATGTTTCAGAGCTTTCTTTCTCTGCACTGAGCGGTGATCTGTGTGTGTGTAGCGCCATCTTCTGGTCAGAAGTGTGATTACAGCTCATCTGATCCTTTCCAGTTTTCCAGTAACACACGACTCACAAAGTTCCAGATATTTGGTCAGAATGTATCTAAAATTAACTTGATTTGACTTTCTATAAACTTTTAAAAAGTATATGTACAACCGTTCACATACTTTTTACAAACAAGATGAATAAACCTTTAAACTCCACTAGATCCCCATCAACCCATGTCTTCTATCATCAGTTCCTCAGGAACGATAGTGTGTAACTGGTGGGGTACTTCCTGTCAAACTTTCCTCCAATCAAAGAGCTTAAATTGACGGTAATGTCCAATCAGGAGCAGCCAAACATCAACAAGTGAGCAGAAAGTTCTGTGTGTGTCTGAAAGAGCAAAATTAATGGTCCTCTATGGCTGAATGAAGCCAAAAAGACCTTTCTGATGCAGCTGAGCTGGAGTTGGTTTTGTGAGGACAGAAGGTAAATAGTAGCAGCAATAACTGGAAATGAGGAAAAAGTGTAAATATGTAAATAGTTTCTGTTGTGTGTTTGTTTCACTGCCTGAAAGCCAAGACTGGAGAGGATGATATGCAGATGAGAAAAGGCTTCACCGTTGATCTGTGTGTTATTTCTACAAAGTTCTGTTAGAAATAAATTCTGTTTTCTGGTTCTGGTTGGCCTTTATGGTGCTATATTTGTAGCTACATTCATTTTACATCATTTTAGCCTCATAATCTGACAACTGAGGCTTCCTGGAACATGATGTCTGGATGCTGACGGGATTAAAGCTTCAGGCTCCACAAGCTGGTTTAGATTATATGAAAAAGAAAAACAGGCAGAAACAAAAACAGCTAAAAGCTTTTGACACCACCAGCAAAAGGAAAATAAATTGAACGTTCTGGTTCAGTGACAGAATGTGAAGAGAATGAAGAAGAAGACTGTTCACGTACAAGCTGACATCTAGACAATCATCGTGTGCACCACCACCACAACACACGCACACATTTGATATGGGTTTTGTTTTGCAAGATTGAGGAGCAGGAATAACCACCTAGGTTATAATAGTTTACTAAAACTAACGAAAAAATGAAAACTGAAATTGAAAAAGCATTTTTGTCAATTGAAATAGAAGTAAAAATGACAGTTAAAAACAAAAAAACTAACTGAAACTTTTTTGTTTATGCCGGTATGTTTTTTTTTTTTTTTCCCTTTTTTTTTTCCCACCTTTTTAAAAACCCCAAAATATCAAAAAAAAAAAATTTAAAAAAAAAAACAAACAAAAAAACTAAATTGAAAAACAAAAAGTCAAAACTAAATAAAAGCTTAAAATAATTAAAAATATAAAACTATTATATTCTTGTTAGCCTCTGCATGATTCTCCTCACATGTCCCACATTCATCATATAACATCAACTTACATTTTGTGTATGATTCACCCGGAAGTTGCATATCTGGAATTTTTGTGAGTGTGTTGAGCTTTTTTCTGAAGCCCCGAGCATCTCCTCTCTCTCTCCTCTCTCTCCTCCACCAGTGAGCCCTTATTTCTGCTTTCTCTCTTCTTTCTGGTTCCTCCCTGCAGCCTGATTAAAACCCGTCTGGGTCGCCGGCTCCTGGAACCTGCAGGAGAGCAGAGGTGGCGCTGCAGTTCCTCCTGAACCTCTGCTCCACATTCCTCCTCCTCCTCCTCCTCCTCCTTCAAGCTGCACGGACCTCCTCTTTGTCTCCTTTTCATCAACTTTGATTTTTCTGTCCTGCTTCCCTTTGACTGTCCTGGGATCTGCTCTGAGGAACTGTCTGCTCCTGCAACATCCCCTCCTGGATGCTGGACAGAATGACTTGCATGCTTTATCTTTGTCCATGGAACTGTGTTCTGCGAGCTTTCTCACCCTCCATCAACATTTTTTTCATTTTTATGATTATTTTTTGTACTTGACTTCCAGAGATGAGTTAAGTGAATGTGTCGTGCCTTTGCATTGTCTTGAGAGCTGGACTCATATTGTGGGATTTGGGCCGGGGGGGAGTTTTTGTCAGTGCTGGTCATGTTTTCTAAAGTCACTGCAGGACAGTTTGTGTGTTTTTTCTTGAATAAAATGTATTTTAACAGAGAGAAGTTGAGCTTGTTGGTGTACAGAGTAGGTTCGACCCTCTGTGAGCGTTCTGAAGCTCGTCTGTCAGAATCTAATAAACGGCTTTTTGTTGCTTGAATCCTCTTTTTTTTTTCTCTAGAAATGAAGTCAGAACAAGGTCATACTGAGTGTTTATGTTCAGAGAAGTTATTTCCAGGCCCGATCTTCAAGGATTTGTCTGTAACAGCCTGTCGCCTCTTCTCTCCCGCCCCAGAACTTCGATGCCGTCTCAGTCCTCCTACGGCTCCAGCTCCCCGACTCACGGAAAGATCAACAAGCTCCCGTCTGTCAGCCAGCTCATCAACCCCCAGCAGCGCAACACGCTCACCCCATCCAGCATGTCTGGAGGCCTCACTGACAGTAAGTGTCGCCTGTTGTTCCACCTCCTGCCTGTCTCAGGCCATTCCCACCCCCCCCCCCCAGTCGTCCCATCCCCTCTGGGCTGGTTGTATGGGACAGCATGTCCAGGCTTATCCCCCCTTCGCTAATAACAGAAAGCTTCATCCTGGAAGAGAATGTGATCCGCAGGAGCTGTTGTGATGCATCGTGTGTCATGTTGAAAGTAACCTCTGCAAGTCCCCTCCCCCATTTCAGCCGGCGTTAGATGATGTTTGAGCCTGGAGCAGGGGGAGAAGGCTCACGGTAGCTCCTTTTGTCTCTGCAGTGACTCCCATGATGGGCACTCACATCCCCATGAACGCTGACATGAGCTCACTGAGCCCCACACATGCACTGCAGCCTCAGCTACCCCTGGTGCCCTCCTCCCACTGTACCCCCCCTCCTCCATACCCCATGGACAGCAGCATCTCCAGGTACCTCAGCAAAGCTTAGCGCCACCTCTTTGGTTTGGTTGTAAGTGTGTGGAGGCTCAAGATCTCAGACCGAGAATATACTTGCTTTTCGTTCAGCGTGTTAATCGTGGCCGCCTCGTGCTTCGGCTTGTTTGAAGCGTCATCGTGACGTCCTCAGAAGTATGAGAGTAACCAGTAGGGGGCAGTGTAGGGACCAGTCTGACTGGTGGTCCCGGGGCCGACCGTGGGAAAATCATTCTGATCCGTCCTCTTTACGATGTTTCATTCAGGACGGATCTGCTGCCACAACAGCTGGAGATCAGTGCTGGTTTAGTTGTTGTCATGGAAACATGCACATGTAACCAGACATAAGTCCAAGTGTGTGTATTAGTCAGGGTTCTTGCAGGGTCTTAAAGTCTTAAAATGTCTAAACCTTCAAATTTAAGGCCTTAAAAGTAGGGCTGGGCGATTATGGGGCATATATCTTATCACAATATATTTGTTTTAGATGATGATATACGATATATCCCGGTATTTTTACCCTAATTTGTCTGAATGTTTCATTTTATGCCAAGCATCTGTTTTTTAGTCAAAAGAAAAAGTCCAGAGTGCTCAGAAGGTTCATCCAAAAAAGTGTGGCGAAGGTGCTCTTTGGTAAGGGAAAACAAGGTCATCAAAAAAGCAAAGGTCCAAGGCACTCTTCTTAGAATATAAAAGCCTTTATTGTGGGATGGCTAAAACATTAAAACAAGTTGGTTACAGCCTACGCGTATCGGCCTAAGCCTTCATCAAGAAGGCCCTGATGAAGGCTTAGGCTGATACGCGTAGGCTGTAACCAACTTGTTTTAATGTTTTAGCCATCCCACAATAAAGGCTTTTTATATTCTAAGAAGAGTGCCTTGGACCTTTGCTTTTTTGATGATCTGTTTTTTAGTATTGAAACATGTTTAGCTTACAGGTATAGCTGCATTTCAGTGATGGAGCTGATAAATCACTGGTTAGAAATGTTTGTTAAATTTAAATAATTCAGGATAGTGAGCTGGCCATTTATGATTTCTTTGTAGAAGTATTGGGGAGGATTGTCTTCCAGACAGTTTATATAATCAGGTGACACCTTTGTTGTCAGTCGAGGTGCAGCCGGGTCATTACGAAAAAATAAAACAAAAACATTTGTGCAATTCATAACGCAACATAACAGTATATGTACAGTCATGCTCAAAATTCTTTACACCCTCCAAGTAAATAAAAGGCTAAATTCCCAAATAATAATTCAAATAACAAGAAACTAAAGAAACTCATAATGAATAAAAAATTTACAAAACTTATAATTTAGTGAAATAAAATATTGCTTTTGAATTGTGGTAGAAAATAATAATAATAATAATAAAAAAAACAAGCAAACAAATGTGGCCCAGACACATTAGAGCACCTTTCCTGTGAAATGTGGACCAAAATACTTGTCAACAAGTATAAAAGTATTTTTGAACATGACAGAAAACACCTGATTGCAGCGATTGCCCCAGAATGTTGCTCAATGAAATTGTAGCTTCAGAGCCCCATCATGCTTGTTGGCTTATTTTATTTTTTATTTCTTTTTAATATTTCTTTTTTCATTGAATTTTTTTATTATTACTTTTGTCTTTTTTAACTTATTTCACTGACATCTGATTTTTTTTTCCTTCTTTATTTGGAGGGTATGAATAATCTTTAGCATGACCCGACTTAAAAGGTCTTTAAAACAGCCAGCTTCTCATCAAAAGGTCTTAAATTTGATTCAGACAAGTCTTAATTCTTTACTTTTACTCAAGCATTGGCCACGTAGATTACGCTGAATAAAACGGTGCAGTCAGAAGCTGGTTCTGTTCGTCTCGCTAAGAGTGTTGGTACATGTGGTGATTAAACTACAAATCCTGTGGTGACTACAGGGAAGAAATCGCCCAGTTTGCAGCTATGAGCGGGCACAAAGCTATGTCACCATCATGCGCGGGTTTATGGTAGAATGTCAGCCTTTGTCGACTTGATTTTACAGTTTAAAGTTTCTCTCATTTTATCCTGGAAAATACGTCCTACAGTTATGCTGACAGCCTCAGTGTCGCGGCACGATATAGACAGATGTGTTATGTTGGGAAGCTCACTTGGGGTAAGAAGGTAGCTGTTATGATATCAGTTTTAGTACTGAATTGATTTAGTCTCTGTTTTTAATGCAAATAAATTTTTACCTGTTTAATTACTAGATTAATAGAAATAAAGGTTTTAGATTTCTGAGAACATTCAAATGTTTCTGGTACTAGATCATGTTGGTCTTAAATTAAACTAATAAAAGTCTTAAAAGATCTTTAAATTTAACTCGCCGAAACCTGCAAGAACTCTGATATGTGTGAAATAAGACCGTCACAGCAGGTCTGAGGTGTGTTTATCATTTTATATTGACCCTACAAATTCAACAGCTGTCAGGTCTGCGGTCTCTAATGCGCCCCCTAGTGGAGTCCTCTGGTAACAAGCATAGAAAACAAACATGTACGTAAACAGTTGCGTTTACGCAACGTTAAAAAGCAAGTATATTCTCAGCTTAGCATGCATGAAACAGAGTGAGAATTACACTTCACTGCATCACACTTGTAATATTTGGTTCCCCGTATCAATACTATATCTGTTACTTGGCTGTTTTGGGTCACGAATGTGGTGTTTTACTTCCAGTAATAGTACTGGAAAAGTAACAGTGCATGGTAAACAGAGAACAAGTATACGTGATAGGAGCGAGTACAACAGTACCCACGACTGAAAACACACATCATGAGGAGGCGTTTCTGCTCTGCAGGTAAACAAAACTGCATGTGAGAGCAGGAAAGCTTGCTTTATTCTAATAATTAATACTTCTCTGCATTTCACTCTTCCAACCCCATCAAAGAGACAGTCTAGAAATGCACTGAGCACAGATGTGACTGCGCATAGGGATGTACAATAACCTTTTTATAAAACTGATACGACAATCGATCAATTTCAGCTTCTATAGAGTGATACCGGTAACTGATAACCGATAACATACATACATACTTAATCATGACTATTCTATCATCAATACTATTTTCAAAACCAAAAAGACTTTTCACTCTTCAAATGAGGAAATATTTAATTTGTTCAGTGAAAAACTATCAGCAAGCCTCTCAAACATTTTTTAAAAGATATCAAGCAAAACTATTTGATTTGTCAAATGCACATCAAATAAAATCAGGTGCAATGCTTACTGATACAAAAATAAAGGATGCAAATACAAACTGAAGAAGTGCAATGGAGATTTTAAAAAAGCACAGAAAATGATGCACTGACAAACTAGATTCAAACATTTATTGTACCTGTTACTATCTGGAAAAGTTTATTTTTAAAGGTACAGTGTATTAAAAAAAGGGAGGGGGGGGGGGGGTCAATTGCGTAAAAAAAATTTAATATATAATCCAAAACTGTTTCTTTTGATGTGTAATCGCTGCACCAGAATAACTGTTATATGTTAATTTTCTTAGAATGAGTCATTTATATCTTCTTTCTGGGGGTGCTCAGGCATGGAGGCTGCCATATTTGTGCCACCAGTTTTACTACAGTGTCCCTTTATGGACAAAACAGCACTGTTCTGGATAAGAATTGCCTTTAAAATTCATAAGCTCCATTTCCACCCATGTGGCTGGGGGGGTCGTGGCGGGCTGGATCAGGTGGGTTTTGGTACGGATATGTTGATTTCACGTTGCGTCCCCACAGCAAACTACCCTTACCCTGGAGGCGGAGTATTAACTGGATAGCGCTGCTACGTGATCGTATGTCATCCCAGTGCAACGCGTTTTAACCAAAGCATGCTGGGTCGCGCAGGAAGTGACATATTTTTTCAACCAATCAACGGCTTGCAGTGTGTTAAGCGCCACCCCTTTGGTCCAGATTGGTTAGATCAGTACCCCTACAGAAGGGTACCAAAAAAGTAGGACAGGTCGGGTCGGAAATAAGGGTACCTGTCCCAGTTTTTATCTGTGGAGATGCAAAAAAAAAACGTGGACTGACCCGACCCGGCCCGACCAGCTGGTGGAAACGGGGCTATAGCTACACCTGAGTCCACTGGATCTACTCACAGATGAAAACATCTTTATGTCTGGGAGAATTTTGGCCACTGACGGCCACCGTACATTCACAACAGTGCTTGGAATATAAGTAATTTGAAAGAAAATACCCATCTTTACCACCAGATGTCAGTAGTTCTTACATACTGTACCTTTAAACAATGTAAATGACTGACAGGTTATACTTGTCCATGTAAGTAAGAGTGCATATTTCAACAACAATTCTGGTCATAATATGAGTGAAGAATTTTTGCGCTGACAAAAATAATATATATGTTATCGGGGCAAGTCATCATGATATCGGACCTATCGGAATGACATAATAATTTCCTGTTATTGGCCTGATAATTATCGTGCACCCCTAGCGATGGGTACAGACTTCGGTACTTTTACTGGTGTCTACCGAACTCTGTCGGTACGACCGAGTACTGATTCACGTACCATATTTCGGTACCTGAATGCATCCTTGTTACTGTGAGGGAGTGGAAGAGTTGGTGTTTTCTATGCCGGATGTGAACGTTGCATCACACGCATGACATCAGTCACTTCGGCCCGCTTGTTCAGTGTTCAGTCAGAAAAAGCAGCTGATAAAAAGCTTTTCTGGCTCCACTTCTCTAAAACATCAAACTTGCTGCAAAATTTGTGATGTGGGATGCAAGACAAGTGTCAGGAACATGTCTAATCTGAGGAAGCAGCTAATTAAACACAGATAATAACCACCGGTGGTTCACTAACTGCCGTTCAAGAACTCAATATGATGTAAATGCCCAGTGAGGTTGCCATCAACCAACACGGCAAACCAGTTCAGGGGCCGACATGCAGGTCATGTCTCTCTCATCCCACATCTTATGAAACTCTTCATCACAGCGGAGTTTCCGCACGCGAGCTGTTGCACCAGCCACAATTTTAATCTGTCATTAGCCCCATTTCCACCAGCAGTTCGGGCCGGTCCAGGTTTTTTTTGCGTCTCCACAGATAAAAACTGGTACCCTCATATCCGACCCAACCCGGCCTACTTTTTTGTTACCCTTTGGTAGGAGTACTGATGAAAAATCCGTCACTTCCTGCGTGACCCGGCGTAAAAACAAAGCAGGGATGACTCCTTTGTTTCAGTCCCGTGTGGTGCGGTGCTTTGGTTAAAAGGTGTTGCACAGCGATGATGTCATGCGCTCACGTAGCAGCGCTTTCCGGTTAGTACTCCGTCTCCAGAGAAAGGGTACAGTTTGCTGTGGGGACACAACGTGAAATCAACACATCCGTACCAAAACCCACCCGCTCCGGGCCCGACCCGACCCGACCCAGACCCGCGGGTGGGAATGGGGCTAAAGAGTCTGCGTCTCTTTCAGAAGCTTGTTTGTTCATCCATCACTACAAAGACTGTGTGCACCAAGTTAGTGAGCTGGGTTGGTCACTGCGCAGACTCAGCCTCCATCCTACCTCTGCACAAAATGCTGCGACAGTATCGGTTCATTCCATCTTGTTTCTCATTAAATTATTCCATCATTAAGTTTCCCTCCGTGTACTGACAGCTGTAACACCATATAGAATAAAAACAGCTGGATTTTGCTTGAATATATTACTTAAAAATTCTATGTTGAGAATGAGAAATAAATCTGTTATTGCCATATAGACACACACAAAAGTACTGAGAACTGGTACCGATCGGTACCGCGACTGATTCGCAGGTAACAGAAGTTGGTACCATATCTATTCAAATGTGAACGGTACCCGTCCCTATGCACCCCTAACTGCCCAGAAACTGACCAATCGGGCTCTGCCTGTAGAGTCTCGGGCCTTCAGCAGACGGGATGAGCCGAGCTGGTCGCTGCGTGCTGACGTTGGGCCAGTTGTTGGTTTCTCAGAAAGCGTCTCTGCTCTGAAACAGTTCTGCTGGCTAACAGAGCAGAAATTCCTCCTGATGTGTGTTTTCTTTCACTACCCTGCATCACGTGTTTACGTTTTCACACACTCGCTTCTGAAACACGGTGGTCCTGGTTCTAAATAAACGGCGCACATGAAGCTCCCACCAGACGCCAGTTTCCACAGCTCATTCCACCACTTCCAGCCAGTTCTGGTTCCCGTTGACAATCATGCATGACCAACCAAGACGGAATTAAGTGATCGAACAGTTAAAACTGGATCAGCTAACAGAAAACGAAACATACGGATCTGCTCGGGGAAAAGTCCCACCATGAGCTCAGAAGTTACCCTATTGATCACACAGGTTTCACAGGAAAATATGAAATATATTCAAAGTCCAGATGATTATTTCTCTTCATCTTCAGCGTGTGATGAAGAGTTTGCTAATTAGTCTCCTCCTCCTCCCCCTCCTCCTGCAGCTTCCTCATACGGCTGGGCTGCGCAGGCTGCTTGGATTACTTCACAGCACAGGGTCTAACCAACATCTACCAGATTGAGAACTATAACATGGAGGTGAGCCCTTCCCTATCCAACACCAGTCATATGATGGGTTAGAGAGAAGAGTGGCCCCCCCCCCTCCCTGCGAATACTAACGCTCCCCTGTGTAATGACCATTAGGACCTGTCCAGGCTGAAGATCCCTGCTGAGTTCCAGCACATCATCTGGAAGGGCATCATGGAGCACCGACAGGCCATGGATTTTTCCTCCCCTCCTCACATAGTGCGCACCACCAGCGGAGCCTCCACCGTCAGCGTGGGCTCCTCCGAGGCGCGAGGCGAGCGCGTCATCGACGCCGTGCGCTTCACCCTCCGTCAGACCATCTCCTTCCCGCCCCGCGACGAGTGGTCCGACTTCTCCTTCGACCTGGATTCTCGCCGTAACAAACAGCAGCGCATCAAGGAGGAGGGAGAGTAGGACCCCCTCCGCCTCCTTCCCGCTCCTTCCTCATCCTCATTTCACGCCGTCTAAGGAACATTTCATTTCAGAAACACGCTGAGAACAAAACTCGTCACCTGAATGCACTTATTTTCATTTCGTCCTGGTTGTTACTGCGGAGGAGAACGACGCTGTGCAGGAGAGGTGCTTTTTTCTTATTTCTTGAGAGCACTTAAGAAATTCTGAGTATTTCAATGTTGCTTTGAGATTTTGTTGCCGATTCATTCCCAAGTTAAAGCGTGACTGGAAACAAAGAGGACTACCTTCTTTCTGCTGCGGACCACTGCACCTGAACTTCAGCTTCTACTACTGCAGATTCACCAGTATTAGTTAGTGGAGTACACTGGTTTCATTAGAGAGAAGTCAGCGCTGATTGTAAACATTTCACTCATTTTTTAAGAAGTATTAAGTCACTGGACGGGCAACTTGTTTCCTGCTGTAGCTTCTCAGCTTTTATCTTTTGGATTGTGTGGTGAGGCTCACCCTGTTGAGTCAGGTATGTGTTAAAGTGAAAGATGGTCATTCATTTGATGTAGCCTTATACAGGCCTAATGCTCTTGACCCAGTGTTTTATATGACTGATGTTTTATTTTTGTTTACGGCTGTACAAACTTTTTTTTTTCTGTTATTAGAGCAGACTTGGTTTAGTTTCAGCTGAGCACAAGTTGTTTTTGTTTTTTATTATCATGAACCACGTTTTGGTATAGGTTTATTTCATGTGTTAACTGGCCCAAAGCTCCCAGAACTGTATATACATTTGTATAGTCTCCCTGCAGGAAGCATTTCCATTGTGAACCGAACATTTGAGTTCATTCACAGGAGTAACTTAAATTAGCCCAAAGCAAACAGTTGAGCTTTGTTCACGTAATTGGCGTCGTTAAAAAAAGCAGATATCACTGCTTTTCATATTTTTGTATGTTTTTGTAAATATGTTTCAGTTTGAGGGTATTTTGATATAAATTTGAATAAATATACAAAATTGCTGTATTGCATGTTAACATTCTTCTGTGTCGACTCATTTTCTTTTAAAAGAAATCAAAATTTGAATTTTGTGTGTCAGATTTCGGTGCTGTAACTTTATCTGACGTTGAAGGAAACTCGTACAAACACGAACAGCAGATACAGACTTTAATTCTTCTATTTAGTGTTCCAGATGATCCTGCATGTAGGATTCAGTAAATGAAACATTTGGGTTTTAGTTTTTCTGCTTTTCTAGATTTATTTTGTGTGGTTTCTCCATCTGTTTAGATCACTGATAACAATATTAGGTTTATCATTACAGTTTTTCATAATTGCTTAAACATACAGTTGTGCTTGAAAGTTTATAACCCTTCTTGTTAAAGAAAAGGTTAAATTCACAATATTAATTCAAATCATAAGAAACTGAAAAAAGTAATAATAAATAAAAATTTACTATATTATAATTTAGTAAAATAAAATGTTGATTTTGATTTTTGTTTAAAAAAAAGAATTTAGAAAAAAAAAAAGACCAAATTAAAGCACCTTGCTCATGAACATTGGGTTAAAATACCTGTCAACAGGTGCAGAAATCTTATTGAACATTACAGATGTTTTATGTGATTGCAGTGACTGAAAGTGTTCCTCAACAAAATTTAGCTCAGGAGTCCCGTCATGCTTATTTACTTGGATTTACTTGGATGGATTTAGAATTGTAGTTTGGAAAAAAAAAAAAAAAATCATAAAATTTGTATTTGTTATTCACTTTTGTCAATTTCAACTTATTTCACTGGCAGCAGATTTTTTGTCTTTAATGGGAGGGTACGTTAAAGGATAACTTTTTTTTTTTTTCCAACCAGGACCTTATTTCTTGGAGTTTATACGTGCATTTACTCTCCTGTAAAATTTCTGTATCACTTTGACTTGTTTGGAAAATATTACGTTGAGTTGCCCTTCGGCATACATCCGTATAATTGGAGAGACGGCGCAGCCTCTATAAGGCATTATCTGCTGCAAAACTCCTTCATTTCACCAATGCTTTAAGTAGAATGAACATATGAACGAGTGTTATTGTCCTGTGAGTTCAGAATTAACTCTCCGTTAGTTATTGGGAGGTTTTCTCAACACCCTACAGGCCGCAGTACAGCTGAGAGAGCAGCTCGCTACCCAGACGCCACCAAACTGAAAACTTTGAACCTCTGAACTCACAGGACAATAGTACTCATTCATTAGTCATTCTACTGGTGATATTTTGCAATGAAGAAGTTCTGCAGATAATGCCAAAAATGAAAACCTTGCTGAGCAGTTATAACAGAATACATCACACAATAGCACAATAGCAAAGGACAAATAGCTGATGGAGATATTTGAATTTTTTTGTAAATGAAATTGGGGCCAATGTGCTCAAAAAATAAATCACAATAAAAATGGAAATGCAAAAATAAGCTCACTGAGCTTCATCACGCCTTTGACCTGAGTCCACAGGACTTCATCCAGTCTTCTCCCCTCTGAGGCAACAGGGACAGAAAGCTCTTGTGTGGCATATCCAGCCTTGGCATGATTCATCGTTTATGTCACCACAAGCCGCCTCCACGGCCCAGAGATCAACCCTGATATAAGGTCGCCTGTGATACACTTTCCATCTCCAACTGAAGAAAAACTCCTTGATGAGGTTCAGGAAAGGTGGTGGGATGTACAGTACGGTCGTCCTCAAAATTATTCATAGCTTCTAATTAAAGAAAAGGCTAAATTGACAATCGTAACTCAAATAAGAAACTAAAGAAACTAATAATAAATAAAATTTTACTAAATTATAATTTAGTGATATGAAATATTATTTTTAATTGTAGTTTTAAATGATAATAATAATAATAATAATAATAATAAAATGATCCCAGACACATTAGAGCACCTTTCTTATGAACAGTGGACCAACACATCTGTCAACAAGCATTACAGAAAAACACCTGATTGCAGTGATTGTCTCAAAGTGTTGCTCAACAAAATGTTAGCTTTGAACCCTCATTGTTTACTTTTTTTTTTTGTGTTTGTTCTTAATATTTCTTTCAAACCACAATTCAAATTCAATGTCATGATTTTCATAGAATTTTTATTTATCATCACTTTTGGCAATTTCAGCTTATTTCACTGGCAGCTGATTTTTACCCCTCCTGAATTGGAGGGTATGAATAATTTTGGGGGCCGACACCAATGAACAATTGATGAATTGTTCATTGGTGTTAAACCATTCCTTTATTTGAGCAGCACGTTGGAAGCTGACATCGTCCCAAATAATGACATAAGTACACTGATCATTCACCTCATTCTGCCGAGCCAACAACACACAAAGACCTGCAAGAAGAGTAAGCAGGTGAGCGTTGCATGGCCCCTCTGGCCTGGGACAACAATGGTTTGGTGACTAATTATGTTCCAGCCCCTTTGTCTTCTCTTTGCCAGATCAAAACCCGCTTCATCCACAAAAATCCTACTCAAATATTCTCTATATGAAGAACAGGAGACAGGATTATACGACACAGGATATGATTTGTACTGCAAAGCCACAGTCTGATAGTCGTAGGCTGTGTTTGCAGTCATTTTGCCCTGCGTCTAAATCAGTTGGACATACTCGTGTTACACAGATGTTATCAGTTTTGAGTTGAAGTGCTTGAACTGTGTTCACCTTTTGCCTTGTTTGGATGACAACAGAGAGAATCTGTTCAGTTTTGTCAAAAGAGTAAACGAGTTTGGAAAATGCATCTACTCAAATGAAAGTAATAATTTTTCCATTATTTTTATCAATATTTTTTATGAATGTTATGTTTTTATTAAATCTTTTCTAGGAGCAATGGACCTCTTGAGAAGTGTCTTTAATAAAGAAACTAAATTGAATTGATTAGAGAAAAAAAATATATATATATTTTTACTTAAAATAGCCAACAGAACAAGCAAAATTTTCTTGATAAGATTTCTTCAAACTAGATGCATTGCCTTAAAACAAGTTCCTATATCTCACTGAAATGTAACTCTTCAGGTAATTTCGTCTTATTTTGAATGTGATTAGATATTTCCACTAGAAATTAAAAAAATATACTGGGTAAGATTTGAGTTTGCAGTGTTGACTAAATGGAACAGCTTTTCATGCATAGCAAAACATTTTTAGTCATTAAAAATCCCCAGTTTGTCCTGGAGGCCTGAAAATTTCAGTCTGCATTGCATCAGGAATGAGGGTGCACAAGACGACAGCGGCTGCCAGGGAAAGCAGGACGTGGGGGGGCCTGGACCCCGTGATCACTGCTTGCAGTTCCAGTTTATTACATAGTCTGGTGTCACTGGGTCTGTGCGCGCAGGACACTTTGCTCACTGGCTGCTATTTGGAGAAAGCTGATCTACAGTATGTGAATAAAAAAATGTCCTTATCTAATGTTCACAGAGGTTATGCAGAATAATCTGGAACAATGGATTAAAAATACTGTTTTTATTACTGGTAGTTTTCTTCAAGAAAATTGAGATTATATAATGTAATCTAATGTGAGTAAAAATCATATTTGCATCATTTAGAATAAATGAAGAAGGCAGCGTAATGCAGAATAATCTGGAACAGTCCAACACAGCTTCAGAACAGACCAGATGAGAAACATGAGGCCAAAACAAACATTTTTATTCTACTTTTCTTTCTCCAGAGCATCAAATTTATTACAGACTATTGTAATCCAACATCCTGCTCTTCATTATATTTACAGAAAACAAACACAGTTCTGAGTTGAAAGTTCGCTTTCGCTGAACTTTACCAGAAAAATAAGCTTTTACATTCTGCTTTGTACATAGTTTATACAGTTGTATTATTTTACACAGCGGGAGGATCCGGGTCGGGTCTGTCAGTCGTCACTCCACCTCAGCCACCTGAGCCACCTCCACCTCCATGGCCTGAATCACTTCGGGGGCCTCCTCCCCCTTCCCTGTGAGGGCCTGCTGGGCCAGAACGTAGTTTACAACCTGCATGATTCCCTGATCCGACAGCGTGGCCACGGACCCGTCGCTGCCGGCCTGGACGGCCTGAACGGCCTCGATGGCCTCCACCGTCTCCTCGGTGATCAGCACCGTCTCTATGTCGTCCGACGGCGGCTGCTGGGCCGGCCGCAGCTCCGGCGGCAGGTCGGACGCCAGGATGCTGACGGCGTGCTCCACCTGCGTGCCCTGGTTGTGAAACTGGAGCGTGTCCTTCTCCAGCATGATCTTCCCGGGCAGGTTGTCCACGTGGTATTTGGCCATGTGCTTGCGCAGCGTGCGCGCGTCGATGTGGGCTTCCTGGCACATGGGGCACACGTACGGGCGCTCTCCTGTGTGAGTGCGCACGTGGCGCTTGAGCGAGCGAGCGTCGGCCCAGGCGACGCCACACGTCAGACACTCGAACGGCTTCACTCCTAAAGACAGAGACAGGAATCAGCTGGGTGGCCGACTTCAGGAAAGCTGAAAACTTCCAGAACAGGATCACCACATCCAGATCTCCTGGGTCAGTGTCCGGAAGGTTTTCAACATTTCCCAGCAAATCGGACTCAAATTACATGGATCCAACACGCAATCAAATTCTGCACAGTGACACATTCATTTAAGTCAGGTGTGTTGGCACAAGAACACAGTGAAACCCTTCTGGACACTCGCCCAAGAGGTCCGGATCTGGTGACCCCTGGCCCAGAAGATCAAAACCTCTATTAATCTATTAATGTTAGCGATGCACCGACCCGATACCTGGATCAGATATCGGATAAATGTGGTCAATCCAGTATTCCAATCAAGTCATTTCTGTTTTATTAACATCATATAAAATGTGCACTTTGTTAATACATAAAATTAAGTTCATTCATATCTGAGAAAATTTGTTACTTTTTTTTTTTTTATAACAAGGATAAATTTTTGTCAAGCTTGATGCCTTCACTCACATGGCGAAGTATACAGCTCATTCATTCAACAGTAGTATCAGATTGGTATCGGGTATCGGCCGATACGCTCAGCCCGGGTATCGGTGTCAGACTGGATTGGAAAAAACTGGATCTTTGCATCTCTAATTAATGTGATTTATTGTCTCCTGGGTGTCTAATAAAATTAATTTCAAACATTTCGCAAAATCCATTTTGACAATATTTCTTCACATGGAACAGGAATGAACTTCGGTTTATGTTAATTTATTTATGCTGATGACAAATATGTTGTTGTTTACTAAATAAAACAAGCAGAATTTCACACAGAGCGAATAAGAAAATGTGAAACTTTCGCACGTTCAGAAACAGAGACTAACTACTAGAGCTGGGAAAAAATATCAATACACTGAAATATCGCAATATTGTCATGCAGATTTCATATAGATATTTAAAAATGCAATACTGATTAATTTTACCAATGAAATATCGCAAAATTTTGTAAGATAAGAGTTTACAGATTTTGTGACTGAACGACGAAATCTCTAAAGATTTCATGATTAAAATAGATCGATACCACATTTTTAAATATTGATATATCAGCATATGAAAATATTGCGATATTTCAGTGTATCGATATTTTTTCCCAGCCCTGCTAACCATAGGAAAAGAAAACGGAGAAAAAGCTTTAATTTTCTCGTTTCTGTTTCACATCGTGACCTGCTGATGAATCTCAGCAACTCAATAGTTTCAGCTAATGTTCAGTGACCGAGTTAACAAAAGAATTGTAATTCCGAGTGAAAACAATAATTTGTCATGTAAACCTTTTATTCTGCTGTTGTTGCTCCTTCCCTTGTCCTGTTATAATGGCGCTTGTCGAAGCGCACATGAAACAAGCGCTAAACTTGTGCCAGTCGGCAAAAATGAAGCAGCATGTTAGTGTTGAGCTGCTGCTACAAAACTACAATCAAAATACAGTGAAAATCTGTGTTATGTGGTTTTTATGTCATAGCCAAAGCAGAAAGGAGCAGGAACCGGTGCGTGTTACTTCCATGTAGACGTAAACGGACGTAAATACGTCACGTCTGCCTCCTGTCCAATCAGAACCCTTCCCAACCTCCAGATCTAACGCAGAATGAGATAAACATGTTTTCCATGTAAACCTTAATTCAGAATTATTATCTCCATATTGACACGAAGGAGAATAATTTAATTCTGAATATAAAAACATCATGTAACCAGCCATCATGTAACCAGCCAGTGTAAAAAGCAGCTGGTTATCCTGCGGCTGTAGGAACATATCAGATGATTTTCCTTCTTTCTTTGTTGCGTTTCATGTCATGTTTTACAGGCTGATGAGCCGTCCTCTTTTTTCCCTTTTACCAAAAGCAAAAAATAAAATCCAGTAAAGTCGACTTAATCCGTCTGTTTTGGAGGGAATAACTCTTCCTCTGCAGGACTTCCCCTCTAACTCGCCTCTTCTGCAGCTCAGAAAACAAAGCAACACACGGATGACGTTTAACTGTTTTTGTTCCGTGTGGAAGTTGCTCCGATCAGCTGATTTGGTTCAGACGTGATCTTTTATGTAAACTGATAAGTTTGAGCGATTTTCATGATTAATTAATGGCAGTAATTAATACTGTGATTAACTGGGGAATTTAGTGATCGTGACATCTCTAGTTCACACTTGTTCCTCAGAGAACTGAGCTCCAGCTGACCCGGACTAGACTTTAAACCTGGACCTGAATGGAGTCCGGACTGTTCTCATACACCTGCTTGTTGGTGAGACTGGAACTGGATTTAACAGTTTACTGGTTTCCCTCCAGTCGTGTTTCAGCTGCTGCTCTCATCCATCCTCATCCCTCCATCAGTAACAGATTTTCAGTGTGGACCTGAAGTCCAGACAACTCTGAGGAACACTGATGTTCAGGCTGTGTGGATCAGGATCCTGGTGAACTGGTCATACTGGTCTCTGAGACGACTTATTTACTATGACTTAAGTGGGTTTGTTGGTTCAGATCTTTTCTGTTTAGTCTCATGAAGACGTTTCAAAGTTTCTGAACATCTGCGACACACTGCAGAGCTCCCAGGTGGAGAAACCAGCGCATTCTGGATTAAATGTTGGACCATCCACACTCTCAAAAATAGAGGTACAAGACAGGAACATTTCTGTACCTGTAGGTACATTTCTTTAATAAATGTTCTCTCAAAAGTACAATATTAGTCTTTATGAGGCCAGAAGTGTACCTATATACTATGAAAACGGGTCCAAAGTAATATAAAGTACACATTTGTACCATTTCAACCCAAAGGGTACCTGGAGCATTAAAAAATGTGTGTAGCTTGTACAATAACTATATTTAGCAGTACTTCTAAACAGTAGTATAATTATAGTATCTATATTATGATTTTTATAATAATCATAGAAATCATGGTAATAATTATATGTATAATTCTGTATGTGTTTGGCCTAATATTTATACAATTATTCATTCATTATTAGCATCTTTGATTGTTATCATAATCTCTATTTCATTGACTTTTATTCATCATTTTTAATTGGTTTAATTGTACTTTAACTGGTACAGCTTAAGAGGGTACAAAAATGGACCAGGACCGAAGGTACAGAAATGTCTTTCAAAAAGGAACCCCCCAGCGACAGGCTTTGTACCCTTTTAAGTACAAACTGGTACCTCTGTTTTTAAATGTGTAGAGCTGGAGTCTGCAACCTTTACAATCCAAAGAGCCATTTTTGCCTTAAACCCACCTAATTAAAACTTAAGAGCCGCAAATGTTACAGGACCTTTTGAAAAAAGACAACGTTCGATTTCATATAGAGTTGTCCTCAAAATTATTCATACCCTCCAATTACAGAAAAGGCTAAATCCACAACAGTAATTTAAACAACAAGAACATAAAAAAAACTAACAATAAATAAAAATGATAATTTAGTGACATAACCCCAGGTGCAGATGTATTTTAGAACATTAGAGGAAACACCTGATTACAGTGATTGCCTCAAATTGTTGCTCCACAAAATTTTAGCTTCAGAGCCTCATCATGCTTGTTTATTTGTTTTATTTTTTTGTGTTTGTTTATAAAATTTCTTTCAAACCACAATTCAAAATCAATTATAATGTCATGATTTTCAATTAGAATTACTTTTGTAAATTTGATCTCATTTCACTGACAGAGGATTTTTTTTCTTTAATCGGAGGGTATGAATAAATCTGAGGATGACTGTAAATATCTACTCTAGAAAATTACCTGTAATTTTTGAAGAGTCACAATTTTATTTCTATTTTAGTTTAATAAAAAGAGAACAGCTGCATTTGTTTCCGTGGGATGTAGATAAGTGTCAAAACTATGTTTGATAAACAAATGTCCATAATTTCCAAGCTAATAACAAGAAAATTAGATCTAAAAATATTACTGGCACTTTTAGTGTCATTCAATGCAATAATTCATGAAGAAACTGCTACCACCTGCATTTGTTACTGTATTTACATTTAAAAACATTTGCTGGCTGTTTATTGTTTTGGCCAGTGTTAGTGAGAGCCACCGTGGAAGGTCAAAAGCGCCACTTTACTCTCTTGTCTCTGCACTGTAGTTGCAACGTTCACCAGCTGGAATACACAGATTTGATTGGCCGAGCGGAGTCACATGAGGCCTCTTAACTGGTCTAAACTAGAAAAGCTGTGCCTGTTAAAATCGAAGCGCTCCACCAGAACTTTGTGTTTTGGATGTAGATGTGGGTCAGTGCAGACCAGTTCTGGCTCGGGACCCGGACGGTGGACTGCTTCGGTCTCTGGTTTGATGTGCGACGGATGCTAAACTCACCCTGATGGTTGTTGATGTGACGTCTGTACTCTCGGAGCTGCGTGAACTTCCTGCCACACTGCTCACACTCTCTCTCCAGGTTCTGCTTCACTCGCCCCTTCTTGCCGTGCGTGGCTTTCTTCACGTGCCGCCTGAACAGAGCCTTCTCAAAGAACTCCTTCCCACACACATTACACCTGCGGAAACAAACACACACTTATTACAACTAGTCGTGAGAGTCTGGGGACAGTTTATGTCTCAGCTGACGGCGTGAAACGCAGATTAAGGCGAGGCACTACAGGAAAATAGGGTAAAAAATTGAACTAACTGGAACCACCATGAAACTTTCCTGACTCATTCCTCACATTAGGGCTACCATTATTTGCATTGCAAGTTTTCTGAAATTCTATGTTTAAATGTGCAAATTAGGTGTTATATAGCCAAAATTGCGCAAATTTGCATAAATTTCTAGGAAAAAATCTAAACGCAGGATTTAGCCAGCTTCAAAGTTTCTTTTAAATTTTGTTCACATATTAAAAGTCAAAGGTTTTTGCTGAGGGGATTTTGGATATCTCTATAGATCATTTCACAATTTAGAATATACTGTCAACAACCAGAAAAAACTCATTTTTTTGGCACATTTTGGGAATGAAATGTTCTATAAATCAAGCTGTGAATGAGATATCAAAAAAGCCTTCTGTAAAAACTTTAAGAATACAGTCAGGAGCAAAACTTGAAAGTCTGGTTTCTGTAAGTGCTCCTAAAGTGGAGATTTATTTGTATAAGAGAAAAAAATTCATTTAGTGAAAACGGCCTTTAAAGTTTTGGATTGTAAAATTCTCCACATTTTGTTCTATAACACTATTTACAGACATCAGATCCAATCAGATTCATGAGCTGGAAATATCAAGTTTGGTTGAGATGACATCATTCAGGAAAAAGAGGACGTTTCCAACCATACCAGACATGACAAGGTTCAGACGAGCACCACGGTGCTGCGCTCCGTTTAAAAACACCAACTTTAGCTGCATTTTGAGGAGATTTGGATGCATCAGACAAAGTCTCATGAAATAAACTCCTAAAATGTTTATTTTTGACGTTTTCTTTTTTTACACTAGTCTGAAAGAAAACATGTTGGAGGAGGGAAAAAACAAAAAATCTGCCTCCCCTTAAATTAGCGACACTGGGCAGACATGTTTTCTGCAGACTTACTTGAAGGGCTCGGCCACACTGTGGGACTTGACGTGCGAGTACCAGTCCTTCTTCCAGCTGTAGCACTTCCCACACACCTGGCACTGGAAAGGCTTCAGCCCCATGTGCTTGTTCATGTGCTGCTGGAGATCCTTGGCTTCATAAAAACTCTTATCACAGCTGAAAGAGAAGATGAGGGATGAGCCAACGTCCTTCCCTCTCCAGCTGAAGATGTGAGGATGAGGAGTTACTCACTGAGAACAAGCGAACGGGCGGAATTCAGGTCTGGGTTGGTGCTTCTTCAGGTGTTTGCTCAGAGCAGAGGCTCGGTGGAAGGTGGCCCCACATGTGTTGCAAAGGTACTTTGATTCACCTGTGAATGCATTTAAACATCAATGATAAATACGACTCTGTGGAAGATGAAGTTTAAATGCTGTCAAAAAGGGAGAAAAGCAGCAGAACACAGCAAGAACTGCTTTAAACAGATATGAATCTAAATTATTATTTCATGTGATCAGTGGTTGTTAAAAACCCAGTCAGAAAGGGAGATGTTCATGTTTCTAAAATATACATCCACCTGCAACCTCGTCAGCTACACCTGTTACCTCAGTAACACAAAAGTCTAAAGGCAGAAGCTGATTTTAAGCCGTGGAGTGTTTTTAAATCTGTACATGTGTTTTAAATCGGTGTTGGTCAGTCATTCAGTTGGAGAAGGCCTGACCAATCAGATTGGAGGAGCTCTTGCTCACAAATCAGTGAGCGAGAAGACCAGAAGTGAAGATGGTAAACGAACCAGATAAAGAGTGAAAGCCTGAACATAATGCACTCTCACATCGTTTGGCATCATTTGGATCAATTTTAATCGTGGAATGAAGAGGAGGAGGAGCTGATCAGCCAGGAAAGCTTTCAATCAGCTGCTTGTTCTGACTGAACACACGGGCCGCAGCGACTGATGTCATGCGTGCGATGTGACGTTCACGTCCGGCATAGAAATCACCAACTCTTCCACTACGGATTAAAGGGGGCAAAATCTCCAGAGAACTGTCCACATGGGCGGATAGTTGCTTTCCACCATGTTTTCATGGATTAAACATTGCAAACTGGGATTGATGTTGCTTTTCCAGGCAATCACTGTGAGTTTTTCAAAGTGCAGTCATCAGTCACGGTTTACCGATAAATTAAAATTTGAAAGGGTATTACTAATCGTTGGGAATTTTATCAGGGTTAATCATTTCACTGGCAATCGTTAGATCCCCATCTCCCACTCCCTAACAATAAAAAAAGATGCATTTACACTGCTCACAAAAAGTTAGGGATATTCAACTTTCAGTTACAATTTAAGGAAAATGTCAAATGTTCACACCTTACTGATAATATATCATGAATGTTGGACATTTAACTGGAATTATGATGTGGTAATTCTTCCATCTCAAACAACTTATTGGAAGAAAAGCTAACAACAATGGTGGCTAAACCAAATATCCCTAACTTACTCACAAACTTTTTGTGAGTAGTGTAGGTACCGAAACATGGTACCATTTGATTTTATGTGAATCGGTACTCGGTAGTACCGAATTTGGCACCCATCCCTACTTAAAGGACAACATGTGATCCTTATGGGACATCAGAGATCATGATTTCACTGATCAGCATGCTGCATTTTCACTGTGGTGACGGCTGCTTTTGTCAGCTGAATTAAAAACTAATGTACAAATCAGATCAGAAAAAAGAAGCTTCTTTTATATTAAATGCTTTGATCAAAGTGTGCTTCATGCTAGCTCTGCGTGCACCGACCTGTGTGGAGGCTGGTGTGCTCCTCCATGCTCCTCTTGCTCACAAACGACTTCTTGCAGAACTCGCACTGGAACTGCTTGGTGACGTCGTGCAGCGCTCGGTGCATCTTCAGACTGTGTTTGTGGGCGAACGTCTTGCCGCACACCTTGCAGGAGTGGGGCCGCACCCCGGTGTGATTCAGCATGTGGATCCTCAGCGAGTACAGCTTCGGTAACGTCTTCCCGCAGATGTCGCATACAAATTCTCTTTTGGTGTGCAGTCCCGATGTCTTCTCGTCCAGGTCGCCTCCTGCTCTGCCCTCTGAGCCGTATTCTGACTGGATTTTGGTGGCGGTGGCTCGTTGGCTGCTCTGCTGTTTGTGCCGGGCCAGGTGGGCCTGGAGGGAGGCGGCGTACTGGAACTCCTTACTGCAGAGCTGCAAGCACACGTGAATACACAGCAGTGAGAGGATGCAGACTCAGAACCATGAATCATCCCATACTGACTGACACTCACGCTGCACTTGTATCCACGAGCTTTCTCGTGCTTTAGCGTGTGCATGATGAGAGAGTAGCGTCTTTGGAAGGACATGCCGCACTCTGAACACGTATGTTCTCCGTCTGCAGCGCTCTGTGATGGAGCCTGATGCTGCTTGGCTTCGGTCTCTGGTTCCGGCTCCTTTGTTTCAGCCTCCTCGGTGCCGACCTCAGTCGCCACGCTGCTCTCCACAGCGCTGCTTTCTGCTGCAGGTTCAGTCTCAGACTGCTCCTCCGGCTGGGTCTCTACTGGCTGCTTGGGTGGTCTCCCCCTCTTCCCGTGCCTTGGACCAACCTAAAACACCATGTTGGAAAAAAATGATCAAAAGGGCAGTGTTATAGTTTGGGACCAAAAGCTGAAAAAGCTTTGTCATTTCCGTGTTTTAACCTGAACCTCAGGAAAACCAGGAGCATCTGATCAGCAGATCTCAAGGCTCTGGTCGGGGTGGGTAGTGTTATAAGGTTAGGTAAATAAGAGAGGGCTAACCCATGTAAACACTTAAAAAAAAAAAAAAAATCTTAAAATCCACTCCAAAATGGACTAGGAGCCATGAAAAGAAGCTGAAACTGGTGTGATATGATCACGTTTTCGTGTCCCTGTTTAAGTCCAGCAGCTGCATTATGAACAAGCTGCAATCAAGACAACAGAGACCGACTTATATCTGAATAAAGACGATTACAGTGGTCCAGTCTGCACAAGATAAAAGCCTGAATCACTTTGTCCAAGTCAGAAAAAAAGAGACATGGTTTGACCTTAGAAAAGAGAAAGTTTTCACAATACAAATAATAGAAAATGTCATTTTAAAAGGTTATTCTGAATTTTAAATATTGGAAAATTAAATTACCAAGTGAATACAAAACAAATTAAAAAAATTTTCCTCTACACATAATGGAAAATGTCTATTTTAAAAGAAGTTATTGTGTTTTATTTATTTATTTATATTTTAAAGGAAATTAATTCAGGATTTCCTTAAAAATTAAACAATGATTGTGCGACCACGCAAAGCACACAACAAGGTTGGCATGGTGAGTTGGGAGTGCTGCTTGGGGTGGGGTGAGTGTTCAGATTTTCCTCTTTTTTTTTTTTTAGATTTTGACAGAATTAAGTGATGAGTCTGTAGCACAACTGACACATATTGGTGCAATGTGGCCCATCAAAATATATCTGGAAGACCTTCATCAGAGCATTCATGATTCATGAATCTCTGATGAACGTCTTCTAGACCAAAAGCTCAACAACAACAGTGCAATATTGCACAGATGCAATTTTGCAGAAATCCTTAATAATTAAAACTTAATGAGCTCAAAACAAGTTATTTTTTCCTTGATGGAAAAAAACAATATTGAGAAAAGATGTTTGGCATTTTAAAAAGGAAAAACAATTCAAAGAAACATGTATAAAATACATAAAGTTGAATTCATAATCTGGATTATTTTCCCTGTAAAAATGTGGCTTGTTGTAATTCTGATTGGCTCATAAGTTCATTGATCCAGCAGGAACATCGGCTGGTGGTTACAGAACATATCATGGAAAGACCATCACTGTTTTCTGATGGGTGGTAACAAAATAAAGTAATCTGCACCTTAGGAGTAGCAGCTCGTGGTGGAGTCGTACTTTTCTTCGCCTCCTCTTCATCCTCCAGCCCCATATGCAGACGAGCGTAGCCGCCCTCGGCCATGGAGCGCTGCCGGAGTCGCCTTCTGCTCGGGTCGTCTGACGTCAGCTCCTGCTTGTCGCTGAAGCTGTCGTCTGCAGAGGGGTCCTCCTCCACCGACACAAACTCCTCTACCTCCACCTCTTTCTTCACCTTGGCCGGGCGGCCTCGTTTTCGTTTGGGGGGCGGCGGCGCGGTCTCTTCCCTCTGAGCCTCGGTGACTTCCTCCTGCGGCGGGGGCGGTGCTGCAGCAGATTCCAGCTCGGCGACCTCCATGGAGGCGTCTCTGTCCGGGTCCACGTTGATGACAAAAGGCCCCGCTTCTGCGACCTGCGGCTGCTCCATGGCCAAGCAGGCCGACACCACGGCGAGGGACTCGCTGGCTCCCGCCTGACCGCTGTGGGTGACCACGGTCATGGTCTCGCCCTCCATCCCCTCCGTGCTGCCGGAGATCACGGTAACGGTCTCTCCCGCTCGTACCTGTCCGCTGTGACCGATCAAGGCGACCGTCTCATCGTGCTCAGCCTCCCCAGCATGCACTGCTTCTCCTTCTACCGTCTGGGCAACCACCGTCACCGGCTGCTGGATGTAGGCTTCTTTAGGAGCTTCAACGAAGGCCAAAGACTCGCCCGACATGGCGACGCTGTGCGTGACCACCGCCCTGCCGTCGCCCTGTATGGTCACCATGTAGGCCTCAGTCTCGCCCTTTGAGACCTCCGGAGGAGCCGCTTCGCTCGACACCACCGTGTGCACGTCTCCTCTCTGATACACCGTCAGCTTCTGTTCTTCCACCTGCTTGTGCACGGACTCGCATATCTGCAGCACTTCTGTCATCAGCAGGTGTCTGGCGAGGTTGGCGATGTCCGCCATGATGCTGAAGTTAAACGTCAGCGTGGAGGTGTACGAAAAGTCCAGCAGCGGGAGGAAGCTGGCTTTAGCAAAACCTGCAGAGGGAAGAGCAAAGATTTCAGACAAATAGCAGTGGAACACACCAATACATGCTTTATTTCACGATTAATCGTTGTATTAAACACCGTGATTAATCAATCGTAAAGATTCCTCGACACCATTAGTATCCAGAGAGTCACATGTTGCAGATCAAAGCAACTTCCATAGGGAACAAAAACAAAGCTATACAACATGTTGCCACTTGTGTTGCTGTTTATTCTGTGTAAACTGCAGAAGAAGAGCATGTTAGAGGAAAAGTATAACTGAGGAAGAGTTATTCCTTTTAAACCAGGGGTGTCCAGCTCCGGTTCTCGAGGGCCACCTGCAGGTTTTCAGTGTTTCTCTGTCCCAAAACAGCTGACTCAAGTCATTCATGGGCTGTTGGATCCATTTAATTTGAGTCCTGTGTTGGTGCAGGGAAGTAGTAAAAAAACCTGCAGGATAGTGACCCCCCAGGACTGACTTTGATTAAAACAGATTAGCCCAGTTCAGACTTGCGCAGGAAAGTGGTAATAGTGTAGACTGTGTCTCTTATAACGTTTGCATTCAGACATGCGTTTCGGTCTGATACCTCGGAGATGTAGCGGACATGAACCAGCTGGTCACCATGTCATAAGAGCGGAGAAATGTTGCGGCACGTTGTTCTGGATGAACGCACAAAAAAATGTTCCAGACAGGGTTGAAGGGAAAGTGTGGCTGTGCTGACGGCAACATTTCCTGATGTCTGAAAGCACCCAGGATGCAATAAGTGTACAAGTAAGCGGTACGCTTGAAAAGATGAGTCCGATTACAGAGTGAATGCACTTTACCGCTCATGTTCCACTATGCAAGTCTGAAAGCGGCTATTAAGTCATACATGTGGCATTTTTTTAGTAAGCAGGATGGCTCACCAACAGGACATAAAGATGTTGAGAGAAAGGAAGAAAAACATTAAATATGTTTCTGGCAAGATTTCAGAAGCCGTGTACGACAAAGTAAAGGGAAACGTTCAGTGTCTGGGTTCAGTCAAATGGTGTAATGTTCATCTAACGGGCGTTTCCCAATCCTGGTTACACCTGCCCTGCACGTTTTGGAGATTTCCATACTTTAACACACCAGACGCAAATGAATGGCTCTTTTGCAGGCTTGCTAAGAACTTGACGAGCAATTCAGTTTATCTGCATCAGGTGTGCTGGCGTTGGACAAAACTAAAACATTCAGGGCGGGGGGGAAACTTGAGGACCAGGACTGGGAAACACTAACACAGGCAGTAAATGTTATTGTGGCAATTATGTACAACTCAAGTTGACTTTACAGCAACATGAGTGCAGCAGCGTTTACTGATCATCACATTATGCAGATGCAAAAACTTTCTACGATTGACAACTTTGTTGTTAAAATATTAGGTTGATGTTTTCTTTTGTTGTGAGTATGCAATATTCTGTAGAAGAAACTATTTAACCTCAGATTTAGTTTCAGTCAAGCTTCATTATTTTCACTGTTCCAGTATTATTTATGGGTCAAACAGCAGCTATTCTCTAAAGGACAGCTGGAAGTTAAAGCTAGCTACTCGTTTTCCTGGCTTTCTAAATTGTCTATTCAGTTTCAAATCAAATGTTTAAAAAAAAAAACGCTCTTATAATAGAGGGTTTTCCACCAACATTACCAGGAATTTATACCCAGAATTTATTTATCATAGTTTAAGAATATCTGGTAATCTATGTTTGTACATTTCCACCATACTGCATAGTTCTGGAAAATTAAATCTGACGGCTGACACCAGTTGTTGTTGTTGGTCAGGTGTTTGCGACCCCCCACGGCAACTAAGTGTTGAACTGTGTGACATCAAATTGCCATTCTGCACCATCCTCTATACTGTAGATGGGTTTCCCGTTTACAAACATTGCAGTTGCGCACGCAACCAGCGGGCAAAAAGCCTGTGTTTTGTATTGCAGTCTACGGCCAAACACGCACTCATATCATTCATAAAAATGTAAAGCAACCTAAAGAAACAAACAGAGATCATTGTGTTTTAAATTACATTGAATAAATCTGTATTTTGATGACTAATAAAAAAATACCGATGCAGCGTTGCTGTGTTATATTTCTATCACCATCATACTAACTTGGCAAGGGAGTCATCACCCGGAAACGGCATTTTTCTCGTTAAAACGTGGATATTATTCGTGTTGGACCTCATTTGAAATTTGCCTGAAAAACCCGAGTTAGAAAGCGGCTTAAACTTCCTTTTAGACTCTTTGTTAAAACCAGAATAAGCCACAACAATCTGCGCAGGTTCAGTTCAGCTCTGGTGTCGTCCTCACCTCCTCCATACAGGAGCAACTTTCACTAGTCTGGGATTAAACCAGGCAAAGACGACATCATCACTACATTTAAAAAGGAGGCAATTCCAACTGCTAGGGACTCACACACATTGCTGTCGGTAAGTTTCGCTGCTTGTGTAACGTTCTGCTTTATTGTGGATGAGATCGTGGTGGACAGTAGACAGACTAGCTAACTGCGAACAAGCTAACGGTATAAACTCAAACGCCGTCTGATTTACGACCCCCGTACTTCGTATTAAATCTCCATGATGCGTTGTTATGCCGCGTGAATGTTTATAAACGGCTCCACCATCAGTTTATTCTTCTTTTTTATTTTCCTGTCTGAGCAGAGGACGGCTGTCACACACAGCTGCAGTGTTGTGATGCAGCCGATCGTGGCAGTGATGCATTAGTACCAGTCTCCCGACTAGAACACCGGTATATTTGTTGCCACTGCGGTGGTTTAGTCCTACATGGTGACCATGGTGAAAGACGAAATAAATCATGTAGTCTGAACCTGCAGAAGTTATCTGAGAGGGTTTTGTGAAAATCAGTCACTCCAACTGTCCTATTTTCACCATTTTCAACTGTTTACATGATTAACATTTTGATTTTTGCAACTGAACAAATACCAGGACATAAACATTATATTTCCCCGACACTTTCACATCATATCTTGACCTCATCTGCATTAAAAGTCGAGTCTTATATGTAAAACACGTCTTCTCATAGTTAAATGATGCTTTTCCTGTGTTTTCTTGCCCCCTGGTTGTGCGCGCATCCTATCTGTGACGTTGCTCAGAAACCCATCTATATGTAAGCTTGGAAAACTGTCAGAATTCCTGTTTTCTACAAGTTTCGCTTTTACAATGAAAACAATGCATATGAGAGTATTTCTGCGTGTGTGTATGCACACACGCAGACAGTTGTTTATTTAAGATAAACGGGGGACTGTTGATGTAATGTGTTTTTAATATGTGAAGCACTTTGTAAAGCTGTTATGCATGAAAAGTGCTATATTAATAAAATATGATTTGATCTGATTTTTTATTTTTAAAATGGCACCTGTAATAACTTTGTTTCTGGACACCCGATAGTAAAAAAATAAATAAATAAATACTATATGTAGGGATTTAAACATTTTAGAAACCACATAAATAAGGAAGATAAGGTGTTTTTAGTGGATTCGGTTCATGACTGAATCAAATCACCTGCTGGCTAAAATCAGCTTCTGTCAATGAGATAATGCCAAATACAAATTTTTAATATGGAATTTGTAATAACTTGTTAAAAATTTGTATTCATGCAGAATCTTACAAAGAGCAATTTAATCATTCTGAGATTTATTATTTGATTAGTTGACTAATCATTTCAGCCGTTAGCTGCAGACCTTCTCCGCACAGACGTTAAGAAACTGGAGGCTCACCAGACAGGTCGACCACGGCTTCGTGTGTGGTCGCAGCCCCTTTCTCGAAGAACAGCTGGTTGAAGTATTCGCTGCAGGCGGCCAGGACGGCTTTATGAGCGCGGTACTCCTCGCCTTCGATCAGCAGCGTGATGTCACAGAACTGGTTGCTGAGACGCTGCTTGTTGAGTTTGTCCAACATGGTCTGGCTGTGTTTGGGTAAGAACTGATTCACCTCGCCCTTGCTGTCAACCTGGAAGAAATGCCAAACAAATCACAACTTTCTCAATCGCATCATCATCATCATCATCATTCATAGAAGCATTAAATAATTTCATAATCTCACTTCAGTCACATCTTTTTAACTTATAAGATGTTTGACACTTACAAAGACCACTTCATGTTTGGCTGCCGCCTTTGATCTCTGCTGGGAGGACAAATCTGTGACAAATAAGTTGTCATCTCCTTCTTCTTCCTCCTCCTCCTCGTCTTCATCGTTCACGCTGGCAGCAGCTCTGCGTCTTCCCGGTCGGGAGAACGGGCGAGGCCCGGAGCCGTCGTCAGCGCTGCGCCGGCTCTGACAGTGAGCACACTCTCTGATGTGGTCCTTCACGTTCTTTAAGATACCTGGAGATGAAGAAGGAGAACGATCCATCACTGGTCGCAGATCAACTGGCCTGTGTGGCACTGACGACTTTCTAAATATTTTCTCCACAAACAATACAAGAATAAGGGCAAAAAATGTTCGAGCCACCACAGCTGGAAACTGTACAGCTGGTGTTTAAAGTTACTACAAATAAAATAAGCTTGAAGAATCAATATTTGATATGACTGCCTGCTTTCTATCACTCTGAATCTCAGGGGGTGTAAAATGCACAGCCCAGGCCCACGGGATGAATCTCATAAATGTGAAAATCATAGAAGGTATTGACTACAATTTTTTAATAAAACTGCAATTCCTATTTTTTCCCACATCAGGTATATATTCTTTACAGCTTTTTTTCAATTGCTTACACACAAAACCTTTATTTATTACACCATTTCTAAACTTATTCACTCAAACCTCACAACTTCACCGCAAATCAGCAAAACCATAAACACATTCTCATCCTTGAAACAGTTTTCAATGTAGCTATTCACTTTTTGCAAATAACTAGACAAAATGTTCTACCTAACACACAGAAATCTATCAGGAAGTAACTTGATTTCCCATTTTAAACACAACCAGTAAAATGCCACTTATTCATCAGTGCCTTACACTCTGTCCTCACAGGTGTAAACGACTGCTTTACCGAACACCAACCAATCACTCCTTGACATTGGCCTATAAATATGTCAAAGGTCAAACCATCTGTCTTCTCAATCTCAATTTCAAGGTTATTTATATAGCACATTTACAAATGACAATAGTCACCAAAGTGGTATCTATTGTCTTGAATAATGGATAATAACAATGCAGAGAGAGCTTTGCTTTAGGTCCATGTGTGATGAGTGTACTTTGCTTTGATTTTTCTGTTGCAGTACTATACAATACTGCATCCACAGCAGCAACAGATTTATTCAGGAAATAAAATTTTGTTGGTTCCTTTATTGCTTGTGTCGACTTCTATTTGCATGCTATTTTTCGCTCTGATATGGCAATCGTATATATGGAGTAAATCAATAAAAACAAAAGAGCTTTAGATTTAGAGCAACAGTGTGTAAATAATATACACAAGAAGATGATGAAATGGGAAATGTGTTTGTGAGGTGAGACAAATGCTTGCTTTTGAGATGTGTTTAAAATATTTTGAATGATGAATTTCATTTTGCAGTAGATAGGGGGCTTTTTGCATTTTGTGTGAGAAATAACCGTATTTGTGTATAAAGTTTTGAGAAATAGACAAAATACTTTGAAAATGTGTGTAAGCAATTTAAAAAAATGTAATGTAAAACATCTCCAAGGACGGAGGATAAGTTCTTCTATCTTTTCTATCTTTCTGACTTCACACGTGGAAATGTACATGTATGTACATTTAAAATAGTAGCTTCTAGATCTGGAAAAGTTGCTCTGATCATAATGTGACACAGATACCTGGGATTAGATATTTTATGGATCTTGTGTGATCTGTAAGTTGTAAGGAACATAAATAATAAACAAGCTAAATAGTGTTGAAAGTGGATTTTTTTCTCAAGAAATGAACAACTTGAAATATTTTTCTTAAAGGAGAATTAATCAAATCTAAACATCTTTAAAAAGTACTTCTTTGAACTAAGCAAAGAGAAAAATTAACTTGTTACTATTTCTAGGATATTATGCCATTAATTAATCGGTCGAGCCCACACAGATCAATTTGCTCTGGATGTGGTCTCTGAAGTGGAAAGAGTCTGATAAGCTAATAAAAGCTCTCATATTTCTTCAGGATCAGTTCCTCAGACTTTTTGAAGGACTTTTCAACGTTCTTTGGATGTTTCTGTCTTTTGTCTTGTTCTCTGTCCAGATGATCCCACACTGCTTCAATAATGTTGAGGTCCCGGTTCCAGAGAGAATCCATCCATTAGACCATCAGACCCACCGAGGTCCGGGTTCTGGGGAGGATTCATCGCTTCATCAGACCCAATTCCACTGATCTTCGGTCCAGTTCTTGTGTCAGAAGACATACCTCAGCCTTTTCTCCTAGTCTCCCTTCCTTATTGGCCTCTTGACAGCCACGTTTCCATGGAGACCATTTCTGATAAGACTTCAACCAACAGCAGATGGATCATCTGAAGGTCCAGAAGCATCTCTCAGGTCCTGGTTCAGGTCTTTGCTGGATTTGTTGCCATTTCTGAATGACCAAAGGCTTTAGTTTGCTAGGGAGCATAAAGATTGGACTCTGACAATGGAAGGTCATGTGGTCTGATGAGTCCAGGTCCACCCTGTTCCAGAGTGATGGAGTGTCAGGGTAAGAAGAGAGGAGGATGAAGTGAGGCAGCCATTATGTCTAGAGTGCACTGTAACCCATGGGGGAAGTCTATGATCTGGGGTTGTGGCAGTTGGTCAGGTCTAAGTCCAGGTCTAGGATCAGGTTAGTCTATCTTCTCTGATGGCACTGCTATGTATTTCTTTGAGTGTGTTTGTGCATGCGAATGAACCTAAACATATTACAAGATGACAACACCAGGATTCATCGGGCTTAGATTGTGAAAGAGTAGTTCAGGGAACATGAGACATAATTTTCACACATGGATTGGTCACCACAGAGTCCAGACCTGAACCCACGGAGAATCTTTGGGATGTGCTGGAAAAGGCTTTGTGAAGTGCTCGGACTCTCCCATCATATTGCATTGCTGCTGAAGCTGATGGAGGCGATGAGAAACTGATGCTGGAATCAATCTTAAGGTGGTCCAACAAAATATGAGAATGTGACTTTTTATTTTAGGACGACTTTTTAAGGCAGGCATGAAGTGTGTGTGACGACACAGTACCAGTTCATCCCTTAAGTTAGTTACCTTTTAAATTTAGATGATTCCCAGGTCGGTGTTGAGTGACTTAGCAAAAACACAAACCTTAGGAAAAATGACCAGGTACAGAATGAAAAGGAAAAAACAGCCGATGTCCACACAAATTTTTGAAAGATCTCCAGAAAGCGTACGAAACCATTCAAGACAACTCAAAAATACTTGGAAGAAATATAAATATATATGAATATAAATATTGAGCCGGGTGGCTCATTACTACAGTAGTTTTGTTAGAAAACTGAAAATAACATTTCATTTTAGTTCAATTTGTTTATAGAGCCCTTTAAAACAAGTGGCAGCTGAACAACGTGCTGTACAAAAGGTAAAAAAAAAAAACCCACAAAACAAAAGCATAAAATCAGAGAACACATAAGGATAATAAGATGTAATGAACATAGTTAAATAAAGATATGGCTAAAAGAAAAACAAATAAAAACAAAAATAGGAATAAATAACATCAAGTCTCGGGAGGGTTAAAGGTCAATGAGTAAAAACATTATTGAGAATTACCCAGGATGTCTTAAAAGTGCTTCTTTGACTACATTTAAGAGCATTTAAATAAAATTATGAAAAATACTTTCATTCTCCAAAGGGATACTATAAAAGAATTACTCATATTCATCATAAGCATGGTATCATATAACATTAATAACAAAGCAATTGTGTTTAGAATATAAAGAATAATTAGCAGTAAACGAACAGTAAATTTGGTAAATTCTCTCCATTATCAATACCTTACCACCAGTCTCCTTACATATTTGCTATTAGTTTTATAACTGCAAGGACAGTTTTAAAACCAAAAGATCCCACAAACGTCTGACACTTGAACTAACCATTAGATGGCAGCAGAGAGCGCGTGTGTGTGGCGATGACAGGAGTGGTCCGTTGTTCATTAGACATTTACACCAGCTGAGCCGGCCACCCCACATAAAAGACATACAGCGTTGTGTGACTCCTCCCCAGCGTCTTACCTCTCCACCAGTACTTCTGGGAGATGATTTCCCAGGTGAGTTGCTGGTTGAGGTGTTCCCCTCCCACCATAACGTGCGCCTCGTTGATAAGTTCCTTCCTCTGGCTGTCCTGCAGCACCACCTCCAGCTCCGTGAAATCATTCTGACCCTTCAGTCGACGCTGATAAAACAGAGTCCCGTTCCGGACAACGTAGCAAGCAGCCGCTTTGCGGATTTTTCTCTTCGTGTTACCGGGCGTCCCCGGCGCATACGGCTCCCGTTCATCCGTCAGATAGCGTATGATAGCCAAGTAGCTTTCTTCACACGACATGTCTGAGCTTACGCGCGTTTCTTACGCTAAAATATGAGTCTCTTTCGAAGAGGAAAGCCCTCTTCAGCTTCTAAAAGATATATATAAATTTTATATGGCGCTTAGATCGCGGTTAATGAAAAATCAAAACGCGAAAACAACATTTCAATTTGTTTGTTAAGGTGGAACTGCTGTTTGTAACCGTCAGGGTAGACTTGCCCGAACAGACAAAATGGCTGCTGCACAACCGGATATTGCGTAGCAGGGGCGGATGTTCGTAGTAACACGTTTACACCACAAGAGGGCAGCAAGAGAGCATAAATTTACATTGTCGAGTGTATTTACAGTCGTCTTCAAAATTATTCATACCCTCCAATGAAAGACGAGGCAAAATTCACAACAGTTATTCAAATAACAAGAAACTAAAGAAACCAATAATAGATACAATTTTTACAAAATTAAAATTTAGCAAAAAAAAAAAATTGCTTTTGAATTGTGGTTGGAAATAATCAAAACAAACAAACAAACAAAGCGGTCCCAGACACATTAGAGCACATTTCCCATGAACAGTGGACCAAAATACCTGTCAAGAGGTGAAGAAGTCTTTGTGAAAATATTGAAAACAACCTTTAAATTAAAAAAGAGGGAGAAAAAAAAACAGCTTCCAGTGAAATAAGATGAAATTGTTATAAGTAATAATAAATTAAAAAAATTCTATGAAAATCCTGACATTGATTGTGGTTTGAAAGAAATATAAAAAACACTCACAAAAATAAAACAAGCATGATGGGGCTCAGAATTTTGCTGAGCAGCACTTTGAGGCAATCAGTGCAATCAGGAATAATTTGAGGACTGTATTTCCATCATTTCATGAAAAAGTAATACAATTTTTTTAAACGAGTTACATTAACTCTAGATTTTTGTTTGCAAAATATTTTTAGTTTAAGCAAGATAGCAGTAAAAGATCCACAAGTATCAAAACGCAAAAACACATTAGATGAAGGAAGCAATATCAACATCTACAGCTGAATAAATGAATGTTTCTGTATGAATGCAATGCAATGCACCTCTGTTTTCTTCTTTCACACCAGCTCTTAATGTTATAAAGCAATATGTAGCCTTTTGATCCTTCCAAATATCTATCTGAATATATATGTGAGCATTTACAGTTTAAATATACAATAAATAGTACTATCAGTAAAGTTAATTAGTGCTGCACGAGTTTTATTTAGTGTCGTCCTCAAATAAAGACACTAGAAAAAAGCATATTGAGGTTTTGAGTTACTTCCGTTATGAAAGTTTTGGTCTGTTGGTCTGTGAGGTTTGTCAGAATGAACGGTGATTGCATCAGATTTGAAGTTTGTTTCATCATCTTTCTAAAACTGGCTTTGTCTAGAGTAGACAGACGACACATTGTTCTCAGGAAACTCCCTTTTTTGCCACCACCATCCTTCGACCTGTCCCGGGTGTACCACACACCCCACTTCTCAACTGGGATAGGTTCCAGCACCCAGCCACCTCACCCCCCACCACCACCCTGCAGCCCAAAATAGGACAATGCTTGTAGAATAAATCGATGGATGCGATGAACTGGTTTTACTGTAACTGTCGGATTTCACACATCGATGAAAAGTCATTGCTCTGTTTTGGCTTTTAGAGTTTTTCTGAAACTCTCTGGATTATCTGGGCCTCACAGGGAACTCACAGGGAATGCTTTAGCAGTAAGTATTTTTGCACCTTGATTTTCACAGACTTACACTGGCTGTGAGGGGAGGGGCAACACGTCATCTGTTGCTCATCCATGTGTTACATACCAAACAGGACATCAAGCACCAGCCAGTCACATGACCGTATTCCAGTTTTACACTGACTGGATGAAAAGGTTAACCCAGTTGCTGCTACTGGTGAGGAGCAATATGGTGAAGACTTACTCACTTTTAGGGCAGTGTTGTTTGATTATGAACATTGGCTGGGCAGTGTCAAAGTTTCTTTCATTCATTCATTCATTCATTCATTCATTCAGTCAGTCAGTCAGTCAGTCAGTCATTTATTTATTTCCTGTACTGCTTGTCCAATTCAGGGTTGTATGAATTGCTGGTCCGCACCCCAGCAGTTATCAGGCAAGTCTATGTTTCATAAAGAAAAAGTTCTAAAGAGGCAGAGCGAATGAGACAAAAGCCCCGTTTCCACCTGCGTGTCTGGGTTAGGCCGGGTCGGGTTGGGTTGGGTGGGTTTTGGTAAGTATATGTTGATTTCACATTGCGTCCCAATGGCAAACTGCACCCTTACCCTGGAGGCGGAGTATTAACTGGATAGCGCTGCTACGTGATCGCGTGACATCATGGCAGTGCATCAACTTTTAACCAAAGCACCACACCACACGAGTTTTTATGGCGGGTCACGCGGGAAGTGACGGATTTTTCAACGAATCAACGGATTGTTGTCTGTTCGCTCCACCTATTTGGTCTGGATGGGTTAGATCAGTACCCCTACGGAAGGGTTACAAAAAAGAAGGTCAGGTTGGGTCGGATATAAGGGTACACGTCCCAGTTTTTATCTGTGGAGACGCAAAAAAAACGTGGACCGACCCGAACCGCTGGTGGAAACGGGGCTAAAGACCCAATCTCAATTCTTCCCTTTAGCTCTTCCCCTCGGTTTTGCATGTTCACTTGAAGGGGTAGGGGTGTCTCAGTCCTGTTAGGACAGGGGGGTGGGGGTGTATACCCCTCCAAACAAAGGGTTTTCAGAGCCACACTTCAAACGGAGGGGTATGACAAATTTGCGAATCACCAGCAAAATGGCTGCTACCGAGTTAAATAAAAATCCACAAATGTAAATATTTTCTCCATAGATAGTTTAGAAATGTATGACAACCGTTGTATCATCTAGTTTAACATTGTTTAAATGTTTGTCATTTTCTTTGTAAAATGCATGTGATAAAAAATTGCTAGTATTATGTTGAAGCTTCGCTAACATAAACGCTACTAGGCTGAAAATTAGCGGTGCTCTGTAGGCAGAACTGATAATCTACAGTGATAGATGATCAATAAAACCTCAGGCAACATCGCTGCTGGACTCAAGTTACATGGAGTGTATCGTGGGATACAACACAAGTGGGAATGTCACGCACAAATCTGACTTAACATTAACATTAGCCTGGTAACGTTAATCCACAGCTGTAGACGGCTTGATTTGTCGAGATTTCCGGCAACAGCTCAGCGCGCATCTGCTTACATGCAAGCTGGCAGGGATCACTGATGATGTATGGGATTGCTGAAGGGGTGTCCCAGATTGTAGGGGTTGACTTTCAGACCTACCCCTTGTAGCCCCATTTTAAGGGGCAAGTGGTAGGGAGTAAAAAAAAAGAGAAAGAAGATTGGGTCAAAGACTTGTATGTTTATTTGCATTTCTTGCGGCAGAAGTCTCAATGATGTGTTTAGTTACAGAGTTTTCTCCTTCTAGCAACCACTGACAAGCTGACAGCACATCACAGGTAGGTGGAGTCTAATTTCCAGTGGGCATTCTGTGTCATGGATCAAGAGGTGTTTGGATGCAATGGTTTGACGTACAGCCAATTAAAGTAACAGAAATGTGATCCAACACTGAGCAACATGCCTTAACTGTGCTTCTCTGCATAGTAATGCTGTATTAAACTCATCCCCTAACAGAAAAACGTAGTGATTGGCTGCCGTGGGTAAAGCTGGGCAGAAACCTGTTTGAACTGGAGATAGACCAGACATATTCTGCCAAATCAAACGAGCTCACAGAAATGTCTGGTTCCCAGGCTAGATTGCTTAAATGTCGACTGTAATCAGTAATAACCTCACAGACACACATCAGAGCAGCCTTTGTTTTATTCCCTGTTTAGTTCAGTCATCACCTCACAGTGTGATAGCTGCTCTGCATATTTTACCTCATCTTCCTGGTGAAGCATTTCCCATTTGTTTCATTCCACTCCCATCCAAATAAGGTTTAGTTTTATGTGGGGAAAGCATCCATGCCCCAAAGCAGGAGTATATCTTTTATAAGTGCATTTTCTGATAGATAATGCACTGTCACAAAGCTCAGATCATCTCCAACTGCTTTCTTGAACAATGCGTTCTCTGTACTCCAGATCTCAATCCAGCAGAGCAGTTTTGGGACGTGGTGGAACGGGAGATTCTCATCATGGATGTGCAGCCAACAAATCTGCAGCAACTGTGTGATGCTATCACGTCAATATGGAGCAAAATCTCTGAGGAATGTTTCCAACACCTGGTTGGATCCACAAACATCAGGAATGAAGGCAGTTCTTGGTGCATGTGAGCAGAGAGAGCAGGAGGGAAGCAGAACTATAAAGACCCGACAGACTAAGAAAAACATGATGAAATCATAGATATACAAATAAATGACATTAATTACTGCGATTCATACAGTATGCTTTTATATTTTCGTGGTGGTAATACATTTTTGTAACATCTAAACAAGTGATATGCTGAAACCATTGTCCTGTCAATGTTTAGTCAGAAAGTTTCTCTCCTGATTTCAAAGCACTTGATTTATCATCCATTTCAGATCATCAGAAGTCGACTAAAGAGTCAAGAATTCAGAACTTGTCTAAAAAAGTTATGATTATTAAAAGGACCTCCCTATCAAAGTGCTTCAGTGATTGTAAATGCATCAGCACATGTCAGAAAGGCAACAGTAGCCTTATCTTGAGTAGATAATTCAGCCAAAAATTAGGTATGAAATGAAGCATGAATATCGTCAACCTAATTTAGTCTTTCCATGGCAACAACGTACATGTTGTTGATCATCTTTAAAGGGATATTGTTTAAGTTCTCCTGTTATCTGTTCACAAAAATTGATTATTTTGTTCAAGAGTGTTTTTTCATTAATCAGTAATCACTCCCATCAACAAACTGAAGTGCTCCGGTAAGCTCTGAATTTGCCGTTCGTGTCATTCATATATACATGGAGCGGGTCGGCTCGGTAGTGGCTACCAAGTCGTGTCGCCATGTTTTTACATTCAGTAGAAGCGTGACAGTAGGAAACCACAGAAACTCACCGGGGACACCGGAGTTGTCAGGTAATGTTTTTGAAAAGTCACCGCGGTGCTGTGAGGAGGAACCGAGTGTTACACTGATGGTGCGTTCACGTGCAGTCGGGCAGACGGCCGTCAGTAACAAACCAGATGTAATTTTAATTACAGAAGCCGCAAGAAAGACGGTAGAACATGGGTCAGGGAAAACAATACGACATCGCCATGACAACATATCAGATGTGGACTGAAGTCACCGTAACTGGCAGACCACGTCTTCACATAGAGGCTTGTTGATGCCTTTAAATGCAGCGGCTGTCATCTGTCTGCCTGGTTTCACGCGAACGCAGCATGAAAAGTACGAGCGAGTTGCTTGCGATATACAATTGTTACTCAATGTCCCTTTAAAGGTAGTCCGGAGTTCCCCCCGTAAAAAATAAACGTTAGACTTGAGCAAGTGAAATCCGTCTCAAACTCCGCCTTTGGGACTCAGCTCCGGTGTCGTGGTGCGTTTGAACGCAACTCTCTCTCCCCCTGCCTGTAATTCGCTCTTTTGCATGGTTTTGGTGTGTTAGGGACGTTTCTGGGTGGAGATTTCTGTTTATATCGGCAGCCAATGACAGAACTAAGAGCATGACGCTGTGTGGAAATAAGCTCATGATTGGAGCAGACGCCAGTCACTCAAACTCTCGAAGGAAAAAGAAAGAAAGAAAGAAAGAAAGAAAGAAAGAAAGAAAGAAAGAAAGAAAGAAAGAAAGAAAGAAAGAAAGAAAGAAAGGAAGAAAGAAAACACCGTATATGCACCGAAGAAAAGGTAAGAGCTTCAGATAATGCACTTTGGAAAACCAGGGTTAATAATTGGCTTGTAGCCGCTTCTGAGCTCTGAAGGAGAAGCTTGAAGTGAATAGGCTAGAACGAGGCGGCCATTAGCCTGAGAGGGAGGAGCGCTAAGTTTGAATGCTGTTTGCAAACAGAAACGCTGGAGGGACTTCGGACTCTACCTTTAAGCTGAAAGTTTTAGTGGCGGACCTTGAGAACCGTGGATTGCTCTGTTTTGCGGCCAGCCCCGAGCGGATGACGGGTGAACTACATTTATTTGGAAAACCTGGAAGTCGCTTCAATTTTCTTGCCAGAGGTTACTGCTTGGTTAATAGCCCATGTCTTTTGCTTGCATTGAGCCAGAAGCAGGTTTTGCTTTAAACTCTGATGCACAAAATTCACCACAACGGCTGCGAATTTAAAGGCTGTTCTCTAGAACATGCATGGGTGAGGATGGTATATCTGCAAGTTAGCGAGCATTCCAATAAATTGCAATATATCTCTGTTGAAGTAAACTATTGCACATGAAAAATGTGGCTGCATCATTTATGTATCAGTGAAAACAACAAATAACAAAACAATACAATATACAATAGCACAAAAAGAATTGTTGTTGTTTGTTAGCATAAACGGGGTTTTAGTCTTTTTGAGCAGGTTTGCTAGTTTTTATTAGGTTGCTTAGTTTTGGTTTAGTTTTTATTCGTTAGGTTTTTTTGTTAGTTTTAGTTTTAGGGGTTTTTTTGTAAATTATACAAATCTGTCTGGTGTGACATTCAAAGTCATCAGAAAGTCACTCAGAGTAACTGGTAGAGCAAAGTAAATAGATTAAATATAGAAATAGATTTCATTTCATCCCAAAAGGCTCATGTATTAAGCAAATTTACAGACTAAAACTAAGGATGTTTTCGAAATAATTTTAGTTAGTTTTAGTTAGCTTTGTAAAGATACAATACAGTTTCAGTTAGTTGTCGTTTTCTAAAAAACTGTCATTTTTATTTTTATTTCAGTTAAAGAAAATGTTTTTTCAATTTCAGTTTTTGTTGGTTTTAGTTAACTTTAATAACTTTAGTTTAAATGGATTTGCTAAAAAATGTCCCTCTGGAGCCTGTTCTCGCAACAAAAGGCCAAAACTCAGCTTTTGCATTTTATTTTCTCGCGTCATCATGTAAATGAGGCATGAGACATCACCTCATCCCCAACTACAACAGCATCTTTTCACTGATCCGAAACAGACTGGGGACACCGATTTAGCTTAATGCGATAGACAATGGTCCCTCAAACAAGACCTCAGGTGAGTCAGGATTCTCAGCAATGGTTGTAGACTCATCAGAAAACATCAGCTGCTACAAGCTACTTTAGTTTAATCTCCCACCAACCCCATCAGAGGTGGATATACTCTCCTGGATGACAGCAAAAGATCTTAAATAAACTAAACCCTGTTTGGTTGACATGACCTTCCTTCTTCTGCTACAGGTGAAAAAATCATCTAAACACAATAACATATATAAATGAGGTAGAGTTGTAAAGGAAAGTTACATAATATGTGTCTACCTGGATAAAAAGCCTGATTTGAGTACGTACCTCTTTCACCACCTACCAGGAGACTTGTCGTAGTGACACGAGCATGATGCTGTCCAAACACACATGCCCATCTCTTATGTTCAGTTTTTTTATGTGCTATTTTTGGAGGTTGCTTGATTGTACATTGTATGGCCTTTTTCCAGTTTATTGGCTCTGTAATGACTTTCCAGGTGTGCACTGACTCGTGCCTGCTGGCAGCTGGCACAGGTTTCTCTCACGTCCTTGAACAGGACAGAGCAGTGTAAGAAAAACAGTAGCTTGTTAAAACGAAAATGCTAAAACCGTAAAAGTCATATTGTGCAGACATGATGTAGAAAAGTTAAAGACAACTCTGAGTTCTTCTTCCAGGGCTATGTTGTGCAGGGAAAAACTGCATGATGGTTTGATATGGTACATAAACCCCTTTTATAAACCTTTTCAGGCTTGGACTGATGCACCAAACTTGTGGGTTGCGGATAGGTGTAATTTGTTAAAAGACGGAGGCAGAATGGGTGGTTGACCTCTCGGAGCTGCATGCAAGAAACAAACAGGTGCAACAGTTCGCCCACTGTGAGTTTTCATCCTTCGAGCTAGTATCGTGTATGATAGTTGTGACTAGGGATGCACCGATGCATCGGCTGGACATCGGTATCGGCCGATGTTTGCCTTGTTAACTGCCATCGGCCATCGGCCAATAGAAATGACATTCGCCGATGGCAGTGGCCGCATATATATATATATATATATATATATATATATATATATATATATATATATATATAAATGATTTACATGTGTCATCAACACTGTTCTTAAGAAAAACTCTTTTTTCCCCCTCTTTTTTTGGGCAGATGGGGGGAAGATACTGGTAGAAGGCATCCGCGCACTTTCCTCAGTAGAGAAACGAAGACAGCGGCGGTCGTGTGGCAATATTTTACCGTTTCAGAAAAAGATCAGAGTTACACAGTTTGCAGTACATGCTCCACAAATATTTTTTATTGGGCCATGAAAATAATCTTCTCACCGAGTATGTTTTTGTTTATTTGGCTAAAACCACTCAATTTTGTTGGGCAATATACTGAAGCATTCTTTTTAGTGACTATCAGTCCCAGGTTTTTGAAAACTTTTCAGAAAAGAGCTTGTTATAAATAATGTCAACCACAAAGTGACATTAAAGGTTGTTTCTGTTTCATAAATTGGTCTGATTGAATTTGTGCTCATTCAAGGATAGACTGATGAGGAGCTGAAAGACTTGTAAATTTCTGTGGCACAAAGGAAGTAATAAATAAAAATAGAAAACATCGGCCAAGTTGTTATGTTAAACATCGGTATCGGTATCGGCCCAGACTTTCACAATCGGTGCATCCCTAGTTGTGACAATGCACGTCTACAACAAGCAGTAAGAAAAGATGCGTCTAGGGAGTGGAATTTAGCCCGATTTTGGCCCGACGGAGACGTCACAGACAGTCGCTTACTGTCGTGCAAAATTCTGGGTTGTCAGATGCAGGACGTTGCTTCTTCGTTCGGTGTAATATGACATAATCAGCAATTGGCGATTTGGCGTCTGTGACGCTTCACAACCACGACGCAGAAAGACTGACGTGTCAGAATTTTGGGGGTTTGTCCGTTTAGTGTGACATGTCCTGCGACGTGTCCCTACATATCGACCAATAAGAGGACAGTGCGCCCCTCGCTTCCATCAGATAGACTCTCAGGAGCGCCGGTACACAATCCACGATGGAGGAAAGGAGGAGAGACGCAGCCGCTCTCGGTGGAGGGGAGGAGAGATTTATGGCGCTGTGGCATCAGTTTCTTCACTGATGTGCAGAATGGAGAGCCAGCAAATACTGGGTGTGCCAAATGTATTTTCAACAGTGTTACACCTCCATTAACATTCAAAAGAGTGTATTTCTCTCAAATACATTACTTTACTAACACGAAACATATCCACACGATATGTGTGTTCCATCAGTAATAGTCAACAGGAGTTCACAGCAGGTCCAAACATTCACGTATGTGATGCTCTCAAATAAATAAATGACAAAGTCACAGAAAAATCACACTTTGTGTTTAAATAAAAACAACACAATATAACAGACATTGCCCTCAATGAGATGAACAAATATGACACGCTCATGCACGTACTCGTGCACTCAGCAATAACTATTGACATTACGTGTGATCATCAAAGCAAATTAACCATCTGAACACACCTTTTGGGCGCAGAGTATAGACACAGCGATGCAGCTGTGCACTGCGCAGCTCTCAGTTTATCATGTGTGTGTGATTTCATGCGGTTGCCGTGGTTTCCAGCGTGCGCTCTGCCGGCGGCACTGATGGAGTGCACAAATGTGAGGGCGCACATGTGTGCGTTTGTATAGAACACACTTTATTTCACTTTATGGCAGTTTTTTAAAGTAGTGTCACTTGGCCGGCTGGACTTTGCTTTCTTGGCAGCGGACTGTGGTCAGCCTGATGGTTTTGGCCCCGCTTGGCACTGGGCGTCCTGCGCGCGGTGTGTGATGCACCTGGTGGAAGCGACGGCGCTGATCAGAGCCCAGTTTCTCCGTGAGCTCTTTTTCAAAGATGAGCTGCAAGTTGCTTTTTAGTCTCTCTGTGTGCATCGTAGCTCTATTGGTGGATTCAATCCTGTTTAGTTACTACTGAAAACAGGCTCCACAGAGCAACTGGAACAGCAGCGTTACCAGAATACACACTAACAGTTCATGTTGGGAAAAACACTGAGTCCAAAACGTCAATAATGGACGGGAACTGATGTCCTCCGTCCACTTTCCATTTCGAGTGACCCAAACAGTCAATTCAGAGGCCTCCAAACCAAGTGATTGATTGACAGCTGCTTGCCCCGCCTCCTCATCTCGTGTTGTCTTTTGCGACACCACATAATGATCAGACAGTTGTCTGTCTGGTGATATTCTTGTAGTGTGACCACTCGCAAGTTACAAGACACCGTCCGATTTTATGACACAATGTGTCATAATCTGACATAGTGACCATCGTGAACGATGAAAAAAGTCGTGTCGTCTGATCCTAGCTTAAGAGAAACATGAGACAACAGGCAGCGTCTTGTGGAATCAGTGCGGCTCTCCACTCTTTATTTTTAGCGTGGTAACACACAGCACATCCAACAACTAGCGGCAGCAGGAATACATAACATCGCAACTTCCTTCCCTACGGAGTCTCCGTCAGTCACAATACTGTCACTCTGCGAAATGTCAACCTTTTGGGGAATGTCTTCCCCGGTACTAATATTGTGGGTCACCACAGGGTGGTGTTTACAGAGATACTCACTCTGGGAACCATTTCAGAAGCTCAGCGGCTTCAGACACCAGCTAGCCGCTACTGTGTGGACAAAATGTCCAATAAACAACAGTAGCAGAACCACCTTAACTCACCCCATGTGGACAGAGCCTAAAGCCATTTCTGGAACACTGCCCCATTAGAACAGTTGCAGCCTCCCTGACTGGACAGCTGTGGGCTCCAAAAACCTGATCTGGAAGGACTCAAGGAACTCAGTAAAAAGGCTGCTCTATGTACAGACGGAGCCTTCTGTCTGTCTTCTGGGTCATTTACAGACAGCTGTTGGTCTGTTCAGAGAGCTTGCACGTGTGTACTCAGACGTAGCTAACGGCGCACTACTACTGCAAACCATGTGGGCAGTGTTGTGTAGAAGAGCTCACATGCAACCAATGGCGCGGGAAGTGGGGAGCTGCAGCCCCCCCTGGTGGCGGCTGCAGCCCCTACAGCCCCTGCAAACATTGACGGGAGGCCTACACTTAAAAATAATAAATATATATAGTTAATGTGTGTAGAAGAGCCTTAAACAAAGTTGCTGGGAATGTGTGGAAAAACTATTTTTATAAAAACAACTAAATCCTTTGTTTAGGAGACTGTGTATGGGGGAACTCCTCCAGTGAGCTCGAGCTAAGTGCTGATCCGAGCAGTGGTACGGTGTCTGTGGCCAACAACAGACCTCATGAAAGTGAGTTACCGACCATACAGTGTATCTCGTTTATGGACGTTACTGTAACATGTTTATCTGCTCACCGTTTGCTGTTTGTGTCCATCTGCTGATGTTTTATTGATCTAAGCGACCTGTCCTGACAGAGGTAAGCTGTAAAGTAGACCACCCACCCACCTCCCAGCAAACAGCGACTGTCTGGCAATGTTCCCAGAACGTTCCCTAAAGGTTTTCCGTGAACGTTGCCTAAACGTCTCCCAAGGGTTACATTATATAACCTTTAAGGGACATTCGGAGAACGTTCCTCTGTTAGCTGGGCTTACTGTTTTCGCATTGCAGCGCTGAAAATTAGGCTTTTAGGCTACTGTTAAAGTAATATCGAGTCTACTCTTGTTATGTGGTGCCTGGCCTCCTTATGGAGAAAAAATGTACGAAGATTTGAATCGTAAAGAACTTAGGCTAATGTTTTATTTGTGTGTAGTCCTATCTTATGGCTAGTTATCAGCCTGCTACTGCTGCTAGCTGGCTACGTCTACACTAGTCCATGTAAGTGCTTAAACGAGCATGATCCCTCCTATTGTCAACATTTACCCGGTGTTTAAGGGCCCTTTATTCACGTTTTTCTTCAGCCAGTTAAGAGAGACATGTTATTAATCCCAAGCCAACGGGTCAGCAGGCTGGTAACTTGAAAGAAAGTGAGGACAACAAAACCCGCCGCAGACTGATAGCAGTTAGCAAAGCGCGCTACAGGAAAGCAGCCTCAACAACTCGACTCTCAGTCGAAAATTTGCTCGACCATAAAAGTTTTATAGTAATTTATTACTCATGGCAACAACGCCACCTCATCGTCAGTCTAAATGAAAAAGAAAAAAAAAAATCTGTTTTCTCTGGCCAGCATTACTTCGCTAGTCCCAGAAATGAACTTCCTGTTTACATGCTGATGTCATACACGTGCGCCTGCCATTAATGTGCGCATGCTCAGTATGTGCAAATGAGCATCAAACCTTAAACGATTCTTAAACAACAGTATGGGTGCAGATAAGACGGAGTTAAAGGTCCCGTATAACATTAGCCGCTTAGTGGAGACGTAGTTTTTATTATTATTATAATCATCATTATTATTATTTTTATTTACGTACTGTAGGCGTAGAGTGGCGATGCGCATGGGAAAAAATTGCGTCAATCATTCATTTGACAGCCCCCCCTAGTTAAAACACCTTCCCGCGCTAATGCATGCAACCAGCGACAGGAGCGAAGGTGAGGGTGATGTCATTAATGGTCACACAAAACATCTACTGTGCTTCCTCATTTAATGTCTGAAAAGATGCATTATCATCATCTTCTCTGTTGCCATGTTTGTTTTGTCTGAATCTGACATTGATCCTTGGAGGTGAACTCTGATCTCAGCACTGCCCTCTAGTGGATGCATTAACAACTACATGGGACACAAGAGGGCATGTGGGTAGTGATGTTTATACGTTTGACACGTGTTTACAAACGCAAGGGGAGCAAAGATGAGATAATGTGGATTTTCCTGTAACCCTTCACAGTCAGATTCAGCTTTGCGCTAAGCTGACAGAGCTACGTCCTCCTTTTAAACATTGACATCCACGTGAGAATCAATTGGTTAATTGAATTCCCCTTCAAAAAAACAAAATGTCAGTCTTGCTTAATTGAATTACATCCTTCCAGCTGCTACCAAGCTGAAAAAACAGAGATTTGCTTTCTTCACCAGAGCTGAAACAACAGTTTAAAAGATGCTGTAGGTTTTTCTTTACAATATAAATTTTCCAACTTTCAGGTATAAACCTGCAATCTGTCGTAGTAGTGCCTCTGATCTGGAGCTGTACATTAGTAAGGAAGACCCTCCTGTATGTTTGTTCCAGAGTACTTGCCAAGATAAAGGTGTCCCTCTGTCTGAGAACAAACCCAGCTAGAGAACTGAACAAGTACAGCCTGCCTTATCTTTCACTGTCTTGCTCTTATTATTCCCAGTGCCAGACACAGTGATAGAAAGCTTGCTACAGCTCTTCTGGCAGTGGAGTACTTTTCCATTACATACTGCCCGAGGAGGGTCTCTGTGCCAGCAGTGAATTTACCAGAGAGAGGAAACATGCAGACTTAGACATGAGAGAGAAACAGGTCAATTACAATTTAGCTAGCTCTTTAATCATTTTCAGTGTTACTTCACATAAAAGAGGGGAAAGTCGGCAGGAGACAAGCATTCAGGCTGCATATCGAGGAAACTGAGCTTTCAGAGGTCAATGAATGGACGACGATGATGTAAGATCTTACGATTACAGCTCTGCTTATGTCACCACTCTCACTTATCCTTCAGTGCTTTGTTGTCTGGCTGGCTAAAAGTCTGACGTTTTACAAGTATTTACAGCTGACAGGCAGGAGAACAGCTTGTTGTTATTAAGTCACACTGACTGAACCCCAGAACAACAAATAATAAAATAAAGAAAATGTTCTGCTCAAACATTGTTTGAGATGAAGAAAAGAACAGAGAGGTCGTTATATCTCCGTCTATTTGCAGATGGCAGAGTTTGGTTTCTTTTAGTGCATTATTTTCCCACTCCAGAATATGTTGAGCAGAATATGGTAGTGATAGAGAATGGGTTAGGAAAGATGCCACACATTAGGGGGCTTCAGTCCAGAGCTGGAAAAGACCTTGAACCCTCAAAAGCTCACTGACAAGCAGCTCAGTTTGTTTTTTCTCACAAACAAAACTGCAAAACGATCCATGTTTTAAGGACAGTAGAGAACAGTTTCCCAGTGCTTCTTCTCACATTCTGTTTCTTATTTCATTTATTGATTATTATGTCTAGAAGATCAATTTTCACATGGAAACTCAGAAACTTTTAGGGAGTGCACTGTAATAGCCCAAACTACACATTTGTTGTTTTAACATTTCCTTCTAAGGTAGATGAGATCATAGTTAAAAAAAAAAAAAAAAAGCTGAACAAACTCAAGTATCAAGTTTACAAATCAGCTGTGCAATGAAATAAAATACTTTAATTGAGACTTTAGATGTTTTTTGGCTCCATGAATGCAGCTAAAGTCCCATTTGTGCTCCCTTATGTATGCAAATAGTGACATCAGTTTCAAACATTGCTGCCCTCATTCTTCCATGCTTCTTTTATGTTGCCGTGGTTGTTGAGCCTAAAATGATTTGTTAACCCAAGGCTGTTGACATGTTTATTTCTGCTGTGAAGTTGGCCTTTTTAACATGGAAGTCTTTGGGGATTTGCTGTGTTTTGGTGCCAGCCCCTAGTGGATGAAGGGGGAACTGCGATTTTTTTGGCACTTCTGCATCGGCTTCACTTTTCTCCACCAGTTTGCAGCAGGCATTTTTGCCATTGGAATACACAAATACTAGCTGAGTTACCTCAAAAATCAGTGCTGCTGGTTGCCTTACTTTTTCAAATTCACTCAACTTTGTTTGTTCAGTGTAATTTATTTAAACCTGCACCTGAATATAAAATAAAGCTGGGGGAAGTTGTATGAGGCACAGAAACCTGATAATGTACAATGTTTTTCTCACTGATGTTTCCGAGGCTGGCAGTAGTTGATCTACATGCATGATGCACAACATATTGTTGAGTGCAGGGCATGTGCATATCATCTTATCTCCCAGCTGCAGTTGCCTCTGTGTGTGTGTGTTATAGAGATGTTAATCTGTTACTGCAGAAACAAAACAGTGGTTTAGCCTCCAGTATGTGACAGGCTTTAAAACAACACTGATCTTTTGCCTTCTTGTGAAACTTGATGGTACGTGTAGTGATCTTTAAAAAAAAAAAGGGAAAAGAAAAGCAACACCAAAAAACTCAATTTTAATATGTAGTTAGTAATAGGCTACAGCTCCCCTTGGCTGATTTAATTAAAAATAACCATTTTTTTCTTCATACAATTCAGTATGAAGAAGCTGTGGCAACAAAAAGACCACCTGTTTAGTCTCCTTTTGGCCAAGCATCTGGGAAAAACAAGCAAACTTGAACACACCCATGTAAATATGTCCACTTGCTAGCTAGCACATGCCACCTCCACTCACCCTCCACTCTATCAGCTCCACCTGTTCAACTGTTTGCTAGCACAAATGTCTGATCAGACAATCACATGGCAGTAACTCAACACATCTAGCCATGTAGACATGGTGAAGACCACTTGCTGAAGTTCAAACTGAGCCACAAAATGAGGAAGAAAGGGGATTTAAGTGCGTCTTCACACCAGTTCGTGAACGTTGGTTCATATGAGGGGTGCGACATGGTCTGAGTTTATGTCTACACTGCACCACACATACTCCTGGGGGTACTTCGAAGCATTTCAGGGGGTATATAAAATTTTTTAATATCTATGTATGTTTTCTTTAAAGGTACAGTATGTAAAAAATCAAAGGTCAATGGCAGAAAAAAATAATACATAATTCAAAACTGTGTTTCTATTGATGTGTAATTGCTTCTCTAGAATAGCTGTTATGTGTTTATTTTCTTAGAATGAGTCATTTATATCTACTTGCTGGGGGGGTGCATACATGGAGGCTGCCATATTTGTGCCGCCATTTTTACTACGGTATTTCTAAATGGACAAAACGATGTAAGTGAAGTGAGAACCCTCTGAATTTTATAACTGCTGTACCAGCTTTGTTTAATGGGAGTTAGAGCACTGTTTGGGATAAGTAATGCCTTAAAAGACATAAAAAGTGGTTACTCGTAGTACAGTCATAGCTACACCTGAGACCACTGGATCCACTCTCAGATAAAAACATCTTTACGTCTGGGAGAATTTTGGCCACTAACGGCCACCGTACATTCACAACAGTGCTCGGAATAAGTCATTTGAAAGAAAACTTATTTTCTTTCAAACACCCATCTTTACCACTGGATTTCAGTAATTCTTACATACTGTTAGCCTGGTACACCAGCCTGACTAACACCATGTATGAGATACACGGCAAGTCAGTTTGGGCTCCTTCTGCTGGAGACTGATTTCTAATGCGAGACGAGAGGCGGGACAAACAGGAGGGAAGTGAACCAGAGAGATCCAATCAGAGAAATACGGAAGTGACGCAAACGTCTTTTTGTAAGAGGAAAACATGGAGGAAAGGCTTCAGAGCAGCAAATTGTTGCAGGTTTAAGGACATTTGCAGCTTATTAAGACATCAGAAAGGGCATCGTTACATCGTCACTCCTGTGCAGCCGCCATTCTTACTGTTGCCGAAAAAGACATGTTGTAAAGTCCAGTTACCCGCGCTGTGATTGGTCCCGGTCAATTTTTTTACCGGGGTGGAAATCACTTCCCAATGGAGGGAACCCAGACTGACTTCCTGTGTATCTCATACATGGCGTTAGGCTGGTGTGCCAGGCTAACATACTGTACCTTTAATAAATGAAAAAATATCCTTCAATAAAATTTATCTACAAAGATTTAAGTAAATGGAAGTGTTCGTTCATAAACTGAGCTTAAAGTTAGTTTCACACTATTTCATTAAAAACCTGTCTTAAACATACCAACATGGTTTGACATGGTTTGTTACGAGCCAAATGACATCAAACATTAATCACTGTCAACTTAACAACACAACCAATGGAGTCATGGTTGAAACGTGGTGGAAATGTGACTGAAAAGAAAGGGCAAAGGGTCAAAGAAGGTAAAATTACCATTGTTTTACACAGTTCCAGTTTAGTAAACCAGACTCAAATGACAAAGTACAGGATTTTTTTAAAATCTGTTTTTCCCAACTTAAAATTCTTTGCGTTAGATAGGGGGTACTAGGCTGCAAATATATTTCACAAGGAGTACTTCATAGAAAAACGTTTGAGAACCACTGATCTATATCATGAGAAAATCCTGGAGTGTATCTAAACTCTGGATCACGGCATGGTTCCACGCATGCCGTGATCCAGCTCATGCTCAGTGGCGTAAGAGGAGCCTGTTTATTGTAACACAATACTTTCAGATTCCTGCTCTTCTCTCTGTCTGGGCCTCTGGGTAAAAGCAGAGTAACGTGCTGACAAGTCTCTGGACATCTTTTACATTCACAGCTTTGACCTTTCACCTGCACGGACAGCCAGTAAAAACAGAGCGGGCACCTTTTACAGAGACGTTACTCTCTCTGCCATCATTTTGTTTTATTTTTCTTAGCCCTTTCAGAAAGCAAACAAAAGATCACCGTGACTAATGAGAGACAAAAACAGTATGGGAAACGCTGCAATTTCCCAGTTAAGAGTTCAAATGACTGGAAACATTGGACTCTGGCTAACTCATCAACATCTATTCATCACACCACCATCACAGCTTATAAACCGTCTAATTTATCTTGTTCCATTTCACCACACAGGATTCACCAGTGAAGAATCCAAGTGCAATAATGATGCTTTTGTCTGGAGGCGCACTGCAAGCAGTGAAAGTGAGAAAACCAAAGGGAAGGCTGGGAACCAGTAGGTAACTGAGCTCAGCTTACACACTTCTTGTTCCCACAAAGTTTTGACTGCCTTCCTACGTTACACTCTTTTTGCTCCACGAATCCAGAGGGGGAGGAGTGCTGTTATTCTTAACTTTAAATCTCAGCCACTTTCTATTATCCAACACCTTCATTTTGTGATCACAGGATGAACTTGAGTTGGCTGGGTAAACACAAGCGCAGAGCTCCCTCCTGAGTCCTGGATGAAAAAAAAATCTTTCCCAAGAGCCAACGACTGGGAAGTGTAACACTTGGGAAGCAGAAGATCCCCATCAGCATTTGGTTCATGTTTCCTTTTACAAAGTTATTGTTTATAGATTCCTTCAGGAATCCATTTTAGAGGAATAATCAGACAGGTTGTTGGCTGTACATGCGCTGATCTCAAAAGGAAGATATAAAAAAAACTATGTCCCTTTAAAGGGACTAGAGGCAGGAATTTAAAAACAAACAAACATGCATGTCCATTTTTTTTAATACTAATGGGTGATGAAGCGCTAAATACCAAAAATAACGTTTCCACCCACGTTTTTCTCCGTTGCCTTGAACAGGCTGTGTGCTGCAAAATGCGCTGCAATTCGAATTTCCGAATTTCCGAATTTCCTGCGCTGCCCTGCAGACGTGACGTCAAATGACCTGCATCTGCAGTTTTGATACAGGAAGGAGACGGTCGCGGTAAATTCAAACACTCTAAGCGATAGTTATGGATTATTCTGCCGTCAGCAAACAATCCAGATCAACTGAAAGACACTAAAAAGTGTAACTATGACGAAAAAGCTTAGTAAACAACATTATAGCTTCAGTTCGTGCTCCCGTGACAGTTTGGCTCGGGGCTGCAGTTACCTGAAGCGCCAGTTGCGAGTTTCGTTACTTAATCTTGCCTAAAGGCCCTTTAACTGGTGACACTATTACCAATACTATTAACCCTTAAAACTCTGACTGCCAGTACTGCCGAGCACTATCACTTTTATTATCACCAGTTCCTCAGGAACGGTAGTGTGTATCTCTCTGGGGTGAATTGTGATGGATAGTTTACCCTTTAGATTACTGGTTCCCAGACTTGGGGTTGAGACCCCCATGTGGGTTGCAGGATGATCTGGGTCGCCAGATCATTGTCAGATTTTAGGGCTATCAATATTAACACCTTATTGTAGAGAGATTATGTGAAATTAACACATTCATTACAGTGTTGTTTTTGGCAGCTATCTGAGTTTTAGTCTTAGTCTTAGTCTTTCTGACGAAAATGGTTAGTTTTAGTCATATTTTAGTCATTTCTGTATCTGATAGTTTTAGTCGACGAAATCAAAAAACATTTTAGTCTAGTTTTTGTCTGGTAGGCTATAATTTTGAAAAAAGAAAAGAAAAACTGGCCACTAATGAGACCATGCTGCCGGTTACATTTGAGCATATAGGTTTGTATATGAAAACAGAAAGAAAGACTATGTTCCATTGCAAGTGAAGACAGCAGTTAATGGTGAGGGGAGTGAGTTGCGTTGTCTTGTATTATAGTCACGTGTCACCTGAAAGTTTAATTTTGTTGTTTTATTATATTGTGTATCTTTTCTTTACCTGCCAAGGGACTGCTGATGCTAATTAGCTTGCTAATGACAATCCAACATGTTGCTATATGTTGATTAATATGTAGGCTACTGTCCCTGTCAAATAAACAAAAAGTTTGAAGATAGAATAAATTTTAAAGCTTCTCATAAAAATACTGAATGCAAAAAAGTTTTTGACACACAAACCATCAATTTATTACAAAATTAAGGTAAAATATAGGGCTGCAAATATCTTAAATTACAAACCATTTGGGAGTCGAAACAGCCGCCTCTTTAGGAACCGAATCAAAAATGCCAGCTCTCTGAAAAGAGACGAACTTCCCACTGTTTCTGATCAGCGCAGCCAAGCAGCTGCGTGTCTGACCGCACGTGTTCACCAGAGTCCCGCAGCAGTTCAGATACCCGACGGTAACACGCAAAAACGCAGATAGAAATGACAAAGATTAATATCATGGTTAAGGTGTGGGCGGATATTTATGTAGTTCGGGCGGGTGGCGGTGAGAATAAGTTTCTTTTTCGTTGGACAAGACGAGTTTTAAACATCAAACATTGGGATCGTTTCCAGATCAGGCAGAGACAGAGGCACTGCTGGTAATGGGAACAGCGAACACTGTTACAACCAGGGATGATGATCTTTTATGCTGGAATGTCTGAATTAAATAGATAAAGCCCCTACGTGGCAAAATGACAGAGACTGCTGTGAATTAAAGATATTAATGTGCGACGTGCGGGTCAGGTTTGACAGGAAGAGCCGCGGTTCGCGGGTCTCGGTACGGGCGGATGCGAGTAAGGATGCAACTACTTTTTAACTTTTGACAGACAGATTAATGCAGAATAGGTAGACATTTCCTGCATTATGAACGTCTGACAGACCAGAGATTCACATTTTCGTCCAGTCTCGTCTCGTCAATGAAAATTTACACACGTCCCGTCATGTTTTAGTCATCAGAGAGACATGTTTAGCTCGTCATCGTCTCATCATCGTTATGAAAAAAAGGGGCGTTAACGAAAAGCTTCAGAGCTTTCAGAGCTTAAATTGATGGCTCCAAGTATCAAAGTTCTTTTTTCATAACAAGAGACTTTATTGGAATTACAGAGAATGATAATAATAATAATAGAATTGATTTGTATCACGCTTTTAAAGGCACTCAAAGCAGATCCATTATTCTTTCACTCCTCACACATTCACACACATTCACACACCAGTGGTGCCCCCACTGGAGGCAAGGAGATTAAGTGTCTTGCCCAAGGACACAACAGCAGATGGCTGGGGTATCGGGATTCAAACCGCCGATCTTTCAATTGTTGGCCGACCTGCTTTACCACCTGAGCCACTGCCACCCTGAGCCATTGCCCTAGAAGACAAAAGTAACCTAATTATGCTATTAAATTGATGGTAATGTCGAATCAGGAGCAGCTAAAGATCAACAAGTGAGCAGAAAGTTCTGTGTGTAAAATAATGTGTGTAAAAATAATGGTCCTCTATGGCTGGAATAAAGCCAAGAAGACTTTCCTGATGCATGGTGGTGCCAAAAAGCAGCTGAGTTGGAGTCGGGTTTGTGAGGATAGTAGGTAAATAGTAGCATAAATAACTGGAAATGAAGAGAAAGTGTAAATATGTAAATAGTTTCTGCTGTGTGTTGATGTTCTCCACATTTTTACATGAAAAAAAAAAACAAAACAAAAAAAACAGGTGGACCAAAAATGGCAACAAATGGGCTGGCTGGAGTTTAAGGGTTTACTTGAATCCCACCCAGAAAGTTGCAGGTTTATACCTAGGGTTTTCTTTAGGCCCCTCTTACACTTGGAAGTACCAGCTGTGATGACACACCACATAACCTAGTCTCTTCACACCTCCTGGATCTGAACAAACAAAGAAGTACTTGAACACAACACAAAAACTACTTTTAGCTGCCAGCTTTGACAATATACAGTAAGGGCGCATTCACATCAGGATGGTCCAGGGGACTTGGTTTCAGGCGGGTTTGCACAAGAATCCAGTATGAGCTGCAGGAGAGGCAGCAAGCTTTTCAGCATGTTGTTCTATCTCATTCTGTCTTTTTGATCCACTGGATGATCAGTTTGCTTTCACACTGCAAGCAAACGGCACCAGGGTTCATTTGCAAGTGAACTGAGGCAAATCTCCCGTTCCACCACATCCCAAAGGTGCTCTTTTGGATTGAGATCTGGTGACTGTGGAGGCCATTTGAGTACAGTAGAAAGCAGTTGGAGATGATCTGCGCTTTGTGACATGGTGCATTATCCTGCTGGAAGTAGCCATCAGAAGATGTTACACTGTGGTCATAAAGGGATGGACATGGTCAGCAACAATACTGTGGTGGTTAAACCGCCATGTTGGTAGTAAGGGGCCCAAAGCGGGCCAAGAAAATCTCCCCTACACCATTACACCACCAGCCTGAACCGGATGGATGGATCTATGCTTCATCTTGTTGACGCCAGTTTCTGACCCCACCATCCGAATGTCGCAGCAGAAATTGAGACTCATCAGACCAGCAACATTTCTCCATCTTCTATTGTCCAGTTTTGGTGAGTCAGTGTGAATTGTAGCCTCAGTTTCCTGTTCTTAACTGACAGGAGTGGCACCCGGTGTGGTCTTCTGCTGTAGCCCATCCACCTCAAGGTTGGTGTTGTTGTGTGTTCAGAGATGCTCTTCTGCATATGAGTGGTTATCTGAATTACTGTTGCCTTTCTATCAGCTTAAACCAGTCTGGCCACTCTCCTCTTACCTCTGCCATCAACAAAGTATTTGCGCCCACAGAACTGCTGTTCACTGGATATTTCTTCTTTTTCGGACCATTATCAGTAAACCCTAGAGATGGTTGTGCGTGAAAATCCCAGATCATCAGCAGTTTCTGAAATACTCAGACCAGCCCGTCTGGTACCAACAATCACGCCACGTTTAAAGTAATTTAAAATCACCTTTCTTCCCCATTCTGATGCTCGATTTGAACTGCAGCACATTGTCTCGACCATGTCTACATGCCTAAATGCATTGAGTTGCTGCCATAGGATTGCCTGATTAGAAATTTGTGTTAGTGAGCAGTTGGAGTGTATATGTGTGTGTGTGTATATATATATATATATATATATATATATATATATATATATATATATATATATATATATATATATATATATTAAGAGCTGGTGAGGTGGGAAAACAATTAGCTCTTATTTACACACACACATATACAGTATATATATATATATATATATATATATATATATACTGTATATGTGTGTGTGTAAATAAGAGCTAATTGTTTTCCCACCTCACCAGCTCTTAATCTGATCCCCAGCTGATGAGATTTTACCTCATTAAACATCTCAGGCGCCCTCTTGGCATCCTTCATTCCTTAAAGAGTTAAACCAGCTGACTCAATCACATTTTCGGAGATGAGTGGGAATTCACAGCCATTATTCTGCGAATGCTGTAATGCAACGCTTCTATGGTCTTGATTTAATGCAACCAAAACCAATTAAATTCCCAGAAAAATGCAGAGAATAATTAAACCAAACCAAATGGACAAAAACCAGATGTTCTTATAGCCCATAGTTGTACCTGATCATCCAACTGTGGCTGTTGTGGTCTAAAGTTTTCACTTCAACGACTTTCCACAAAAGAAACAATCCCTATTAAAATTCCTGCGAGTGGAGTCTGTGGATTATCTAGACTAGAAAGAATGTTGTTTGTGGAAAAAAAAAAAAAAAAAAGTTCTCACTGTTGAATTTTTCCAAATTTGCTCTTTTGGAAATTCTGTAAACACACCATGCCACATTCCAGTCAGTTTGGGGGAGATCAAAGCACATTTTTATGCAGATTGATGCTTAAATTTGCCTTTGGTGGTGTAGTATTCTTTGATGTGCAAATATAACTTTAATCTAAATCCACATTGCCAACATGTATGTCTTCTGTGGTGCAGCTTAGTAATGAAGATTTTGGTTAAACTCGTTTGTGGAGTTTCTGCTCCGCAGTGCGCTCCTTGTTGTCAGACATGAAACAGGACAGCTGTTTTTGTCCTCAAGTGAGAGCAGTGAGAGTAAGTGCAGGGGCTCCCTAAAATAAACAGGCTATCTGTGCAGCCCTGGGGCTGGGTCAGGGTCACACTGCATGCTGCACACATCCCAAACACACCCCCTCTTCTCCTCACTTAGAGCATTTAATTCAAGAACAGGGGATATGGTTTACTGTAAATACACTCAAACCAAGTTGATTAATTTTTATTCTATCTGACTGAAACTGAAAACACAACTATTTACTGAGGATGCTCATTAAGCTTCTGTGCTTCATAAACAAAAGAACATGTACATTCCTTTCATCCGCACAGACCCAATGCTGACGTTTTGCACAGATCTAATTTTGCATGGCCAAATCTGCCTGCCCCCACATAGCTCCATAGTTTACCAGAACAATCCAGTTATCTTCAAGTCAAGGTCTCTGCAATCTAAGTCCTGCAGCCTATTTACACACATAAGTTATACAGTCACTCCGTTTTTTAGTCCCTTTTGTCTGCTTGCACAACTTGCCAACAGTCTTACGCTGAGAGAAAAGATAATAACAAATACAAGTACTTAAAATGATGCAGCCCTGCTAAATGCAAGATTCTTTTTAGTCATGTCTTCCATCAGTGTGACCTAAGACACATTTGCATAGATGGTGGTTAAAGATGCAACATGCATGCAACTTCAGTTCTTCAGGTGTGAACAAGGCCTGAAACTGCAAATCCTGACAGGTGCAATTCCAAATAGATAAACATTTTAATTTGCACAACTTGTGGTTTTAATATTGTTGAAATATTGTGATTTGAAATAGGTTAGGTATTTATTGACTTTTCTTGATCTAATTTGACCTTTTTCAATAAGTGTTGATAATCAGTAATAAAGCCACAGTCAGCAATACGAACATGGAGGCCAACTTTGAGCACTAAAACAGAACAGATTTCCATGCATGCATGCGTGCACTTGCCTCTTATTCTAAGAAGCTCTCTCAGTCTCAGTTCTGGCTACACAGAAGCCTCACTAGATCATAACTAATGAAGTCAGGCATTAACTACACCTCCCCTTCAAATCCTGAGAGGGTACACAGAAAGACTGGCTGCAAGTGCAAAATATTCACGTTTCTCTTTTTTCATAGATGATTTGGGTTTGATAAAAGAAGGTCAAATATTTTTATAATTAATCGTTTTAAATCGCATAAATTTAAAGTGCTACTCTTCATCTAGATAGCCACAGCAAGCATTCTGTGGAGTATTTGGATATCTAACATTTTAATGATGAAATGCCATGATGTTTTACTAAACTTAACCAGCTGGTTTCAAATCCTATTCTTAACTGAGTACTTTTTAAAACCTAAATCTTGCTGGGTAATTTTGAATACTCAAAAGTTGTAAAACAGCTGACTAGGCAGTGTTAAATGGGAAGCTGTAAACAACTTCCGAGGAAAAAAAGACATGGATTGATCAGAGAAAAAAACATCCGGGAACTTTCGCCAAATTCGTCACATTCGATTAACTAGGGGGTGAAAGCATTGCTTCACTGCATGGGGGAGCCATCTGATTACCTGCTTTGTTGCTCGTTGATCTTTGTTTATTCTACTTTGGAAATGTGCAGAAGCTGCGTTGTGTATGGCTGCCATGCACAGAACTACCTCACGGACAAGACAAGATAGTTTTTTCCAGGTCTCCAAACAACAGAAAAAAGCCCCGAATTATATTCTAAAGGAATAGTACACACACAGAATGATGTGCCTTCATCTTCTACTCACCCTCAGGCTGAGCAAGACACTGGAGCACTTTTTTAATATCTCAAATGCAGCCAGAGATCGGACAGGTTTTCGTTTTCCCCCAACTTTCATATGACGGAGTTCACTGGCGCTCAACACAAAAAGGTCCATAAAAGTCCACAAAAACTTGTCAATGTTCCTCCATTCTGCTCAGCCAAAGTAATCCAAGTGTCCTGAGTGGGTAGCATCCAGAATTTAGTCAAAACGACATCATTTAGTACATTTTTGTAGCTTAAACAATACTACATTTTACTTCTGCGAAGCGTGCAGATGCAAGTTTATGACACTACGGAAGCCGCAGCGTTCAGCAAGAAATTTGCTGTTTACACTGTGCTAAGAGCGCCAGAGCTGCGGACATCCGGGGACAAACACAAGAAGGACGGGCTATTGATTTTATACAAATAATGAAAGAAAGAACATGCAATATTGTCTGACGCGGCTTCCGTAGTGTCTTGAACTTGTATGAGTGTGGATCGCGGAAGTAACACGTTCTACTGTTTAGGGCTGTGGTGTCCAAAGTCGGTCCTCATGGGCCGCTGTCCTGACAGTTTTTTGTTTTTATTTTATTAATTTTTTTTTTTATTTTTTCCTTTTTATTTTTTTTTTTTCTTTGTTCCTCCCTTATTTTTTACATCCTCCCCTATTTATTTTATTAATTATTTTCCTTTCACAACTGGATAAAAAAAAATTTTTTGTTTTTTTCTTTCTTTCTTTTCCTTTTTCTCCGAGATCTTTTTTGATTTCATCTTTTTAATTTTGCTTCTTCTTACCCCCCCTCTGTCCTTTTTTTTTTTTTTTTTTTTTTTTTTCCTCCCCTCCCCCTTGGTTCTTTTCTTTCTTTTTTTCTTTCTTTTTTTCTTCTCCTCTCCCCTTTTTTCTTTTCTTTTTTTTTTTCCCCCATATCCGGGGGGTCTCCTTATTTTTTATTTAAAAATTTAAATTTTTTTTTATTCCTTTTTTTTTTTTGTTTTCCCTCCTTTTTTGCCCCCTCCCCCCTCCTTTTCCAATCCTCCTTGCAGCAGCACAGCTGACTCACATCAAATTAATCTAAAAGCTTATGAATTTGAGTCAGATGTGTGTTGGAGAAGGGAGACATGGAAAACCTGCAAGATTGTGGCCCTCGAGGCCTGGAGCTGGACACCACTGGTTTAGGCTATAAAAATATACTAAAATATGTCGCTTCGAGTAAATTATGGAGGCTACCCTTTCAGGACACTTGGATTACATTGGATGAGCAGTATGGAGGAATATTGCCAAGTTTTTGTGGACTTCTATGGACCTTTTTGCGTCAAGTGCTGGTGTACTCCATTATTTTTTTTTATTTTTTTTCCTACTTTTCCTGTCCAGCATCGAAGCAAGCAGAATGGAAATCTGATTGCTTTATTCTGTTGAACAGTTTTGCTTTACCAAACGGAGCTTTATGAACATAAGGCTCCACTTGATATCCTGTTTATTAATTTTATTTCTTTAATTAAACATTTGTCTATTACACCATTCCATATTATACTGCTGGGCCTGACAAGGGAGAAATGAAAGTTAACAGAGGTAATGATAGAAAGTGAAACAGAGAGAAAGGAGTAAGGAAGAGGAAGAGAGAGAGGAGAGAAAACATGAATCCACTTACACAGTTCACTGGTACATCTGTACAGCAATCCCTAAACAACATTCCAAGGTCTCTGTTGGAAAACAAAACAAGCAATCCCCTACAGGAGGACCTGCAGGTGGCTTAAATATCCTCAGATCATACAAACACACACAAACACACGCAGAACTACGCAGAGAAGAGTTTCAACCTAGTCATCGCAATGGGAAGCAGTGTCACAGTGTCAACATGCATAATAAAGGGTGCTCCGTGGTGATACAGTCATGCAGATGCAGCCTCGTCTCTGCAAGGAGGAGGAAGCCCGCAAGGCTCACGACCCAGGCCCCCAGCAGCCACCCAGAGGCCCAGATCCCAGCTAACCCCCCCCAAAGAGCGGACATGCATCCCCCGAAGGGCGGCAAAAGGCGGCCCCAGCCGGAGCCCCCCGCAGTCTAGGGGCCCAGGCCCCAGCGGACCAAGACCAGCAGCTGCCGACCCCACCGGGCGCCGGGCGTCCCCCGGAGCGGAGACAGCGCCGGGCCCAGGGCCCAAGCGCCCAGGAACAGCCCCCCCCCCCCCCCCCCCCCGACCCGGGCGGCCCAACTGAAACCCAGGAGGACCGGACCCCCCAGACGACACCCCCCCAGGGCAGGCCAGCCCCCACCCCAACGTCCCTGCCCCACACACGTGACACCAGGGCGCCACCACCTCTACCACCCCCTACCCCGCCACCACACTCACACACACACTCCCCACACACCTACCCCAACACTAGGGCTGAAAGATATACCGTCACCGCATCCACATCGAGACACGGGCACCCAAGACATCAACACCGCAAGAGCAACCACACAAAAGATACAGATCCCCCCTGCGCCCGCCCCGCATACAAAGCCCCGGAAGCCACAAACAAAACCGCACCCCCCACCAAAGCGCCCGGCCCCCAACCAACCACTCCATTATTTGAAAGATGTGGGAAAAGGAAAACCTGTCCGATCTCCAGCTGCATTTGAGTTATCAAAAAAGTGCTCCAGAGTCTTGCTCAGCATGAGGACGAGTAGAAAATGAAGGCACATCATTCTGTGGGTGTACTATTCCTTTAATTGGCTAGCAGCTATCAAGTGCATCAATGCTGACAGTTCACATTGGAGTCCATCGACCATCTAACAATGTGTTCAGATCACTTTGTGACCAATAAGTAAAGCATGCATTGTGGTATCACTGTTTAAACCCTGTAGCTGTTTTTGTACAGATGATAGAAAACACTTTTAATCAGTGGATGCTCAGAATCACAGCACCCCACCCGTTTGTTCCCATCTCCTTGGGACAGACTGTTAAAGATCACATTCATTCAGATTACTGCCATCAATGTGACCTCATAAGACTAAAAACCAAAACACTGCACAAAGTCATCATCAGTAAAGTACTGATGAACTTGAACGACCAGTAATTTCTTATAGCTTGATTCATGTAAAAAACTGAGTACAGCAAAGAAAAACCACAATTTCTTAATAATCTGGGGAAACATTTATATACTCATATTATCAGCACATAATTTGATGATCACTAGTTGAGATTCTCCATGTTTGTAATGTTTTACCTGTAACAATGACCCTAGTACTACTACTGTAACAATGACCCTAGTACTAATGACCCTGGTACTACTGCTGTAATAATGACCCTGGTACTACTGTTGTAATAATGACCCTGGTACTACTGCTGTAATAATGACCCTGGTACTACTGTTGTAATAATGACCCTGGTACTACTGCTGTAATAATGACCCTGGTACTACTGCTGTAATAATGACCCTGGTACTACTACTGTAATAATGACCCTGGTACTACTGCTGTAATAATGACCCTGGTGCTACTGCTGTAACAATGACCCTAGTACTACTACTGTAACAATGACCCTAGTACTAATGACCCTGGTACTACTACTGTAATAATGACCCTGGTGCTACTGCTGTAACAATGACCCTAGTACTACTACTATAATAATGACCCTGGTACTACTGCTGTAATAATGACCCTGGTGCTACTGCTGTAACAATGACCCTAGTACTACTACTATAATAATGACCCTGGTACTACTGCTGTAATAATGACCCTGGTACTACTACCGTAACAATGACCCTAGTACTACTACTGTAATAATGACCCTGGTACTACTACTATAATAATGACCCTGGTACTACTGCTGTAACAATGACCCTGGTACTACTTCTATAATAATGACACTGGTACTACCACTTTAATTACAATCATGGTACTATTTACTATAGCAGGTCTTACATGGAATTTCCTGGTCTTACCCTGGTAAAATACTAGTTATTAAAGGAATAGTACACCCACAGAATAATGTATCCTTATTTTCTACTTACCCTCATGCTGAGCAAGTCTCTGGAGCACTTTCTTAATATCTCAAATGCAACTTACGATCAGGAAGGCTTTTTGTTATCCACTGACTTTCATATAATAGAGTTCGCCGGGGCTCGAGCCAAAAAAGGTCCATAAAAGTCCACAAAAACTTGTTGATATTCCTCCATACTGCTCATCCAATCCAAGTGTCCTGAGTGGGAAGCGTCCATAATTTTTCCCCAAACGACATCATTTAGTACATTTTTAGAGCCTAAACAGTGCTATCTCCTTTTTCCTGCAATGACCCCGAAGCGCGTTCGCGACACTACGGAAGCCTTGGCATTCAGAGCCTACTTTGCAGATAATGCAAGCGTAGGAGAAGAAATTTGCTGTTTACATTGTGCTAAGCTATTAGAATATACTAAATTATGTTGTTTCGAGTAGATTAAGGACGCTACCCACTCTGGACACTTGGGTTACATTGAATGAGCAGTATGGAGGAATATTGACACGTTTTTGTGGACTTTTATGGACGTTTTTGGCTCGGGTGCGGGGACCTCCATTATTTGAATGTTGGCAGACAAGAAGCCTCCCAGATCTCCAGCTGCATTTGAGATATCAAAAAAGTGCTTCATAGTGTTGTTCAGCATCAGGGTGAGAAGAAAATGAAGGCCCATCATTCTTTGGGTGTAACTGACAGGTGGAAACTGAGGCTGCTTAGTGTGTCCACATGTGTCCTGGTCCAGCTGTGGAAATGTTAAACTGCACCACTGAGGAGAATTTTATTATCAAGGTAAATGCTGATGAGGAAACTTTCTGACTGAATTAGATTGTCAGTGTTAGATATCTGTTGGTTAAATGTTGATATCTGAAGTTTTAGTTCATAACTCCAGATGGAGTGTTTGTCTTTCTTTTTACCTGTGAAATACTGTATTTTGTCAGACTTGCTGAACCAAACATCTCCACGGGTGGGTGGCTGTCTGAAAAAGTTTAGGAATCCCTCTTCATACAGGAGTACTGTTGTGACTGATCTGTTGAGGCTTGTGGTGAGGACAGGGGAGAGACAGGAACTGGAAAGGTGAACATGTGTGTGAATGTTGGTCTACATGGAATAATGAGTTTTAGTGATTACCAAGTCTGTGTATGCACACTGCAAAAACTCAAAGGTATAGTGACAGGTCTGTCAACTGCCACAGCAAAAAGAAATCTTTGCCACTCTTAAAATAAATTTTAAAAAGATTTTTTATCTTATTTTATTTATTTATTTTTTGCTTGTAATAAGCAATTTTGTCTTATGTTGAGTGTGATGAGATATTTTCACTTGAAATTAGAAAAATATACTTGGTAATATTTGAGTTTTTGCAGTGCTTACCAAAGTTGTTCAGTACCATGCAAATGTTACATATGCTTTTGTTGGGACTTCAAGTTCAACAGTGGTTCTCTCTGTTGATACAATAGGCTACAGTAAAATAATTTCAACCACGGATGGATGGCGATTAATCCTAATAGATATTTAAGCACTGATTAATTTATATAAAAAGTTTTATCATTTGACAGCTCTATAGAAAATATATGAAAATATATTACAGTCCTGTGACAGACTGGCGACCTGTCCAGGGTGTACCTGCCTCTCGCCTGATAATAGTTGGGATAGGCTCCAGCAACCCTGAGCTGGATAAGCGGTACAGAAAATGACTGAATAACATTATAATGCATTCACTTGCACCTTGATATCTGAGGTTTATTCAGGTAAAGGTCAGTCACAAAAAATAAACAAAACGATCAATTCAGTAACTGCATCTAAACTGTTATCATATTAAATAGTTTTTAATGTAATGATCCCACCGCCATGTGATCAACTGTGAGGGGGCTAGCGCATGTTGGCTCCAGGTTAGCTCGGTTAGCTCTTAGCTAAAGGCAGCTCAGAATTTTTTGCGTGTCAATCTTTTACCCCCACGCTCACAGCCCACCTCTTTGCCCATTTTTGTATCTTGCAGGAGTTACGACACTGCCAAGATGGCTTTGGTTCAGCTCTTCAGAAACTAACGGGTGGCGCTGCTGCAGAAGGTTTGTCCAGTAATATACAGTCTATGAATTTAACCTAAGAGGTCAGCAACTCTGAAATGTGAGCAAAAATGCTTAATCTAACTCACAAATTGCAGTTTTAAGGTAACAGACATTATTCTTGTGGGAGATTTGAGAGACAACAGTTAATTTGCAACACAGTGTGCTACATGGAAGTAGCTGACAGAGGTTTTCTTTACAAGATGTAGTGAATTAGAATGTTGTCACTTCTACATGCAGCTGTGAAGAAAAAAAAAAACTCATAAAGCTTCTTCTGTGGCTGCAAATTCAAACTTCTGCCACTTTATCAACATGATTTGGATTTGATGCCTAAGTCCTGCAAAGCTGAACATGATTTATATTCAAACCGGACAACAGAATTTAGATCCTTCTGTTCTCCTCCACTTTGCTGCCATAAATGTATACTTAGCTCTTAATGATATGGTGGCTAACTACAGATTCCAAACGTGATTGCAGTAAGGAGACTTTAATAGCTCTGTGGCTCCCCTATAAACTTTAATTACAGCCAGTGTGAATATTGTTTTGAAAGGATCATTTTTCATCTAGCTGTAATGAAAACGTGTTAGAGGGAGGAAAAGAATAGAGTGGGACTTTAAACCTCTCCAGCTCTTCCACTTCAGGAAGAGGCTTCCCCTCATTGGGACAGTAGGTCTCTGAGGGCAGGAGGCCTCTGCAGGCGTGTGGCTCACCACCGGCCGCTGGTTCAGGGGACAGCTGTTTAACACAGCCAGAGTTTGGCCCGGTGCCCTCAGACAGCAGCTGCCGTAAACAAACAGTGCTGGGAGCAACTAGCCAAGTCCCCCTGCTCTTTTCAAGACGGTGCAATGAGCCCACTGACCTTCAGCCAGCTCACTCCACTGGGTCTGAATAGCTTTGGAGGGTTGAGTTGGTAAAGAAATCAAGAACAAGTGAAATACGGAGAAGGACAAAGTGGCTGCCAGACACTTGATTTGTCCCTGTAGTGTGTGCTGCATTTTCACATACTCCATTTCGCCTACTGCAAGTATTGAGAAAACAATATGTTTATAGTAGAGATCTACAGCTTTAACTAATTCATGTGAATAAAAGATTTTTTTTTCTGCCAAGACAAGAGCCAAGGAATACACTGCAAAAGCAGTCTATCTGACCAAGTCTTACAGTCTTATATTCAGTAAAAACTGTCTTAACGATCTGAATTTGAGAGTAATACACTTGACCAGAATGTTTAAGATTATTAATCTAGTTTTGAGAGTAAATGTCTTTCATTTCTTACTTAGTAAGTGAATCTTAAAATTGGATATTTTATATTATTTTATCTTAATATCTGCAACATCAATTACATTTTCTCACTAAGACACTGTTTCAAATTACATTGGCCCTCATTTATCAAACGATCGTACACCGAAAATCTGTGCGTACGACCATTTCCATGCAAGACTCGGCATTTAGCAATTTGAACGTGATCGTAGGATACGATCGGATCTCACGACAGCTCCGAGTTCGTGTACGCAAGTTTTAGTCAGTGAGGGTTTGCAGCGCAGCGCAGTAGAACATGAAAATATTTATTAACCAAACCGCAAACTGTCATTTAAACAGAAGCTATTCACATATCAGCACTAAGAATGAAACCATTTGTAAAGAAAAAGAAAAAGGAAAAAGGGAATGTAAAAAGTATTCCCAAAATCACAAAAATAGCTGTGACTAAATTTAATTCCTTCATTTATCTCAACAAATTATTAAAATCATTAATGGGTGAAGCCTCATCATTATGCATGTTTAAGGGCGTAACCGTGGGCGTGACATTTAAATGACGATGGATTTCAGCTGTGGAATTTATTAAGACTCTTTTGTTCGTACGACGAGATTGGACCGATACGAACGTTTTAATAAATCTCACGTGGGTCCAATCGTACGACCATTTTTACGATCAGATGTGCGATCATTTCTACGATCGTTTGATAAATAAGGGCCACTGTGTCTTTCGCTCCCAGTTTTAGCTTTAAAAACCTGTTTTAAGACCTCCATGTACCAGTTCATTCGCACATATTCCTTGTAAGAATAAGAAGGTATAAAAAGCCTTCACCAGCACTGTTCAGGTACATGCGTGTTGCAAGCTTGGTGGGTGTTGTGCTGCCATATACAAAAGGCTTTTTAGCAATTCTCAAATTAAAAACAAAAATCTTGTTTTAAGATATTTTACTTTAAAAAGAGAAAGAACCAACACTTAAAAGAATACACAGTTTTGAGGGACTTTTCACTAAATGAGGGACTTGAAATGAGTATTTTACAGCTTGGTTATAGATATTTCTCCACATCTAGAGTCTCCAGATTTTTTTCTTACCTCAAGAAATCTTACCAAGTGTAATTATCTTACTGCATTGACAGATAATTTCTCTTGATTATAGTCTGATTCTTCTCAATTTCAGTGTTTGTTAACTTGTATTAAGACCAAAAAATTTTGCAGTGTAGGCAAGGGGTTACCATAGCTTATTCACGAATATTACAAAAATACACATTTTTTTATTTGTCAAATCCGTTTTTCTGTAACTGAGATATTTTTAGCGAACCATGTGCAGCTTTAATGTTATATTTCAAATGAAACTCTGGTTAGAGTTCAGCTGAGAATATCTTTTTTTTTTAACCATGAGTTTCTGAAGGGAACCAGCACCATCAAGAGTGTGAATGTTCACATACTTCCTTGTGTACTGCGCTCATTACCACAGAATTCCACTAGGGGGCGCATTACAGAAGTCAGATCAGATATGATTTGCAAATTTGGAGGTTGTAAACATAACAATAAACATGGAAACAAGAGAATATTCGTGTCAGAGCTCGACTGATTGATTGGCCCGCCGATTAAATTGGCCAGTTATAGCCCTTTTCAAAATAATTCTAATGGGACAAAGTCTTGCCGATCATGCACTGCTACATTTTTAATTCCTCATCAAACAGTGAATGCTGTTAAGTGTAGTAGTTGCTCAGGATGGTGTGGTTGCACCATTTGTGCATTTGTCCATTCAATCCTCGGTCCTCACCGCTGTCTTCCCACTAACTACAGCAGTAAGCTACAGCCAGGCAATGCTTCAGGAAGGTGGGTAGATTATGACCACAGCTAAGTTTATAATAAAGTTGTAAATCTAACAATAATTCAACATGTTTCCAGTTTCACTTTAACTCACTACATATTTAAATTTTTTTAAAAGATGACACATTTGGCATCTGAGAAAGTCGTCTCTCTGGCTTCATATGAATCTTGACTTCATGCCAAAGAAAATAGAGTAGAGAAAATATGATTTAATGTTAAAGGGCATCAGATGGCTGCAGAAATAAGTACCCATTTATGCTCCCTCACGAATGTAAATGGGAACGTCAGTTTCTAACATTGTCATACATCGCCTCCATCATACTTCCATGCATCTTTTACATTGCTATGGTTATTAAAAAAATTTATCTATAATCTATTTATAAAAGATAATTCATCAGTACAGCTGGTAGTATTAATCCACCATAGAAAGAAACATACTGAAAATAAATTAAAGTTAATTTTATTATACATATATATATATATATATATATATATATATATATATATATATATATATATATATATATATATATATATATATCTATCACATATATATATATATATATCTATATATATATATATATATATATATATATATATATATATATATATATATATATATTTAATTAATTGGTAAATTAATCAGTTGTCCAAATTTTTGCTGCCAAATATCAGCCTAAAAAAAATCCATATCGGTTGGGCTCTAATTAGTATTTAGTTAATTTTGAGATAATGGCAGAAAAAATGAAGCAGGAGTATCATTGAGTCCATTTGCATGAACACCAAAAACATGATTGTTACCTGATATCTAGAGTTATCATATAATTCAATGCAGACAGCATACTCTAATTTTTTTTACAGATAACTGCCCTCATCTGATTGTGAAAAATCGGATCAACACACCTAAATTTCTCCCCATCACTATGTCTTTGTGTATGTGCACGCGTATGTTTGAATGATTTCATGCTATCAGCCCATCTGAAAAAGCAACATCGCTTCTATTTGACGACTTCTATTAAATGTGTCACATGAGCGGAACATACAGCAAAAATAAGATTTGTGAAGCAGCAGGAAGTTAAAGGGTAGTTCATAATTTTTGATATAGGGCCTCATTTTCAAGTTAGGGGTACTACTTATCACTGGGGACAGCTTCAACATATTTCATCCTGTTTTTCTAGTTGCAGGAAGTCACCAATGCTACTGTTAGCCCATGTCAATAGGGTCACTTGCGTTCTGTTAAACATCATGTAATGTTTACATATTTTTTGCATTGTTCTTAAACTGAACACAACATTTTTTTTATTAAATAAATGACAATTTTATTCGCATTTTCACACAGGTACATAAGTTTGAGTAGATGATATAACTGCAAAAGTGAATATTACATTCTAACTAAGAGAATACAGATTGGCATGCAGTGCTTGTTTCGCCAAGAACTCATTATTCCCAAATATTGTGGCACTACTAAGAGAATACTAAACACAGGCTGCTCACTGAATACTTTAATAAGCCTGAAAATCACATGACCTCTACTCAGAGATCTTGGCGTAGAGCCTAGTGTGGTCTTTTCCACCACCATCAAGATAAAAATCAAATAATTGGTTTTTGCTTTGGAAAGTAGCTGCTGCCAAAGGACTTTTAGTTCCTCCCACAGCTAAATGAAAGCTGTGGAGCCCAAATCTACTGTAGACACACTGCACATATGTTTATTTTAACTGTTTTCTTTATATGGCATAAATCCTTCTTCGTGCTTGACTAATAAGAACAGTGATTGCAGGCATATATCACATTCCTGAAGTTGGCCTATTTATTAAAGTAAATATGAGAATGACAAAATAAACCATATTGGTTTAGTCATTGTTATTGTTCAGCTTTAAAAAAGGAGTAATTATATGTTTAAAGTGTTTATATGCCAATGAAATGCTCCTTCAAAAGTCTATAAATTCTGAAATTCACAGTCAAAGTCTGTCATTCTGCACAAGATGTACTTCCACTGCCGATCTCTGAAATAAAACAGCAAGAAAAAAGACTGTCAGTCCAACAATCACAAATTATCAAAGTTTGATTGTTTCTTCAGGTTCTAGTTTCATCGGCCATAAAAACATTATTCTAGCTGACCTAATTCAACTTTATTATTTTTGAACGGGCTCTAGCTTTTAACTGCAGCTCAGAAGCTATCGAGGAAAGATGTAAAACTGTTTTGGACAAACCTAAGCACTCCACTGAAGGTGGTCTGAGCACCACGGATGAAGTAGCCGTAACTTGGTACAACCATTTCTGCCTCTTCTCTGTGGTATTCAGGTACGTCGGTGGTCTTCCTGTAGAAAACAGCAAAAGATTGTTTCATGTTCTCACAATTTCATAATGTGATAACCTGAGTGATGTGCTCACTTATTTTTGCTGAGAGTTAGATGAGCAAATTAATTATTCTGTTTTTCTTCACTTATTGGAGCTTCCGGTTAATCTAGAGACCCATCCATCCATCCATCCATGGGTCATGGGGGCAGCTGCCTAAGCAAGGAAGCCCAGACTTTCCTCTTTCCAGCCACATCTTCCAGCTCGTCCAGGGGATCTTGAGGCATTCCCAGGCCAGCCAAGAGAAGTTTTCCCTCCCATTACTTGGGTCTACCACGGGGTTTCCTCCTGATGGATGTGCCTGGAACACCTCACCAGGGAGGCGTCCAGAAGTCTTCCCAACAAGATGCCTGAGCCACCTCATCTGGCTTCTCTGGATGTGGAGGAGCAGCAGTTCTAATCTGAGCCCCTATGACTGAGCTTTGCACCCTATCTCTAAGGGAGAGTCCAGCCACCTTGTGGAGGAAACTCATTTTGGCCGCTTGTAGCTGCTATCTCATTCTTTTGGTCACTACCCACAGCTTGTGACCATAGGTGAGGGTAGGAATGTAGATCAACCATTAAATTGAGAGGTTGGGGTTTTGGTCTCAGCTCCTTCTTCAACATGACAGACCGATACAGAGACTGCATTACTGCCAGTGTCGCACTGTTACACCTGTCAATCTCCCGCTCCATACTTCCCTCACTCATGAACAAGACCCCAAGATACTTGAACTCCTCCACTTGCACACTAAAAACTTATTTTTGACTCAATGCTGGGTTAAAAAACACCAACTAATTTCTCGGTTACTTCAACCCAGAAAATCTGGTAATTTTTTGATCCAACTTTCAGATTAAATATTTGACCCAGAACTTGGGTTATATTGACTACAATGTTGGGTTATTTTTTCCCAGAAGTTGGGTAAACAACCCAACAACGCAAATAAAACTGAATAACTGAAATAATTCAGAAATTAGTTGGCCCCTTTTTAACCCAGGAGTTTTTAGTGTGTGGAGTAGGATCTAAAGGTTACAATATACTTCTCCAACTGCATAATGCATTATCCAACTGCGTAACCATGGAGACCCCTCGAGCCTTCATAGTTCTCTGCCATGGTGCCAGATACGCAGTGCAATTTCCCACCCTATCAGTAGGGGTCGCTGCGTAAGACTGGCCTAATCTCTTGATGCCAATGGTCGGTAACCTCTGTGGTTATTTTGCTTCCCGTTGCTTCCAGGGCTGCAAAGGTGCGCCCTGCGAGGGGCTGCTTGACCACGGTCTGCCTGATCCTGTCCTGTTATGTTTTTGTTTTGTCTATGTGTCTTGGACAGGTTGTACTGAAACATGAATTTCCCCTCGAGGATCAATAAAGTATCTTTGATTTGGTTACAGTGAGACGATGGAGGGATTTTGGTATTTCCTCACTTATTTGGCCAAACATTTTTCAGTTGGAATCATCTCTGCGTCTTCGTAGGCTAGCCGGTGTTTTAAAAATGGCGCTGTGTTTACGTTGTGATAGACCAATCACAGCCCTTGCCGTCTCCGTTGTCCCTTGATGGAGTGATAGACACTTTAAAAATATTTTGTGCAGCCGGAGATGACGGAGAGGCTCTCCAACAGGCTCTCTGTCGATGTAAAGGGCTCTCAATAACCTACGTAGAGCACTTTACAGATGACTATAAATTAACCTTTATTCCCGACCTGTAGAGAACAATCGTCTCTGATTAGAAGATGCTAAACTTCCTACCATCCGCTTCACATTTGGCAAACCACTCCAGTCAGAGTTGGAGATCATGGCCTGATGAAGTTAACAGAAACTGGTCATCTGCCACGGGCACAGACCCAGTGTTGAGGCCACCCAGCCGGATCCCCTCAACACCCTAGCTGTGCCCGGAAGTTCTATCCATAAAAGTTATGAACAGAATCACAAAGGACAGCCCAGAGTCCAACCCTCACTGGAAACAGATCTAGATTTAATAATCTAAAGGTAGTCCCTTTTAAACTTTGTTTATGGACCAAACAGAAACCTCTTGCCTACAGGCTTTTAACCTGTCGATGAGTTTATATTTTCGTGATTGAACTCCCAACAAGAAAGTCATCTAAAATGGCAGATTGTCATGGATATGCATTGTGAGGACATACATGCAGGAGTAGGGGCATCGGCGTTTGTAGTAACAGCAGTAGAACTGCCATTCACGGTCGAGAACAGATTCAAAGTACTTGCTTTGAACACCCGCCACCAGCCCATTCCGGGTACATGTAGACGTCCTGCAAAGACACACAAGACATGTGGCATACATTTACTCACTGATAGAAAAAAACATACTTTATTTTACTTTTAGGGCTGGAATATACTTGCTGCTGGCGACGCGTCCGCGTACGCATCATGGCGCCCATGCATTCCCATCGTACCTATGGCACGTAGATCACTCACGCTGACGTGAGGTAAAGCATGCACGTGGTGCGATATTGACTTGAACGCTAAAGGTGCTCATGGGTACAAAAAGCGTGAACACAAGGTCAGAGGTTAACAAAAAGGCGTCAGCGAGTTGTTTTGAAGAGTCGGGCCTGGTCCGAAACTACCGGCATTTGTATGATATTTCTCCTTCCTGGAGAGCAATGACGTCTATTTCCCACATACACCTGGGTCGTTCACATATGCCCCAAAAATACAATCTGACCGGCAGATTGACCTATTCACATTCTCAGTGTCCAAGTGCTGTGTACTGCTCCTAGCGGTGGCCTCCGGTATTGAACGTTTTGGCCGCGGCGTGCTGCAGCAAGTATATTCACAGACAACACAGACTGCTTGTGTGATTGTTTGCTTTCACAGCAAGTATATCCCATCATTTAGGAGTACTAAGTCTTGTCACTGAGGTGGTGTCCTCAAAACTAAGGCTGTTGTACCCTCAACAGAAGAAACAACAGCTCTTCAGTTTGTACTTTACAAAGATCAGGATCCTACCTCTGGTGACGTCTTGTACCATACTTAATAAGCAGAAAATGTCTCCCATTACACCACAAAAGAAAGATGGTACTTTTTTTCTATCACACACATCACATCAGACAGTGTGGGGCTCAGTGTCCTGCTCAGGCAAACTTCAACATTAGAGGAGGTGGGGAAACCTGGGCTCAAACCACCAGCTGTCTGACTGGCAGACGACCGCTCTTCCTCCTGAGCTGCCGCCAGAGTGACAATTAAAATTAGGATAATATCGAAGAAGTTAAAAGATTAGTTAAGTGTGTTTTAAATCAGTAAATAGAATCAAAATGCACAAATATAGATTTACATATAAACTTTTTTCTTTCCTCAAGAGTGCACAACATCTATTTATCAAAATCTTCTTTGAAAGTTTCAAGGAAATGTAAACCTTTCATGTGCACTACCAGTCAAAAGTTTGGATACATTTACCCATCGGATTTAATGGGAAAGTGTGTCCAAACCTTTGACTGCTACTGTATGTGCAAAGCTTGTTTAACGGAGCTGTATCATGCTTTTCAAACGTTCCAAAAGTCAACTACAGGCATATACACACACCGACCACTTTATTAGGTACACCTGTCCAACTGCTCATTAACGCAAATTTCTAATCAGCTCAATGCATTTAGGCATGTAGACATGGTCAAGACGATCTGCTGCAGTTCAAACAGAGCATCAGAATGGGGAAGAAAGGTGATTTAAGTAACTTTGAACGTCGCATGGTTGTTGGTGCCAGACGGGCCGGTCTGAGTATTTCAGAAACTGCTGATCTACTGGGATTTTCACGCACAACCATCTCTAGGGTTTACAGAGAATGGTCTGAAAAAGAGAAAAGTTTTGTAGCACAAATGCCTTGTAGATGCCAGAGGTCAGAGGAGAATGGCCAGACTGGTTCAAGCTGATAGAAAGGCAACAGTACTTCAAATAACCACTTGCTACAACCGAAGTATGCATCTCTGAGTGCACAACACATCCAACCTGGAAGCAGATGGGCTACAGCAGCAGAGGACCACTCCTGTCAGCTAAGAACAGGAAACTGAGGCTATAATTCGCACAGACTCACCAACATTGGACAATAGAAGATGGAGAAATGTTGCCTTGTCTGATGAGTAGGGATGGGAATCGAGAACCGGTTCCTGTAAAGAACCAGTTCTCTGTCGTTTGATTCCATAGAATGCCTGCCTAACGATTCCTCATATCGGTTCCGTAAACGTTGGACGCTTTTGCTCGATGACGTCACATACGCATCTCCAACATGGCGTTGTGGCAAACATGCTCCAAAGTTTGGTTGTATTTCATGAAAGAATACGATATAAGCGCGAGTTACACGTCGATCACATCAGAGGGAGGAAATACCTCCAACATTTGGCCACACAGCAGTTAGTTTATCAGAATATAAAGCCTTTCGTACGCTGCTAAGCTAATTTAGCTAATTTTGAACATGTTGAAAAGGAAAGCAGTAGCATCTTCTGTGTCAGTGTGTACTGCTGTGTACATCTCAGTGTCCTGCTCTGTAAATTATAACAAAATATCTGACACATGAAACGAAACACACACACACACACACACACACACACACAAACATATACAGACATATTTACACACACATTAATTTAAATTCAACATGTCCAAAAGGACAGAATCCAGTGGCAACCCTGTTTATGGAAGTTGGGGATGCTGCACATGCGTGCTGCCTTTGCTACTATCCGCGGTGCTTCGCCTATGATTCACCTGTATTTCCGCGGCATAAAGTTCCCCTATTGAATGCCGCCTAGTCGGTCTTTTGATGTGAAATCGGCTTCTCGTTTGTACTGAATCAGAATGTGCGGGTCACGAAACGTAATTGGAAAAAAATTTGAGTTTATCAGTTCACTTTCACCAAGTGATGCTATTTGAAACCACCCGATTACAGCAACTACGCTAAGCTAAGCTAAAGTCAGTGCTGCGAGATTCAGAGAATGACTGGGTCAGCTAGAAAACGTTTCTGCCCACTTGTCCAACTCAGGGGACTGTGGGGGGAGGCTCAATTTCACCCAGAGGTGGCATATGCCTTTAAGGGAGCTAGAGGTTGGCCTGAATATTCATATATATTACTCAAATATGCACAAATGAAGAAAAAAACAACTTAAATGAAGTTTTTTATGAGGGAATAACAGTAACATGCTTAAAAGCTCTTAAAAGTCAGTTTTTTATGATACAGCTCCATTAACCATTTCTTTGTTTCTTTTATTTTTTTCCAACACAGATTATCTTCTGATATTGTAACCTAACATTTAGAAGAAACAGTAAAAATATGTAGCATTTACTTCTAGAAAACATTAATGCACCTTTCAACTCCTTAAATGGATACAAATACTTACCTTGAGTTCCAGTTGTGAGCCCTAGTGGCTACTTAAGTCCAGATTGTACCCTGGGGGACAAAAATGTATATCCATTGTCCCATTTCAAATAAATGAATTAAGAGAATATGTACTCACACTATACCCCTTTTTCTGACAGTGTTAATGTCTTTCCATTCACTGATAAGTTTTATATGATTTTCACTAAATGCAGGTTAGTCACTGGTACAGTTTGTTTATAGCCCATTCACTAGCTGGCACAACCCATCCAAGAAAACCATTTCCAAGCAGCAGGCAATGCAGCATGAGTAGACGTTTGTCATGGCAACACCAACACAGTCTTCAGTCATTTGACCAGTGGGGGTTGGTCCCTGCAGGGCAATGTCCTACCCAGTTTAACTCAAACAGACAGCTTTGGTGAAGAGAGGCAGGCATGGTCAAGATAAAGATCATTCACAGTGTTAGCAGTCAAACAATTGAGCTGGGTGTTGTCAAGCTTAACTTGAAGTAAATCTAAAGAGTACTGCTTTCCAAACCACAAGAAGTCATCTGAAGCAGATTTAGCGGAGTCAGCAATGTATTGAGTTATATGAATCAAGTTGCTGTTGTCAGGCTACAATTCTCCCTTCAAGCAGGTTTTCTAAAGGTTGATTCAATCCTTTAATTAGATCAACCTTCCAGTGAAGGTGATAGTTACTTAGATTTGTTTATGTGAGGTTGTGGTGCTTGGAATGGGGTACAATCACAAGTCATAATATGAAATTAAAGCCATAAGATTTCTTTCTTCTCCCAGATTTAATTCTCATATGGCTGAGCCTCTTGTTGTATTGTCTTTTTTTTTTTTTGGATATGCAGTTTTTACGTATACCATCTTGCAAAAGTTCAGAATGAGCTCAAATGTGGCTTATGAACTTCAGTCTGATGTGTCTAAAAGAACATTGACAAATCCTGTCGGATGTAACTTGTTGGAATTCACTGGAGGTGGTTTTGTTTCCAGAACTTGGCAGCTGAAGACACAATATGGCTGTTTTGGAGCGAGACAGTGATTCATACTGGTCCTGGAGGGCCTGGCTTTGTTTCTCTGAATAGAAACAGAGCCTGCTGTTTCAAGATACAAATATGGAGAGTGTAAAGTAAACTCATTGTTTAGGTGAGTTGAAACCATCAATATTTGGTTGTTCTTCATTAATTCATGACGAACTTTGAATGCAAAATCTTAATAGGTCTAAAACAGTTTGTGCCAAATAGTTCAGAAGGGTGGGGGCATATATGTATGCATTGATCAGTTGACCAGGTAGTCCTAATTTCACATTTATCTTGAGTCTTTGTCTGCAGCCTGGAGGTGGTGTCCACGTTTTTAGATGCCTTGTGTTTGTGTATATTATGGTTGTTTGTCTCCACTTCCATCGTTAAAACAGCTCAATTGTCCGACCAATCACTCAATAATCAGGTACACAAGTTGCCTTGAGAACCAGAGAAAGAAATGATCACTTTGTACCATTTTCGTGGAGTATGAAACTGGCAAAAACTGCAAATCTCGACACACTTTGTTTTGGTCTCTACACACATTGCGAAACGGCACACTTAGCAGTGAAAAATCACTTCAAGCCCCTTTAAATATGGCGCTGTTTCTGCTTAACCCTAACCAATCAATGGACTGCAGTGTGTTAAGCTCCACCCTTCTGGGTCAGATCAGTAAGTCTGAGACCCTGATAACAGTCCCAGAAATGTGGGATGGTTTGGGTCAGATGTGATGGCAACCCTCCCAGTTTTTCACTGTGCAAACACAACAAAATGCATACTAACCTGTACCTCACCAAACCAGACCCAAAGGTGGAAATGGGGCTGATGAGACCTGGTTTCAAACGTTTTCAGTCTCCCAAGACACCGGTTATATGTGGACGAAACATATGAATAATGAAAAGAACTAAAACAAATACACCTGTCTCCATGTGGACATGTCCTTAATTTTCTCACACAATCAAAATCTGGCAAACCTCTGGTGCTCTCTGAGGATGCCCTTGGGGTCAAGGACCCCAGATCAGGAATCACTGGCATGTACCATAAATGTGCCTTTTTTATTTTGAAAAATTAAAAAATCTAATGCAATACGCTTCCATAAAGGAAGTTGTCAGTACTTAATGAGAGTTTAAGTGTACATGAAAAAAAAAGTTCCTCTGACCAAACTGACTGTGTTTTTGTGTTTTCTGCATGTATTAAATGGGAGGCATCAAGGTGAGTTTTTCCTCAATCTTTTCCTATTTGACACATTTAATAGCTAAAAATCTTTATTTACACTGTGTGGACCAGACTTGTTTCATCTACACTACAAAAACTCAAATCTTACTAAGTGTATTTTTTCGAATTTCTTGTCAAAATATTACATCAGACTCAATACAAGACAAAATCACCTAAAGAGAAACATATCAGTGAGATACAGGAACTTGTTTAAGACAAATGCATGTTACTTCAAGAAATCTCCTAAAGATCTCCTAAAAAATTTCACTTGTTCTTTTAGCAGAATTTGTTTTGCTTATTACAAGCAAAAAAATATTGGCTACTCTTAACATAAGTTTTTTAAAAAACACCGTAAACTACAGCTATTCGACAGCTTACAACTGAAACCCTCTAAGAAATGAGATGACAGGCGATAACAAACAAGCAAAATTCAGACAAAAGACAGCAGACCCACCACTCCATCCCAGCACGGTTGATGTCGTCCCACCAGCAGTCACTGGGCTCACCCAGCCCCTCGGGTGTTGGTTGGCACTCAAACGTCCACAAGCGGTCAGAGCCATCCTTCTCGCTGTAGTAGCTCCTAATGGCTACGAGGACTTCTCCATGGGGACACTGGAAGTTGAAGCCCTGTCGGTAGGTGTTGACCCAGCCCATGTCATAATGGTCTTGAGACTGAGCTGCCACTGGGACCAGCACAGACAACGCCAACACAGCCAGAGCAGGATTCATGTTGAAGAGATCAGTCGGTCTGCTGCTCTCCCTCACAGCTGCCTCAGTTTAAACTCCTCTCAGCCCTTTGTTGTCCAGATGTTTGGTATCCAGGAGTGATGTGTAATTTGCTGGTTGCAGGACAAATCCAACAGTGGTCCTCACTTTGCATTTTAAGGTAGACTCTGAGAAAGAGGATTAACAAAGTCCTCATTCAGACCAGGGTTTACCTTAAAAGACAGCTTGTTCAGGTTATGAGATTCAGATATTTATGTGATTCTGTGTCTGACTGGAGAATACATTTCCCTAACCATCTGAATCCTCATGCAGCTCTTTTTGATGAACACTTTAAAGATTTACTGACCAGTTTTGTCACATTTGATGACATTTTTGAATTTTAATGATATGTACAAGTAACAACAAGCCTTTTATCAAACAAACTTATAACATCATTTTACTCATAATGCATTGCTCCATTTTACTCCCCTGTTAACAAATTCAATGAAAAGACGATAATCCCCAAAACCTTTAATGAAATCACTGTTCAATTCTTACAGCAACTTTGGGTTTCAACCCATAATTAAATGTCCGGGTGTTCCTTTTTCTTCTTTTTTTTTTCGTCCCTCAAATTAAATCAGAACTGTAGGAGAAAACGTGGTGACCAGACTGAACATTGTGCTTGTCTGCTTTAGTGTAAGCATGTCAGCCAAACTGGCTCAGATCCTTCTGCTCCAAGAACTTGGGACAGACTCAAGTTGATGTGAACAGCTTTTGCGGTTGCACCTTTTGGACTTTTCTCTTTCTGCTGTGCTGCAGTATCCAACTGAATCATCAGTAACAATTATTTTGAGACATCTTTGCCAATAACTTTCCGCAGTATATTTTAAAACAGGAAAAGAATGAAATGTAAAAACAACTGCCGCGATAGTGCAAACACTTACCAGACATGGTCTCCGCTTTATACCTGAATTCTCCTGTAAACTCACAGTTGCAAACACTGGTCAGCATTCAGCAGTAACAGTGAGGCTAATGCAGAAATGTGGAAAAATGCTTAAAAATTGTAGTTCTTTCTTTATCCGCAAAGGGCTGGCTGCAAAATAGAGCAAATCCCTATACACTCCCATGTTAAAAAGACCAACTTCACAACAGAAATAACCATGTTTACAGCCTGGTTCAAAAAATCATTTTAGGTTTAATTGGTCAAATTTAACTTCATGTCAGCTGTGAGGGGGTTGATTTTTTTTTAAACTCATTTACGGGCGTAATCTTTTGATTGACAGGCGAGAGAGCGGATGCCGGCGAGTGGCTAACTGTTAGCTCCTTGTTTGCTCTCCGTAAGGTCTCAGTCTGCAGCAGAGTAGCAAAATGGTGGTTTTTAGCAGCTAACAGCAAGTCAAAACATGTATTACCTTCAGCCCACCGCCTAGGGGGCTAATCTTCATTAGCTCCTGTTAGTTTCGAGTTAGCTCAGTTAGCATTTAGCCCAGAGTACATTGGCGGTTAATCATTTGCCCCGCGGCTTGGAGTGGCCTTGTCTTTGCCCATGTTAGTATTTTCTGGGAGTGACGACACAAGCGACACGGCAAGATGGCGACGGTGGGAAACGCCCAACTGGCTTCACTTTCCCTTATTCAGAAGTGACCGGATACTGCGTCCATTTTTTTTACAGACTTTTGGTCAGCGTCCATAGATAGTACTGTTTGTTTGCAGTGGTCTTAAAGGGGAAACTCAGTAACTTTTTTACCTCAATAAATGCTTTTCGGAATCCCCGTGGGGCTAAACAAAGTGTTTACGGAGCAATTCAATGTCCCCCCCTCCCGCCGGGGCCTCTGGCCTGCGAGCAGCTCTAAGTAACTTTGCCTGCGCCGACCCGAGCAGAACTTGCGACATCAGAAACTGCTGTACGGTACTCAGGTCCCCTATCTACCGAGCTGCTTCCAGCTCTGATTTGAACCAGACTACCAGCGCTAATTCGAAGAAAACATTTCTTTAGCTTCACACCACCTAAACACGGCTCCTGGCTCTCATAACCAACTCTTTGCTGGACCAGAGTGATTCACGTAGCTTGCGCTGTCTGGGCGCCGGGTGAAGCATCACTGCTTCAGGCTCAATAATCACTTGTCACGTCCGCAAAAAGTAAATAAAAGTTCGTATTCTTACCTGCTACCCGCCAACACCAGTGAAAAATATAATCCACGGCATATTTACCCGCAAATCGCGGGTAAAACGTCCCGTTTCAGAAGAGACAGGTCTTTGCTTTGAGCAGAGGGAGACGTGGTGCTGCTACCAACGCAGCAAAGTAGCATCAACAAGCTAGTAAAAGCTTAGAAATATATCCAGGGATCAAAATAGAGGAACGACAGGTAGAGAAGCCGTCTGTGTGCTGTGGGGGTGCAGGGGGGGGTTGAACACGACGGTGAAAGGACGCCACTAGGGGGAGCCCCGAGCTGAAGTCACTGAGTTCTGCTTTAAAGCACATTTGCACTCTAGTGTGGTCCAAACGCTCAAACTTTGGTCTGTTTGTAAACTGGGGTACTGGGTTCACTTGCAGGTGAACGCTTGTGCATTTGCTAACAGTGTGAAAGCAAATGACCCATCCAGTGAACCACAGAGGAAATAAAGTCCTAGAGATGTGACGTTCATGAACGAATTGATTCTTTTGAACAGCTCTTTTAAATGAATGATGAGAATCAGATCTCAGTCGTGAGCTGTTCACGCTGCCTTCACGTGACACATGCGTGCATCATGGGAGTCTGATGTCCAACACGCTTCATTCATGTGAACGCATCTATGGGCAGAAAGTGTTGCTCAGAAACCGTGAATACATTAACTAAAATCGGCACTGATGTGGCTCAGGTTCATTCTATATCTATTTACTGTATTTCTGTATTTTTTCCTGCATTTTTTTAAAAATCCTGTATAGTAGATTTTATACAGCTACATATATCTTTTCATCAGCATTTATTCTTATATAGTGAAAGTTCTTTGCAATACTAAAATGTTCTTGTGTGAAAAATATTTGAAATAAAGTTATTTTTCATGGAAGTAAATTGCATCCAGCTCAGTTTTTGTTGTGCCGCAAGGTGTTTTTGTGAGTAAAAATCCAAAATAGGGATTTCAATGTAAAAGTTTGGAGATATGGAGTCACCTTATAAAACACTTACAATAAAAACACAAGTCAAAATTATGACAATAATTCAGAATATTTCCCACCAACCGTGTAAGTTTTGATGGGGTGTGTAAGTTTGAATTGTTTTAGTCCAACTCTTGCCTTACAGTATATCACTAACAGTGATTATTAAGGCCTATTTGACAAAGATCAGTTAGCCTACGGTTGATTGAATTTTAAAACAAAAAATAATGAAAAAAAAAACAACAGAATGAGCCAGTCTTTTGAATGGTTCTTTAGATGGAACGGCTCCTCAAGATCCAGCTCCATTCTAAGAGCCATAAATCCCATCTCTATAATGTAGGACACATTGCAGCGCAGCATGGTGGCTATCTCGCTGCCTCTCATGTACCTCATACTGGACAGGCTCTGGTGAAAACTGCATTAGGTTTGAACACCAAAATAAAAGCAGAAACCTCAAGACTGAGTGAATATCATTTGCGTCAGTTTCTCTGTGTTGGCCCTGCGATAGACTGGCGGCCTGTCCAGGGTGAACCCTGCCTCTCGCCTGCTGATGACTGGGATAGGCTGGACCAAGCACTACGGAAAATTAATGAAAGAATGTTTACACGTGGTGAATGAGCCGTTTTCAGTCCTGGCCAATAATTGAGTCAGATTCTCTTCTTTCTTCAATCAAAGAAGAAAACCAGATGTGATGCCTGTGGAAAACTTCTCTGTAAGAAAATAAAGCAGAACATCTTCAGGAGCAGAGCAGGAAGAAGCTGATTTAATCCAATTAATTATGGTCCAATAATTATCCAGTTAAAATAAATACACTGTAGCAGCTCCTCAACTATGGAATGATACCAGGATGAGATCTTTAAACCCATTAGCTGTGTTTACATGGACAAATAATTAATCTATCTGATTTAAATCTTTCCAATCCGAGCTTCCATTGACGTGTTTACATGGATACTGGAAAAAGTGATCCTCGCTGGATGGACAGATTCATACGTTTGTAATGCTTTTGATATGTGCAGTGCCTCTAAGTCTCGGAAGAAGAGGGGTTTTCTTTTTTATAAATTTATAATCTTTTGACCGTCGGAATGCTCAATAAACTTTAACTCTTTCAGTTTCTAACTAAAGCATTGCATCTGCCACAGTCCCGTTCTGTTTTGTTTCCACAGTCCTCCCTGAATCTACGTCACGAATCCCCACGTGGTTCGAGCATGCGCATAGACAATATACTATCGGAGTGAATGCTTACATGCTTATGTTTTCCTGCTGATCTGATTGGATTGAAAATTCTTTCCGATCGAGGCCGATCAGATCAGCTGACTGTTTTTATTCTTATCGGCGTTCGGTTGGATCAAAACTGCTCCACGTAAATGCCTGTCAGACCATATGCTGCTGCAGTGGGACCTGGTTCCCTCTGATGCAGGACGATGCTCGGCCTCGTGGCTGCAGTCTGTCAGCAGGTCCTGCATAATGAAGCCACTGAGGCTGTGGACTGGCCTGCCTGTTCACCAGACCTGAATCCAGTCCAGCACCTCTGGGACATCATGTCTGGTTCCATCCATCGCCAGCACGTCCCACTACAAACTGCCCATGGGTTGACTGACGTCTTGGCCCAGGTCTGGAAGGAGATCCCTTAGGAGAACATCCCTGGTGTCATCAGGAGCAGGTCCAGATGCTGTAGGGAGGTCCTACAGGCACGTGGAGGCCACACACCAAGCTTTTAATAGTTTCGGATTTTTAATTAGTTTCAGTTGTTATTTAGTTTTAACTTTTTGTTTTTCAATTCAGTTAGTTTTAGTTAGTTTTTGAGCAGGTTTGCTAGTTTTTTGTTTTTGGAAAATTATTAGTTTTAGTTTAGTTTTTATTAGTTTCAGTGTCAGTTTTATTTATTTATTTTTTTATTTCGTAAATTATCTGTATTTTCCTGGTGTGACATTCAAAATCATCAGAAAGTCACTCGGAGTAAAACCAGTAGATCAAAGTAAACAGATTAAATAGAAACGGATTATAGATCAACCCAAAAGGCTTATGTATCAAATAAATTTACAAAGACTAAAACTAAGGATGTTTTTGTAACAATTTTATCTAGTTTTAGTTAGTTTTTCAAAGACACAATACAGTTTCAGTTAGTTATCCTCTTTGTAAAACTGTCATTTTAAATTTCATTTCAGTTAATGAAAATGTTTTTTCAATTTTATTTTTTGTTTTTTCATTAGTTTTAGTTAACTATGATAACCTTGACACACACTACCTAACCTTATTCTGATGGTCTGGAGGAGTTATTTCCACAGTAGTTGGGTCAGACCATGGGGCAAACTCCACTGGAAAAAAGTGATGCCACTTCCAGGTTGGCCAAAAATTGTAGTTCTCTCTTCATCCATTAGGGGCTGGCTCCAAAACAGAGTAAATCCCCATAGACACCCATGTTAAAAAGGCCAACTTCGCAGCAGAAATAAACATGTTTACAGCAGAAATAAACATGTTTACAACCTGGTTCAGTTGGGTGTCAATTTTAGCCATGGTGGCTAATAGTTACCTGCTTGTTCCCAGGAAGGCCTCAGCCTGTAGCAGAGTTGGACAACGGTGTTTTTTAGCTGGTTAACAGCAAAATTGAGCGTGTCTTACCTTTAAACCGTCTATCTTTGTTTGTTCTTGTTCACTTCGGATTAGCTTAGTAAGCATTTAGCTTAGCTGTCAATCATTTGCACCTCGGGTCAGAGCGGCCCGGTCTTTGCCCATTTTTGTATTTTATGGGAGTTAAGATACACGCGACCCGGCAAAATGGCAACAGTGGGACACGCCCAACTGGCTTCACTTTCAGCTCTTCGGACATGACCGTATACTACGTCAATTTTTTTTACAGTCTTTGGGTCAGACTTTGATCTGATCTTTCCAGTTTTAGTTGGAGGATGAATCTGAATCCAGACCTCCATAAGTTCATCATTTTGATTTCTATTGATCATTATTGTTTTTTCCTTATAGTATAATTGCTTAAAGGGACTAGAGGCAGGAATGAAAAAAAAAACAAACATGCATGTCCATTTTTTTTAATACTAATGGGTGATGAAGCGCTTAATACCAAAAATAACGTTTCCACCCACGTTTCTCTTCGTTGCTGTTGCAGGCTGTGTGCTGCAAAATGCGCTGCAATTCGGTGTCCGAATTTCCCGCACTGCCCTGCAGACGTGACATCAAATGACGCTGCATCCGCAGTTTTTAAACAGGAAGAAGACGGTTGCGGTAAATTCAAACACTGTAAGCGATAGTTATGGATTCTTCTGCCGTCAGCAAACGATCCAAATCAACTGAAAGACACTAAAAAGTGGAACTACGAAGAAAAATGTTAGGAAACAACATTATAGCTTCAGTTTGTGCACGCTCCCGTGATGTTTTGGCTCGTGGCTGCAGTTACCTGAAGCGCCAGTCGCCACAGTCGTGAGCTTCGTTTCTTAATCTTGCCTCAAGTCCCTTTAAGTCACATTTTGACTAATTTCTGACATCTACCTAATTTCACTCTCTTAACACAGATGATTTTGAATCAATGCCTATACAGCCTTAAAATATGACTTAAGCAATAAACGAAAATGTTATTCAGTCCTTCCAGAAAGTTCTGATGCTGCAATTGTAACTATAAAAATAAACACAAAGGGGTGGAATATATACAATACAAAATGTAGCAATCTCAAATTTCTCAGGAGAACAAGGTTTGCTGCTTGAATAATTTGTCTTTGGTTGAATTTCTGTCAATATTTGAAATTGGAGCATTGTATTCTGGAGGGACTGGTTATTTTATTCTCAACACATTCCACTATGTAATGAATAAATAATTCATTAATGAAGTTCTATCATGAGTTGTTTAAGTCGTCCCTTCATTTTTAATTGTTTTTAGAGGTGTAGATTCTTTCTGGCTGGAACACCTGGGAACCCCCCAGGAGGAGCTGGAGAGTGCTGCTGAGGAGAGGGGCATCTGAGTCTGTTGCCTCCACAACCCAACCTTGAAAAAGAGGCAGGAACTATGGATGGATGAATGGATGGTATCCGGTTACCCGGTTCAGTGGAAGGCCTCGGGTATTACCACAGTAAATGATGGTCTATAAATGGCTGCCAGTTAATACGGGAGGCAGCTCCTTCTGAGACAACACGTGTGTTTGACAGGTGTTTTGTTTTTCAAGGTTTGTTCATTGTGGATGAATAAAATACCTGTTTGACCAAAACCCTGTCTTAACTCAGGCACTATAGGACAGTAATTACATACATTTGGATTAGAAATTGTAGCTACTAAACGGAAATATACTCAAAACTATAGCCTGCACACTAGAAGTGAAACTCCAGAGGACATTTACTGAATTCTGCAAGACTTTTAAAGAAAGAAGAAGAAATAGAAACATCACTTTTTTCTACATTTTTACAGTTTAATCACATGTTGTATATTTTAAGCACGGTTTTTGTGTTTATCAGTGTAGCATTATCCCACTTATCTCAGTCTTTTTTAATATACTGTAAAAGTATAATAATTGCAATCCTCGCATATTTTAATTTCTCAGTTATACTGTAATTAATTGTATTTTTACAGTGTGGTATCAATTCGTTGATTTTTTTTCTTTTTTTAACATTTAGGTGAGATTTTCTATAACCTTATTAGGAGTTTTTTTGTTTTTGTTTTTATCTCACCTGCACAATCTGTTTTTATGTTTTTGAGGTTTTTATACTGTTCTTTTTTATACTGTGCAAATAAATACAAATACAAGTAATGTTACTGAAAAGTGAACAATCTCTTAGTTTTGTGTGACAATGAAAAAAGTCTGTTGAATCGCCGTGAGTATGTGAACCCGACCTCATGAGAGCTCATCCTCAAAGCATCTAAAAATAAACAACAGCACATGTTGAAGAGCAGAGCGTGAGCGAGAGGAGTTCCACAAACTTCAAAATGGAGCAGATACGGGAAGTATTTATAGACACTACTGTCTATTTAAAAATCTCTATTTAGAGCAGATCTGTGGGTGCTTTCAGAAATGTAGGGCTTCATTTGGGATACTTTGATCTGACTGTGACATCCAGGCTTCATACGGCGGAGGCCGCCGAGCCTGTAGCTGAGAGCTAAGTGTCAGCGTGCAGAACTGAACCACCTGGAAAGCACCTGGACTCGGATGCTGCTGACTTGACCAAAAGAAACAATCTGGTTTAGCAAGCTAGTAATTATTATGATAAAGGATTGTGGGATGAGGGGAAAGTGCATTGGCAGAGTACACCAAAACTAATAAAATAACAAGATGACGAATGAATGCCAGCCCTTTCTAGAGTAAATATTTGCAAGTTACAGTATACATCTGCTTTTCATCATATTTATCCCCAGAGCTCATGCACTCTGGGCCCCTGCTAATACTTGCAGAACCAAACTCAACACTGTACCTTTCTGGATACAGATGCTTTAAAATGGCAGAAAACAACACCTAAATTTACGTAAAGAAGCTTCTCCAGCACGGTGACAAATGTGGCATAGCTGAGAATGAATAAATACAAAGAAACAGAGGAAGATAATGAAAAGAGCATTACTGATATGAGGTTGATAAAGAGACCAGAAGATAAAAGAAAATTAAATGAGAAAATGTGTTTCATAGTTTCAAGTTTCATACTGTATATTCTCTAATTTGTTGTTATGAGCTGCATTGTGGGAACCCTGCTCCCTTACCATCACTAATTGCCCTGTACTCATTTTAATCACACTGATTCTACATAAGTAAATTAAGTTATCTAGCAGAAGACAGAAAAAAAAACAGCTGAGGCACTCAACTCAATTTAATAATGATCTACGTGTTTTGGCTTGTTCAGCCTTTGTCGAGGGTGCAGGATAAATGTATTTGTGCAATAGGGATATATAAGCAACAATAAATACTCTAATGATGTTAAAGAGCCGATGTGGAGAGAACATAGATGTAAGTGTAAGTAATCATGTTAGAAAAACACCACCCATGTATCCAGCATCCTTGACAGCTATCAAACTGTTTAATCTTGCTTATTTATGCTCAGTCATGTTAACCTTTTTGCACAGGACAAGTATGTTCGATTACACTTTAAACATTGGGCATTACTGCCTGAATTTTTTTATTTTATGTACATTTTTTGTGTGATTTTCCTTTAATGTGCTGACCACGTGACTCCTATGTATTTAAGGGAGTCTACACCTGTGCTCGGTTAACCCTGACGAAGGCTGAACAAGCCGAAACATGTAGCTCATTATTAAATTCTTAACTTGCAAACTCAGAGTCCTTAACTCTTTCTTCCATCTTCACCAAGTTTTTGGCCGTTTAATGAGCACCTGAGAGTTTTGCTGTTTACCAGCCATTACCTGCATATCACAGCTTTGATCCAGTGAACACTCCACCTTCATAAGTTATCAGTGGATGAAAGTTAGGGGGACTTAAGTAAGAAACCTTCCTGGCTGCATTTGAGATATTAAAAAAGTGCTCTAGAGTCTAGCTTTCACCATGAGGGTAAGTGGAAAATAAAGTTAAATCATTCTGTGGGTGAACTATTCCTTTAACATCTAAAATAACATAATTTTATATTCACTAAATATATTCTATTAAAACCAATGTTACATTTTACAGTGAAGTGAATATTCTGTATCTCAGATGTAATAACTGTCTCAGCGTGCATGTATTGGAAAAATGAGGCATTAAAAGATACATTTCTTTTTTTTTTTTTACCTGGACCTTATTTCTAGGAATTTATATGTGCATTTACTCACCGGTAAAATTTCTGTATCACTTTGACTCCATTAGAAGATATTATGCTGAGTCGCCCTTTGGCGTACATCTATATAATGGGAGAGATGGGGCAGCCTCTCTCTAAAGCATTATCTGCAGCAAAAATCCTTCATTTCATTAATACTTTAGGTAGAATAAACAAACGAATGGGTACTATTGTCCTGCCAGTTCAGAGTTTCGTGGATTGCAGTTTGTTGGTGTCTGGGTAGCAAGCTGCTTTTTTTATTTTTAGCTGTACTGCAGCAGCGCGCATCGGGGGTGCATGACAGCCTGTAGAGTGTAGGAAAAAACCCTTATAACTCCCAGAGAGTTAACTCTGAACACACAGGACAATTAGTACTCGTTTGTTCGTTCATACTTAAAGTATTAATGAAATGAAGGAGTTTTGCTGCAGATAATGCCTTATATAGAGGCTGCCCCATCTCTCCCATTATATGGTTGTACACCAAAGGGCGACTCAACGTAATATCTTCTGATGGAGTCAAAGTGGTACAGAAAATTTACCAGTGAGTAAATGCACGTATTAACTCCTAGAAATAAGGTCCAGGTTGAAAAAAAAGAAAGTTATCCTTTAAAGATGTAAACGTAGACTTGTTAACCAGTGAAGCATCCACCTTTGGAAAGCCAGCCTGTCTTCCAACCTTTGTAGAGCCAAGTGGAGGGAATGGGATTAGACCATAGACCGGTAATAGAGAGGGACCAACCTTCCGCTGCATCACCCGTTGGTTTCTGAAGAGCTAAAAGTGATGCCAGTTGGGCGTGTCCAACCATTGTCATCTTGCTGTGTCACGTGTGTTGTCACTCCTGGAAAATACTAAAATGGACAAAGGTAAGGCCGCTCCGAGCCACGGGGCAAATGATTGACAGCTGACGTACTCTGGACTAAACACTAACCGAGCTAACTTGAAACTAAAAAGGAGCTAACAAAGATTAGCCCCCTAAGTGACAGGGTAAAGGTAAGACAAGCTTAGACTTGCTATTATCTGACTAAAAACCGCCGTTGTGCTACTCTGCTACAAACTGAGACTTTACTGAGAGCAAACAATGAACTAACTAGGAGCCACCGGTCGGCAGGCCGGGCTTCTGGTCTGCTGCATGTCAATCAAAAGGACACGCCCTTAATTGTGTGTAATTTCAAGATTAAATAACATCTAAAGTTAGTTGAGTTATAAAAAATTCACCCCCCTCACAGTTGACATGAAGGTAAACTTGACCTATTAAACCTAAAATGATTTTTTTAACCAGGCTTAAACATGTTTATTTCTGCTGTGAAGTTGGCTTTTTTAACATGGAAGTCTATGGGGAGTTGCTCTGTTTTGCAGTCCCCTATAGTGGATCAAGAGAGAACTACAGAAATTGACTTCTTCCGGGTAACCTCATTGTTGCCCACCAGGTTGCTGCTTGGTCTAGACTAGTCACCATCGCTAATCAGCTGTAACATTAAACCAGTCATACCTTGTTTTCTGCTGGGAGAACTTGCATTCTGATATTAATATGGACGTTATTTTGACACCAGCCTCCAAAGAAATCTCCAGAATAATCACATGCATAATGCTGCTCTTACTAGCCCTAGTAAGAGACTCCAGGGCACTCTCATGTTCCTGACTGGTTAGAGCTCCTTTGGCAGCATGTGGAGGTCCTACTCACTATTTGGCAGGTGGTGTTAATGTTGTGGCTGATAGTCTTGTGTCTCATAATCTGCCACAGTGTAACACAGAGAACAGAAAAGCCATAATCCTGCTGATAAGATCATAGTGGCAGTTACTGAACACACGGATGTGTCACTTTCATGGAAAAGGAAAACATTTGGGAGGGAGATATCACTGTTTTCAGTGCTTTGTCTCTGTCATTCCACCAGAGATTAGTGGAGATAAGTGAAATGGGTTTGTGTTAACAGTCTTGAGTTTAGAAACTGTGAAAAACTGCAGTTAAGGACATTAACAGGCTAAAAACCTACATAGATCTTAAAGTAGAGCTTAACCTGAGGAAATGTCATTGGTTTTAAACCATTGGTCATAAATCAAAGTTCTGGGATAAAAACAAAGTTTGACATGTAGAGAAATGTAGACATTCACCAGGCAGGAAAAATGTCATAAAAAGAACGGTGCACAGGTTTTAAGAGGCACATTGGTCTGCTCTTGTGTTTCCACCTGTTTTTTCCCAAGCTCTCTCACTTCCCTGATTCCCTGTCATCTTCTTTCTGTTGATCTCTGGATAAGGCATTAAAATACTCAGCTGTTTTGTTTGGAAAAAGTATAACTTTAAAGGTAGAGTCCGAAGTTCCCTCCGTGAAAATAAACGTTAGACTTGAGCAAGTGAACTCCGTCTCAAATCGCGCCTTTGGGCCTCGACTCTCGTGCCATGGTGCGTCTAAATGCAACTCCCTCTCCCCCTGCCTGTAATTCGCTCTTTTGTTTTGGTGCGTTCAGGACGTTTCTGGGTGGAGATTTCTGTTTATATCACCAGCCAATGACAGAGCTAAGAGCATGACGCTGTGTGGAAATAAGCTCATGATTGAAGCAGACGCCAGTCACGCGAACTCTCGAAGGGAAAAGAAAGAAAGAAAAAACGGCGGATGCACCAAAGGAAAGATAAGAGCTTGTGATAGTGCACGTTGGAAAACCAGGGTTAATACTGGTTTGGCTTTTACCCGCCTCTGAGCTCTGAAGGAGAGGCTTGAAGCTGAATTGGCTGAAGAATGAGGCGGCCATTAGCCTGAGAGGGAGGGGCGCTCTGTTTGAATACTGTTGTTTGCAAACAGAAATGCTGGGGGGGCTTCGGACTCTACCTTTAACATGTGATTGTCAATCTTTACTGCTTAAATGTGTCCACATTTTAATGTTTCATTTACATCCTGCAGTGTTTAGGAGGAGCTGAAATATAATCCTGATGAATCCTCATTAAACGTCCACAATAAACAAAGCATCAAGTTTCATGAGTTAGAACAGGATGCGTATATGGAAAAAGGTAATTTAAATACCAGCCAGGCTGCTCCAAACACCACGATCAACCACAAGTAGCTTTTTCATTCATAATTCCTAAGCTAAAACGTTACACACAGGCCACTTTATGACCTTATAGCCTCTCCCTCTCCAGAACTCACCACGTCCCAAAGCTGCTCTGTTGGATTGAGGTCTGGTGACTGTGGCGGCCATTGGAGTACAGTGAACTCATCATCATGTTCCAGAAAGCAGGTGGAGATGATGTGAGCTTTGTGACGTGGTGCATTATCCTGCTGGAAGTAGCATCAGAAGATGCTCCACTGTGGTCATAAAGACATGGACATGGTCAGCAACAACACTCGGGTAGGCTGTGGTGGTTAAACCGCCACGTTGGTACTAAGGGGCCCAAAGTGGATGTACACCGAAGGGCGAATCAAGTTATACATTCCAAAGGACTCAAAGTGATGCAGAAACTTTACCGGTGAGTAAATGCATGTATAAACTCCCAGAAATAAGGTCCAGGTGGAAAAAAAAAAAGAAAGTTATCCTTTAAGGAATAGTAATGGAAACATTTCCTGCCATCAGGAAACTACCCAGATCAACTGAAGACCACTAAAAAGTGTCACTACAAAGAAAAAGATATCAGCCTGATAAACAACGTTGTAGCATCCATTTGTGCGTGCGCTCATGCCAGCTTGGCTGGTGGCTGCAGTTAGCGGGATCGCAAGCCGCGTCACTCGCAAGTTTCTTTTCTTAATCCTGCCTCTACACTGTAAATTGCATTTTGGCATTTTTGTTGTCCCAATGTATTACTTCATGTCAAATTAACAAGCTTGTGGTATGTTGCTGTCATAAATTAAAATACTTCATCAAACACATCTTAAAAACATAAAAAAATGTTCCATTCAACTCAAAATTTTAAGGCAGCCCTTTAACTCATATTTTCAAGTTAAACATTTTACAGTGTAGATCCTTCAACTTCAGCAAGTCGTCTTCACTATGTCTACATGACTAGATGCTGCCATGTGATTGGCTGGTTACATATCTGTGTTCGATAGTTGAACAGGTGGAGCTGGCAAAGTGGCCGGTGAATGCACACCTGCCATTAAAAAGCGCAGGCGGGTCACAATAACACTCCAACAACTTCTTCGCCTCGGGTAACTTGTACCATTCTTCAAAGCATGAAGAATCGTCCACATAATCATCTCTGACAGCACGGACAAAAAGCACCATTTTTTGAAAACAAACTATCAGAAGTAATTCAATATTAACATCTCAGGCTATAATTACAAATGAATGGCTCGATACTTCAGGTCTAAAAACACAGCTATCTCTGGTATGCAGGATTACACAACTGCCACTGTGAGGATGTCGGGAGGTCTCTCAGCATGGCCCATTTTCCAATAAAACCTTTGCTGTTTAATAGTGCTTCACTGATGAAATTAAGGGGCCGGCCAAAAGGCCCCCCATAATAAAGCCAACAAAACAAATCATTTTGCTTTAGGCTGTAAGTTCATTAGAACAATGCGCCGCGGTCACTCGGAGGATGTGTCCGAGTCGGAACTGGCAAGGCAGGCGGGCCGAGATAAGCCGTGCTGACAGTAGTGATAGCAGGAGAGTGGGAATGATTGTCCAGAAAATAATCATGTCCAAAGTATTTCAGGCGCATAACACCCTCTTCTTATTTATTTGGCTACACTGATGCCACAGCAATCCCCCACAGGCTTCAAGGTTATCTGGTGGATGATATGCAGGGGCCTGAATGTTGAGCAGACTGAAACACCGACTACACAAAAGCTCCAAAATATTCTGGTTATCATTAAAAGTCACACAAACACCACACATTCACCAAATCTTTTTAAGTTCTTAATAATGGTCAGCTGTGTTTCATATTTTGACACCGTTGCTCACGAACTGAGGGGAGACATTAGTTCTGCTCGGAGAAGCTGCACAGCTCAGTAGCTCATCTCCTCTGACAGATCCTGGACCGCCAGGCCACCACAGCAATCTCACATCCAGAAACTCAGCACCACTGCAGTCATCTCACCACAATTATTAAAGTCAAATGGAAATATGAAACCTCCACACTTTCTGTGTTAGGGAGGATGATAGTGATGGCACCACAGTGATTATTTTCCCATTTTAATAAAGAATAAAGGAGTTGATGGAAACAGCTGCCAAGCCTTTAAAGCTGCAGCATCTAACTAAATCAAAGGTTAATGACAGAAAAATTTTATACAGTTTTTCTATTGGAATCTAATAACTTTACTAAAATAACACATTTTTATTCTCCTAGAATGAAGCATTTCTATCTACTCACTGTGGGTCCACACACACAGTAGCTGCCACCATGTTAATTAAGGTGTCTCTGTAAGAACAAACAACTCTGAGGCTTTAAAACTGCAGTAGCGGCTTTGTTTGATCAGAGCTAGAACATTATTTGGAATAAGCAACGCCTTAAAGCCAGAGTTGGTAATCCAGCTCAGAAACACTTTTTTCCCCCCATCCTGACAGTAGTCAATACATCATGTATTCATAAAAAGGAAAAAAGTCAGGCCTCTGTGAGAGCTGCAGGTCGGTAAAAACTGTGATCAACCCCTGCCATTCGCACCAAAAGGCAGGAATTGGTAATTTGCAACTTATAGAAAGAACGAATCGATGCCTTTATGTCTTGTCTCTATCCCTCCCCTCTCTCCGTCCCTCAGATGACCCCCTTGTGTCCCGCTCACTGTAAATAAATATAGCTAACAGACTGCTAATTGCTGCTGCACCAAAAAAACAAAACAAAACAACAGATAAGGATTAAGTCTTGGAGGTTTTGACGTTTGCAGAGCGAACTTTTTACACTGCAGAAGGAGTTGAGGTGAGTGGATTAAAGCTTTTAAAAACATGCTTTGTCAGCACTTTACTATCAAGCTAATGAGCTATCCACTCGGCTGTTATCGTTAACCTGTTCGTAAAACATCGGCGCAACTATCCCTGCACTCTGAAGGCGTGGTTCCGGGTGGTGTGTTTTTTTAAACTGTCGCTTCCTCAAACCGTTTTTCCAACGTTGCCAACGCTAGCTTGAAAAGCACCATAGAAGGGCAAAGATAAAGTAGTTACTTGTAGCACAGTCATAGCTGCACCTGAGAAATTGGATCCACTCACACATAAAAACATCTTTATGTCTGGAAGAAGTTTGGCCACTGACGGCCACTATTTGAGGTAATTTTCCCATCTTTACTGGTAGATGCCAATAATTGTTACATGCTGGACCTTTAAGTCTTTTGGTTGGCTATCATTATGGCTTTTCCTTCTTTTAGCACTGTAAGATTAATGATTTATAGTCATGAAAACGAAAGTGCACCCTCTTTCAGTTCTAAGTTTTTTCTGAAGAGCCTCAGATAAACAACAACATATGGCATCATGTAACAATTTATCCTTTCACACTAGCACCTAAAAAGCCCTGCCTTCATTAAAGCTAGGGTTGGAAATGTTGGAAAAATGGTTTGAGCAAGCGACAGTTTGAAAAAACACACCACCCGAAACCACACCTTCAGAGCGCAGGGACATGTGCGCCCATGTTTTACGAGCAGGTTAACGATAACAACCGAGTGGATAGTAAACAGCTGACAAACCACATTTTTTAAAGCTTTAACACACCTCCAACTCCTTCTGCAGTGTAAAAAGTCCACACTGCAAACGTCAATGCCTCCGAGACCTAATCCTTATCTGTTGTTTTGGTTTGTTTTTTTGGCGCAGAAGTTAGCAGTCTGTTAGCTATATTTGTTTACAGTGGGTGGCGCACAGGGGGATCATGTGGGGGACGGAGAGAGGGGAGGGACGGAAAACACAGAAAAAGCATTACTGAACTATGAGAAGACCTGTGTTTTACGTACAAGACTCGACTTTTAATGCAGATGAGGTCAAGTTATGACGTGAAAGTGTCGGGGAAATATAATGTTTGAGCCCTGGTATTTGTTCGGTTGCAAAAATAAAAACATTACTGCATGTAAACAGTTAAAATGGTGATAGGAGTGACTGTCTTCAGAAAACCCTCTTCGATCACTTATGCAGGTGCAGACGACATGATTTATTTAGTCTTTCACCATGGTAACCATGTCAGATTAAACCACTGCGGTGGCAGAAATTATTCCTGTGTTCTAGTCGGGAGACTGGTACTGTAACAATACCAGTATCACGGCTGCGACCAGTCAGTCAGTTCACGGCTGCGTAACACTGTAAGCTGTAAACACTGTAGCTGTGTGTGACAGCCTTCCTCTGCTCCGGAAAATAAAAAGAAGAAGAAGATAATTGTGGAGCCGTTTACAAACATCCACGCTGCATAACAACGCATCCTGGAGATTTAATACGTAAATCAGCTGACGTTTGAGTTTATGCCGTTAGCCTTGTTAGCAGTTGGCTAGTCTGTGTACTGTCTACCAGGATCTCATACACAATAAAGCAGAACGTTACACAAGCAGCAAAACTCACCGACAGCAATGCGTGTTAGTCCCTAAAAGCTGGAATCGCCTCCTTTCCAAACATAGTGATGATGTCATCTTTGCCTGGTTTAATCCCAAACTAGTGAAAGTTGCTCCTGGATGGAGGAGGTGAGGACGACACCATAGCTGAACCCGCTGTAGACAGCCGACTGTTGTTTATTTTTATTTTAATAAAGAGCCTGAACGAAAGTTTAATCCTCTTTCTAACTCAAGTTTTTCAGGCAAATTTCAAATGAGGTCCAACACTAATAATATCCATGTTTTAACAAGAAAAATGCCGTTTCCGGGTGATGACTCCCTTGCCAAGTTAGTATAATGGTAATAGAAACACAAAACAGCAACGCTGCATCGGTATTTTTTATTCGTCATCAAAATACAGATTTATTTAATATAACTTCAAACACAACAATCTTTGTTTGTTTCCTCAGGTTACTTTGCATTTTTATGAATGATATAAGTGCGTAGACTGCAGTACAAACAGGCTTTTTGCCCCCTGGTTGCACACTCAACTGCCAATGTTTGTAAACAGGAAACCCATCTACAGATCTCGCTGGTGTGATGCGTACGCTGCCTGTGGCACAATGCATTCTTGTTAAAGAGGGCACACCAACCAAAAAAGCACCAAGTACAGGCGAAGGATGTGTGTCAGTCAACACAAACAGTAAATAGTCACTCCCGTTATATGGATATACACGGATCTACAGCAAATCTAAATAGCATCCGAAGAAGTCAAAGTGATACAGAAATGTTACTGGGGGGTAATTGCATGCATAAATTCCTAGAAATAAGGTTCAGGATGAAAAAAATAACGTTAGCCTTTAAAGTAACATGACACATACTTTCTGACTCTGAAACTCAGAGCTTCTGACTTCTGACATTCATTATGCACATTCCTGAAACCACATCACAACCTTTTTTTTTTTTTTCCCCCAGTCCGGGGCATCATGTTACTGTGGGTTTTGCCCGGCTTTCCGCCAGCAACTGGATATCAACATACCTGCTGTTTTGTACATGCAAAGTGGCTAAAAAAAAGCAAGAGGACACGGTAAATACGGATATGGATGCTTTCATCTGTAACTGGAGGTCATTTCATCCGTCAGTATGTCCGTTGCAAGAGAGCTTACGAATCCGGACTGGTCTGGACGAAACGGAGCAATACCACCAAAAATCGTGATGGCAGTGTAGAATCAGAGTTTACCCATTCAAGAAAATTGACAAAGAAGCGTGGGAGGAGGGCACTTCAAAATGTCAAAAGTTTAAGTTACTTTGACCACTTTTAATTGGTCAGACATGCCACCGCCGCGTTTTTTTCCGCCTTTTCCAAAGGAGACACAGCAAAACTACGTCCTCTACCGACGCCATGTTCATGATTGGCGATGTAGGCCAGTAACAAAGAACACGTTTGGTACCTCAATGAACTGAAGCAATATTGTAAAAAAGAGAGGACCAAAATTCCTCCACAATTGAGACCATCACAAAGAAGATGATATTTCAAGTTAATGCCCCAAAATGTGCTTCTGCAAGTCACTGAATAATTCACCTCTGCAAAGCGAATAATCACATGGTGTTTGGCATTCAGCTGAACTTTTATTTTTACTGAATTATAAAACCAAATATGAAAATAAAGCCATACAATCAAAAGAGGTAGTGATTTCTTATGCACATGACAATAAAAATGTACATCTGTTCCGTCGTGTCTTCCACATTTTGAGGTGTATTCATCAAGCTGTTGTGCAGACTATTCTTTTCCCATCTTCAGCATTCTACAGCAGCCTCCTTCGCTGTAGGAGATAATTGCTGTCGATTGCTGGGACAAGGTTTAAGAAGTCAGAGTACTTAAAAAGCTTTGACATTTACATCACAAGACGTCTCATTGGAGCAGATATAGCTGTCTTGCTAACATGTAAAACAGTTTCATAAGTGTTAAGCCAACAGATGGGACTAACTGTTCCAGATAAACAGATGTGCAATCCCAGGAGGGAACATGTTGAGCCAAAGTGTACAAAATACCATGTTTACATGTTGGGATGCATGATATAATCGGTATCGGCCTTAAAACTAAGTATCAGACATTGTCCACCCCACCGATATTTAACTTGTATCGTTTCTAAAGTCTAAAAAAAAAACCAAACTTCTTCTTCAGAAACTTATTTTTTTACAGATATTAAAACTTCTAAAGACTAGGAGTGGGGAAAATATAGATACACTCAAATATCGCAATATTTTCATATGCTGACATCATATTGACATTTAAAAACGCGGTATCGATCTATTTTGCGAACGAAATCTTGCGATATTTCATTGTTCTGTTACGAAATCTTGTGAGAATTCGCAAAAATTTTGATATTTTCATATGCTGATATTGTTTAAAAACATGGTATTGATCTATTTTACTAACTAAATAATGCAATATTTCATCGTTGTGTTATGAAATCTTGCCAGAATTCACAAAATATCATGAGGGTTAGCGGAGCTTGGTTAAAATATTGCGATATTATATTGATAAGCCCCCCCCCCCCCCTATTTTTCAAAGTGTCGGAAACAGATAACAAAACTGCTATTTGCAATGACTCCTTATTTTTTCAGCTTTAATATCGGTATCGATACATGTTATCGGCCACATAAGTTTTAAAATATCGGCATATCGGATTTTGGCCAAAATTCCAAAATCGTGCATCCCTATTTACATGTAAATTCTCTGTTTCATGGGTTAAAAACTCTTCTCAATGTCATTTAATGGAGCATTTCCATAACCTGACCTGGCATTGGTAAAGTAATCTGCAGTATAAGTGGGCTTGCTGTGGTCATTAATGTGAAAAGTGACACTGACTCTGCTAATGCCTCATTGTTTTTCAGCCTCTAATATCATTCAAACGACTCCAGGGAGAAGAAGAGGAAAGAAGCTATCTCACTGAACACTGCATTTATTCTCCCCTTCCAGCTACAGAGAAGATTTGTGGCTTATTTGAAATTCAAAGCAAACTCAGTGTTGTTAGCTTCGGTGGTGCACCAAGGTCACATTTTATGTTCGATATTTATTCACACTTTGCATTCCCTCTGTAGGAGAGAAAAATCTGATGCACTGCCTCTTGTCAGCATTAAACTGATGCAGATTACATCCCGTATTTCCAAATCACAGAGAGGGACTGCACGTTGCTGGTTCGAAGAAGTAGGTCAGTGAATGCTGAAAAAGACTGAGCAATGGAGCTGCATGTCAACACAGCTGCCTCACGCCCAGACTGCAGGTCATTCTGAAATCGCACAATATGACCTTGAATTTTTCTTTCATTCCAAGAAATATGTTCACAAGCGCATACTAAATGGTTAAAGGTACAGTGTGTCAGTAATTTGGCTTTTTATTTGCAAAAATCAAGTATTGCTTTCATAAGAACGTATTATACTGAAGTCTAATCACAATCGCATCCATGTGGCACAATCACAATCTCACCGGCGTCGGTGAGCGACTGTTTTTAACTGTGTAGAAACTTTAGCGTTTGCCTTGTAAATCCTCGGCCATCTTTACCTTCCTGCTCTTCGTTTGTTGATTTCCAGCGACACGAGGTTAGTCTTGTTCTAAGTTTGGAGTGTCACACTTTAATCATCATAGCGCCACCCACAGCCTTGTAGGATGTACTGCAGTGGTTTCATGGGGATGGTGAAACCTTTTTCCTGGATTTCTGCTATCTGTTTCACACCTAAACCGGCTTCAGCTCTGTGTGGACTAGGCCTTAATCTAATGCACGCAGCAGCCTGTTAATCCAAAAGTAAACTTTAGCAAAGACAGCGGCTGTAGTTCAGAGTGTTGTATACATTTGTGAAAGTATACAATAGCTAAAAAAAAGCACTTGGAGAGCACAGACCTCCGCCAAGCAGCTTTACTCCCTTATTTTTGTGTGCTCTGGATCATAGCATCCAGAATCTTCTCTGGATCTGGATCAACTTTTGAAACATCATGAAACTCATTAAGATCTTTTCTTGCCATTTTTTACCAAACATTCGGGCCATTTGTATGGCGTTATATGCAAAAATTCCAAAATTTGGCCTCTCTCACAATGATAAAGAATCCTTCAAAAAATTCCAGGATCCAGATGGTGATCCGGATCACCACCAAAATTTAATGGGTTCGTTCTTGGGCTGAGACACACGGCTGGTGACAATTTCAGGTCAATCCGTCCAGAACTTTTTCCATAAAGTTGCTGACAGAGAGACAAACAAACCAACGTTACCAAAAACATAACCTCCTTGGCGGGGGAAATAAACTCTCAACCTATGATGTAATATGCATCACACTGTTCATATTTCATGAAGCAACGCGACTATGTGTGCTGGTTCAACGATACTGGTACAGTACCAGTACAGGTTCTCTAACCCACGACTCAGGTCTGCTGTTATTATTGTGTGATGTGACTGAAGAATTAACAGGCTCAGAGTGAAAAAACTTTTACTATTACATAACTAGGCAAAAACCTAAGCACACATTACATATCTGTTGTTTCACAGTTTATTCCAAATCTACTGTGTTGGTTTTATCTGCTGTCCAAAAGTTGAGGAAGCGTACGTTCCCGTGATTAAGAGAAATGGAGAAATAAAATAGTTTCCTTTGTGATTTCCGCATACTGTACATTCATAAATGATTGATTCCTCATTTAGTTGGTTTGGTGAACAAATGTAAATATCTCGTTTTCAAAATGTTGTTGATTAGAGGAGGTGTCATAATCAAATAAAAGATCAAATAAAAAAAAGAATGAATAAAAAAATTAAAGGGGGAAAAAAAGAAAATGTGACACCTCCTGACCCAATTCCATCTTCAAGCAGTGATTCAGATTAGATTCAGCTATCAGAATCAGATTAAGTTAGTACAGGCCAGGATTGAGCATTAAATTGAGACCTGAACCCAATTCTACAAATGTCTTTCAAGATTTCTGAAAAATATTTCTTTGTCAGTCGTTCTCAAACATTCATATCAAGGACCCCAAAATATTTTGTTGTGAAAGAATATGGGGGTAAAAAAGATTAATCAGTCAATCAATCAATCAATCAATCAATAATAAACAGCTAAAAGAAACTGTACAAAATACACAAAAAGTTAAACAAAACATAGTTTGAAAAGGGGGTGGATGAAGCCAAGGTGTTTTACTTTCCAATCCCCCATTAAAACAATTCTAAGAAGTAAACTTGATTTATTTAACTGAAGATTTTATATACTAAAAATGTAGTCACCTCCAACCTTTAAGCTAAATTGTGACTGTAGATATACAATCATTGTTTTATTTGATGGCCTTCCTGCCCTAATATTTGGCCTTTGTGCCATCCGAATGTTGACGAAACCAAAGGCCAAGTGGCATTGCCCCTAAAAAGACAAAAAATAGCAGGTCTGAACCGGGAGAAACAGGAGTCTTCATCAGTGTGGTGTTTACCAGATGGAGACAATTTATGAGGCAGAGAGACTTCAAAACTGCTTCGACGGTTTCAGCCTTTCAATTTATCCGCTCATCGAAATCAGATAATCTACTGTTCCTTTCTATATAAAACAGCAGAGACGGCTAATTTGTTAGCCTAAAGTGGAACACCTCCAGTGCAACATTTTTCAGTTGTTATAGCTCTTCACAGTCATACCAACAGGTGACCGTGCACTTCTTTCAGCTTTACAGCTGAATTGTTTCATAATTTATTTAATTCAGCTGATTTGTCGGGGGTATTTACACTACACATGCAGTATACATGCAGCCTTCTCTATGTGTCCTCTGCAATCTTTTAGCTCATATTTTGGTATATTTTCAGGGAGTTTGTATGTGACGCAGACAGAGCAAACGGAGCAGTACTGCAAGACACCGTGGGGGCAGTGTTGAGCAGCATGACTCATGTTCCACCAGCTAAAGAAACAGAGAAGAAGAAGCTGTGACGTACTTAATGGCAGCTCAGACCACCACCATCTACTGTGCAGCTTCTTTTTATGTCTCTTTCTGAGAATGAACATCATCATGATCTCCATCTCAACCACGTCGCCATGTTTGTTGTTGTCTGATGTCAGAGCTCAGAGGTGAATTCTGTCCTGCCCTCTGGTGGATGTATGACCTAACAGCCATGTTACCGTAGAGGACGTCACGCTTGGCAGCATTTAACACAACCGCCCTATTCGGAGAATAACTCATGATTATATTCATAGTAAGCAGCTGCTGTGAATCCTGTTGTCCTGATCTTGCAGTCCCCATTCTGTAGTCCTCATCCTGCAGTCCTGAACCTGCAGTCTGATCGTTGTAGTCCTAAAGGCCCATTTATGCTCCCTTATAAATGGTGACGTCTGTTTCACGCATTAACCGGCTGCCTTCATACTTCCGTGCATCTTCTGCGTTTCCATGGTTCATAATTCAGTTTGTCCGTAAGGTGGCAGTGCTGCCTGTCCCTGTGCCCTGGCAGTGTGACGTCGATATGAGTGCATTTTTGGACACACTCGCACAGGTTCTCCTCAGAAGCTCCAGCCATGTCTACAGATACTTTCTATTTGTTTGATGTCTTCTTTCACCAGTAAACGCATCAGAGACACCAGAGACATAAACAACACGGTTTTCGTGTTGTTTTTGTTCCGGTTCCTGTTCTTCTTCTCTGGTTTGTTCCTTTCGCTGGCTGCATATCAGCTGCAGAGCTCAACACTGACCCCGTGGTTTCCGGTGGTATTGCTTCATCTTCTGCGTTGAGTGACGAACCAACAAGCCCCTAAAAAACGCACCAAACTCCGTCCGTCCATCTGCGTATCCATCTTCTGCGTTGAGCATAGATGGACCTTCATCATGCAGTCCTGAGGCAGCAGCCTTTGATACTGCAGATATACTCTCTATTTTCTTTTCTTCTGCACACACCTGTGACGCTTTAATGTTTTATGCGAAGCACTTTGAATTGTCGTGTACATGAAATGTGATGTAGGAAAAAAACTTGGCTTGCCTTGCTTATTCATCAGGATAGCACATAATTAAGCTTTTCTTTAGCAACAAACCAGTCCTGGAATTGCAAAAATTCTTTTTTTATTATTATTATTATTTATTTTTTTAATGTTTTTTTTATTTAATATTATTTTTGTATTCATTTTGATATTCAGTTATTTATAAAAAAATTATTTAATATTTAATAACTTTTTTTTTTTGTTCCAGACTTTCTTTTTGTTTGTTTTTTCCCTGTTTTTATTTTGTTTTTATACAATTATATTTTTAGGCATTAAGAGGTTAAACGGAAAGCTTCCTTTCTTTTTTTTTTTTGGGAGAAAATAATTTCTCTATTTTAAAAAAAACTATTTAGAAACGTATTTTATTTGAAATGTCAAAAGAATTATCAAATATTTTTTGTGTGAATGTACATTACTTACTCCTTTCAGTGAGACTGAAAAGTGGTAACCGTGTTTAGAGGCAGATAAATGATGAGTTCATGTGCAGCCTGCTGTCACCTATAACCAGACTGAATCCATACATCTTACACAAGGCCTGCATGTAATAATAATAACTTCAGCTAGTGGTGCATTCCAACTTTCCATTAATGCAAGCTGCACCTTTAATGTTCTGCAAAAGACCTCCAGTTAAATACAATCTAATTAATCCAGTGATCCAGCAGCCGTTTCATCTAACTGTACAACTAAAGACTGATCATATAACTTTCACCAAGCTGAAGCCTCACAGAAAACTCTACAAACACAATAACAGTAATAATACTATGTGTACTGATAATACAGAGTACATAGTGAGAGTTGACATGTTTAGAGGATCATCTCCTGCTGTGGTCACTGGAAAATAATGTGACGTGCAGTTTATTGATTTTACTGTGTAACTCAGACAACGCTGCCTGCAGGGCATGCTCGCCATCAGCATGCTCAACAAAAACCATCTCCTCTTTTATTCTGTCTCAGTCTCTTGTTACATGTTGAGAGCCTCTGTAGCGTGCACTCAAAATCTGCCTCATCATTTTGGTCACTATGCTGTTAATAACGTTACAGAAGCTTTTAAATTCTATCAGCCCAGCATTTAATAATCGATGCCCAATGAGCTGCGAAACTGGGTTGCACCAGCTTTTTCTAAATGTGTGCAAAGCCCTCACTATTAGCTAGTTTAAAAGAAGACATTAAACTGGCCTGTTTGTTTGAGATATGATTGAAAATAACACTGGAAACACACACACACACACACAAAAAAAAACTACTATCTATAGAGTAAATTAAAGTAGCCTAATAAGCAAACACAGATGCCTGAAGCAGGGCCGTGGCCACCCCCACGCTTTAATCGGGCGACACTCAAGCAGTTACAGAGGTCCCAAGCTGCTTCCAAACCACTTTTCCTTCTTATTCTAGATACTAGCTACCCCATAGCTATAGTTGGAATTTTTAAGATTGGATATGTAAAAATTGAAAATCCCAGTTCTAAGCTTTTCTCGCTGAGATATTGCGATTGGGGAAACAAAGCTGCAGCTTCACAAGGGAGGCCCAAAACTGCTACTAAACCATTTTCCCTTCTTATTTTAAACACAAACTACCCCATACAGTTGGAATTTTAGATTCGGTATGATTAGGTATGTATATGTGTTATCGGTTATCTGTATCAGACTTTAACAGCTGAAATATATGTATGTGTGTATATATATGTATATATATATACAGGTATATTAGGGCTGTCAAAAAATTTATCCTAAATTAATCCTTTTGTCAAACAAGAGATTTTTTTATATATATATTAATTAGTACTGCTATATGCAGAAAATACATTAACTTTTTTAAAGGCTAAACCCAAGCCAGAAATCTCGGAGTAGTCCAGGACTCAGAGCTGAATTTAAGCTTCACGTTAATACAGTTGTGAAGTCAACCTGTGAGAACTGTATCAGCAGTATTCTGGACTGAACTGCAGCTATCTGAAGGACTTCAGGGAGACGTGTAAGGACAGGGTTTCTGTAGTCTAGTCTACTAAAGATAAATGCAGAAATCCTGGTGAGACGCGTTTCATCCTAAATGTGTTCTATAAGTGGTTAAAGTAATGTGATTAATCACGATTGATCTTTTGACGGCCCTAATCTATACATACAGTATATACAGTATATATATGTGTATGCGCTCTGAGGTATGCACTTATGGCCACCTCAGTAAAAAATTTCTGGCTCCGCCACTCGCCTGAAGTCATACCTGCCTGCAGATTTAATGCCAAAACTCTGAAAATATGAAGTCATGGGCTTGAATTGATAGAAGTTCTGGATTATAACAACAAACCAAAATAAAACATCAAAGACAGACAGATAATTTGCATTTGAGTCAGGTGATCAGGGAGAAGTCACAGTAACCAGATGCCACTATGCAAATAATAAAGGTGGAGAGGACTACACACAGAATACACAGAGTCAATTTGAAATGTTTTTTTTTAATGGATATGTCATATTTTTGATTAAACCGAGACCCTTTTGTGACAGTTTGGGGTCACTATGCCTCCGATTGATCATGCGCCCTGCTGGCTACTTAGCCACAGGGGTATCCCTTTGGCTGACTGGTAAGAGCGCATGACGAATGTGGCAAGGTACGCACTGAGCGCCCGGGCAGGACTCAACCCCCAAACCTCCGGGTGAGTCAGACAGCCAAAGGGATATACCTCAGGCTGACTGGTTAGCATGCATGGCTCTCACCCAGGAGTCTGGGGATCAAATCCCGCCCGGGTCCTCATTGCATACCTTGCCACACTTAAATGCAGGCCCAGAAAGAGCACTTGACATGGTTTGAAGAGGATCAAAAAAGTTCTTTCATTCCTCAGACAACAAGAGCAAAAAGCTGAAGTTCTCAGAGGGACCCTTCATCAGACCTCCGGGTGAACACAAGCTGTTTCCAACCACATGGCACTGAATCAGAGTGACACTTGTCCTTAAATACTGAGGGTGATGATGATGATGATAGTATGTAGGTGTGCTGACACCCCGGACCGCTGCTCTGCTGGGAGGAAGGGAGAAGCAAACCATTATAGCAGGGAAAAGAGCTGAAAAACCTCCACCTGACAGGATATTTCCTTAAACGTCACGGCTGCTCTTAGTGAGCGACTTCAGCAACGCTCCCCGTCCACTGTTAAAACATCCCATAATATCAACCGAGTGCAGTAGAAGTAAAGTAGATACTTGAAGCAGACTTTTTCTTCCTCACTAAAATAAAAAAAAATAAAATAAAAAGCTAGACCTGTGTACTGATAGATCTGTGAATATAAATCTATATTAACAAGCACTTTGCTGAAAGTAGTAAATACAGAAAACTAAGTTAACCCCCCCAAAAAAAACTAAAAAGTTATAACCAAAGTATATGAAGAAATGCTTGTGATAATGTGGCAGTACAGAATGACGGGCCCACCCGGGCCCTCCTTCGTCCTGCCACAATAACAACATATATATTCATGTTCTTCTTCATCTAGGCACATCTAGAGACCTCAGGGAAGTGAAGAAGTGGCAACAATATTGTGTCTGTGATATGTTTGAGTAAACTGAAACAAAGGATAAAATTTCTATCTCTGCCTGTTGTTGATTTCCAGCTTTCCTTTGATTTCAAGCCAGCAGTGGCATATTTAGCTCAGATAACTGGTCCACTTGGCTTGCATGAGCCCCATTTGTGTAGATTTAGCTCTGTAAATACAACACTGGGTCCAGCTAAACTTGCAGACAATATTAGGTACACGTTATATTTTTCCTATGAATGCATCCAGGCAGACCCATTCACTTATTTAGTAATTGTGTGCATCGCATCAACCCTTCACTTCTCACATAAAAACATCCCTGAAATAAGACTAAACTTAGGTTGTTAAATCGTATCATTCCTGACATTAATAGACATTACACAGCGATCTTGAGCAGCATTGAAAAAACTGAATAAATAATTGATTTAGAGAAGCAGCTGTGCAGCAAATGTGCAGCTGTGGCGAGTTTCCCTGTCAGATCGGCCCGAGGGTATTATGGGAACCTGGTCTCTTGTTGATCACTGCGCACATTGTGATTGCGTGCAAAGGCCTGCTTTTTCACCTGTGATACTGGATAACAGTAAGGTCAGCACACAGGGAGAGGCTTCCTGTGATAAAGGTCAACCATGTGGCCCCAAACGGCACGCTTGTTGTCAAGGATGTAAAGAAGAAAATAATATGCGGGGCAGGCTTTTCCTGGAACAATCCTTAAAAGAGAAGATCCTGTCCGCTCCCTAAGACAATAACAGAGCCATATGGTGCAAAATCTGAGGGTTTCCAACAAAGCTGTACACATAATATACCATAAATCTGACCTTTTGGCCTCTGGAACAAGGTCTTGCTGTAGTTGTTCTAAAAAGAAATACATGTCCAAGTGCAGTGCACTCTGACTAAAGAAGCTGCTTTTTACCACTAAAGCTGAAAAATGATTACTTACTGAACATTGAATAGTTATTTCAGTCCTGCTTGGTATTTTTGATCAGTCAGAAGTAAAAGTGTCAATTTCTTGTGGAGTTATTCCTCCAAAATCTTACTTTTGCCTGGTGATAAGGATGAAAAGACTAACACTCCTAAACATCTTATCAGCAGAGCCCAAGGTTGTTCAGTTTGACCTTACTACCATCAAACTGTAACAAATGGAGGAATTTCAGATACTGAAATTTTATATCTAAAATGCAAACTCCCATGTGAAACCCATAAAATAACAACACACGATGACCATATAATCTCATGTATAACAAATGTAAAATCCCACATGAAACCCATATAACCACATATGATCTCATGAAATCTATATAAATTTCCATGTGACACTCATATTAACCCATGGGAACCCCATGAAAATATTCATGCATAACCCATATAATCACATTTAAACCTCACACAAAATCCCTTGTAAAACCTCTATTGTCACATGTAAAACGTAGTCACAAGTGACACATGCAATCACATGTGAATTCCATATAAATTCCAATCAAAAACCCATACAATTGCATGTGAAATTCATGAAAACTCCCATGTGAAATCCATATTATCCGATGTGAAACTCATATAGTCACGTGAGACTCATGTAGCCATGTGAAACCCATATAATCATGTGAAATTCATAGAAATCCCCATGTGAAACCCATGTAAATATTCCTACAAAACCCACATCATCACATGTGAGACTCATGTTGTGAAATCTATCTTGGCACATGTGAAACTTATTCTATTAATGTGAAGCCCATGTAATCACGTTTGAAACTCATAGGTAGATCAATCCCATGTGAAACCCATATAATCACATGTGAAACTCATGTAAAATCCCATGTGAACCCTACCTTGGCACATGTAAAACTCATTTTACCCATGTAAAACCCACATAATCACACGTGAGACTCATGTAAAATCCCATGTGAACCCTACCTTGGCACATGTAAAACTCATTTTACCCATGTAAAACCCATATAATCACATGTGAAACTCATGTAAAATCCCATGAGAAGCCCCTATAATCACAAGTAAAACGTATATAACTCATGTGAAACCCGTATTGGCACATGTGAAATTCATATAACCCACGTGAAACCCATATAATAACATATGAAACTCATGTAGAATCCCATGTGAAACCCATAATGGCACTTGTGAAACTGATATAAACATTGTGAAACCCATATGATGACATGTCAAATACATTTCCCTTGAGACAACCCCCCCCCCCCCCCCCCCCCCCCAAAAAAAAATGCATTTCAAGCGAAATGCTGCGAAACCCTCATAAATTCCTATGAGAAACAGCTTAAACTATGAGAATTCAACATAATCACAATTAAAATTCATGTGTTTTGTTCTTGTTTTTTGCACCTTCTGAGGTCAGCTCACAACGGCAGCAGCTTAGGGAGAAAAGCCCAGATTTCCCTTCCCCAGACCACCACTTCCAGCTCATCTGGAGAATCCTGAGGAGTTTCCAGGCCAGCCCGGAGTTGTAGTCACTCTAGCATGCTATGGGTCTTCAAGCGTCTTCCAAGTGGTATGTTCCCAGAACAGCTCACCAGGGAGACATCTAAGAGGCATCCTAACCAGTTGCCCAACCCAACTTTTCTAGCTCCTGATGTAATGGTAAAATACACTCAAACATGACTGTACATGTGATTGGAACATGTTTGGGACATTTTACTACCATGACAATATTTCAAAACCACATTTTCCATGTGAAAAAACGCATGGGGTCACTTGTTAATGCATGTTTTTCCTTTTCTCTTCAGAATATATATATATATTTATATATTTTTTTTTTACAGGTGTAAGTTAGAGATTTCAGTGGCTACAGCAGTGACAGATGAATAATGCTTAGTAAGTGTTTAGTTATTGTTAAAGTGGCAGCTGTTTGAACAGTGAACGCCAACACAGAGATGAGAAGTGAAGCTGCAAAACAAGTGGAAAGGCTCAAGTGGCTGGACAATTACTGCTATGACAGCATCCCCAGGCTTTTTATAGCTCTCTTGATAGTTCACCTGCTCTCAACAGGAAAGCTGTCTCTTGTCAGCCAGATTTCACTCTGTTACCTTCTTTCTTTAAATTCAGAAAATTGCTCTGACAATATACAGTGGGGACAGAAAGTATTCAGACCCCTTTAAACTTTTCACACTTTGTTTCACTGCAGCCATTTGCCAAAATCAAAGAGTTCATTTTATTTCTCATTATTGTACACTCAGCACCCCATCTAGACAGAAAAAACAGAAATGTAGAAATTTTTGCAAATTTATTAAAAAAGAAAAACTGAAACATCACATGGTCATAAGCATTCTGACCATCTGTGCAGTACTGAGTAGAAGCACCCTTTTAGCAAGTACAGCCATGAGAAACAAGTGTTTCACACCTGGATTTGGGATCTTCTGCATTCTTCCTTGCAGATCCTCTCCAGTTCTGTCAGGTTGGATGGTGAACGGTGGTGGACAGCCATTTTCAGGTCTCTCCAGAGATGCTCAAAGTCAGGGCTCTGGCTGGGCCAGTCAAGAATGGTCCCAGAGTTGTTCTGAAGCCACTCCTTTGTTATTTTAGCTGTGTGCTGAGGGTCATTGTCTTGTTGGAAGCTGAACCTTCGGCCCAGTCTGAGGTCCTGAACACTCTGGAAGAGGTTTTTGTCCAGGATATCTCTGTACTTGGCTGCATTCATCTTTCCTTCAATTGCAACCAGTCGTCCTGTCCCTGCAGCTGAAAAACAACCCCATAGCATGATGCTGCCACCACCATGTTTCACTGTTGGGATCGCATCCGACAGAGAACAGATACTGTGTTATTACTGTTCATCCACGCAATGTCTTTAAGCTCAGTTGAAGTGTTGTTCAGTGAAAGGAACACTGGTACTCAGTGAGCTAAATTTTGTATTTAACTAATATTAAAATATATTTCAATAAAAATTCACATAAAGGACTAAAACCAGCAAAGCATTCACCCATCTTTTGGTTTCCTATCATAGTTTGGCAACATCATTTCAGCAGGATTAAACTGAACATTTCAGCTGCAAATTAACTGTTTATTTAGAAATAGCCTATTTACAGCAGTAACAGAATTGTGATTTTAGTATTGGATCTGAATAAACTGCAGCAACAATGTTCAAAATAGTTAAATATCTCACAAATAAGGGTAATTTAATTCTACCTCAGTGGCCTCAGATTTTTTTAGACATTTATTTTTAGCCTAGCAACAGTCTCAAGTTAGCTTTACCCAACTGACAATCACTTCCAGGGTGATTCTTTTGCTTCTCATCATATCTGATGCAAACATGGAGGACTATGTCGAACCGAGGTGTTTTTGCTTGGTCAGTTCGCATCCACTGCGCTGTCAAAGAGCCAGTCCAGGAGGCCATCAGTCCTCCGGCCGGTTGCATAGACACGCTATTGTTGATGAGCTCAAGTCCAGCTCACAGGCTGCATACCAGATTCCATCCACAAGCTGTCTCAGAATGCTGCACCTCCTGGTAATCTTGGCAAACCCTTGATCTAAGTAAACACGGGGCTGCTATGTTATCACTGTAGAATCAATAGTCTCACAAAGGAGTGTATTACATTGTTTACTTTTGATGGCGTGAAAACAGAAAAGCACATAACACTCGCCGTTTCACCTTTACAAACAGAATTAACTGATCACTCAGCTGAGGCAAACAGGTATTTCAGATTTTAAAATCTTCCTTCTCTTCTCAGCTGATTCATCTATTCACACAACTTCCCAAGGATATTTTCAGACTCTGTTCTCTTGTGAAACTTTTTTCAGAGTGCCATGCAATCTGCTGAATAATGTCAGTGTTGTCACACCTCATGACTTCCTCTGAATGTATTTCTGTGCCGCATCACAGCTGGCATCGGTGATCATGGTTTGCTAATGTCTGTAAAGCACTCAGATGCATACAGAGCTTGTGAAGAGAGCTTTATATTATTTAGACAATAATATATTATTATTGCTTATGAAGAAAACAATGATAATCTGGTCTTGAAATGAGGTAAATGTGACAAATTACACAATGATTTATCAAAAACTAAGGAGAAAGGAAGAAAAAAAATGCATGAAAACGAGGTTTACCATTTCATTAAGCAAGCTGTAGAACACCTTCAGCAGCCATCACCAGGAGTGATGTTTTCTGTACCACCTTATCAGCCTGTTACATCACTGAGAAGGAATTTCGGCCAACTGTTCTGTACAGTGCTGTTTCAGTTCAGTGGGGTTTGTAGTGTCTGTTACTCAGCTCTAAGGTCCCACAACAGCCTTTCAATCAGCTCGAGGTCTGGACTTTGACTGGGTCATTACAACACCTTTATTCTTTTCTTCTCTCTTTTTTTTTTGCTGTAGATTTTGTGCTGTGTTTGAGATCGTTGTCCAGTTGTATGACCCAGTTTCATACTAGCTTTCGCTGTCTGGCCTCACACTTGGCTCTCCAGAGGAGTTCATGTTCCAGTTAATGACTGCGAAACGTCTAGATCCTGTGGCTGCAGAACAAGCCCAGATCATTATCCACCACCTCCGTGCTTGACAGTTGACAGTTGAGAAAAGGCTTTCACATTGCAGTCCTAAAGCTGGGGTTCTCACCTTTTTTTCTACAAAGTAGCCCTTGTGAAATATATTTTCAGACTAGTACCCCCTATCTAACGCAAAGTATTTAGGGTTGTGAAAAATAGATGAAAAATATTACTCTTTGTCAGTTGTGTCTGGTTTATTGAATTGGAACTGTGCAAAACTATGATAATTTTGGTTTCTTTGGCCCTTAGCCCTTTCTTTCAGTCACATTTCCACTATGCTTCAGCTATGACTCAATTGTTTGTGTTGTCAAGGTGACAGTGATTGATGTTTGATGTCATTTGTCATAACAGGTTGGGTCAAACCATTTCGGTGTGTGGAAGACATGTTTTTAATGAGATGTGAAACTAATTTTAAAAACTTACATAAATATTTTTTAAAATAACGTAAACCCCGGAATGCCGCAAAGTACACCCAGGGGTTAGATGTACCCCCATTTGAGAGACAGTGTCCTAAAGAAGGCACACCTGTTCATCATACGTTTATGAGTGGTCAATAAGCTGAAGAAATATGCAAGGATGGGGCCAAAATGTATCTAAGGTGGTATTTGCCAAATGCTTTAGATCAGATGATCTTTTATAATGTCCTAAAATGTGAAACCATCCAACTATCCATTATCCAAACTGACTTATTCCAGTGCCGGGTTGCTAGAATGGGATGATGGTGGGTGGGGGGAGTGTGTGTGTATGCGTGTGTGTGCCTTACCTTTACTGCCTTATCTTACCAATGTTGCATTGTTACACTATTTTTTTAATAGGGTAAAATGCTATGAATGAGGTGATGGAACACTGAAATACAAGACAGACCCAGTATTAATCAAAATGACTTATTCCAATCTATAAATTTTCAATGAAAACTCCAAGCAATCCTTGCAGTGGGGCCCACGCCTATGTGACAGTGTGGGGTCCTGTCACTATGCTTCCAATTGATCATGCACTACCTGGCTACTTGGCCACAGGGATATCTCTATGGTTGACTGGTTAGCATGCATGACTGTCACCCGGGAGTCTGGGGATCAAATCCTGCCTGGGTCCTCCGTTGTGTACCTAGCCACATTCTGGCGTTGTCGGCAGGATCCATGTGCGACGCTGGTAAACAGTCCATGGATTCATAATTGATGGCACCCTCCGTGGAGCACAAGGACGTTCTCGTGGAAAGAGGGGAGAGATGGGAGAGATGTGACAGTGTGGGGTCAATCATTTGGCCTGCGGCTCAGAGCGGCCTTGCCTTTGCCCATTGTAGTATTTTTCAGGAGTGACGACACACGACACGGCAAGATGGCGACGGTGGGACACGCCCAACTGGCTTCACTTTTAGCTCTTCAGAAACCAATGGGTCACATGAGCGGAAGGTTCGTCCATCTCTATTAATGGTCTATGGTCGTAAATCAGATGGCGTTTAAGTTTATATTGTTAGCTTGTTAGCAGTTAGCTAGTTTGTCTACCGTCTACCAGGATTTCATATACAATAAAGTATAACGTTGTACAAGCAGCGATACTTACCGACAGCAGTGCAGGTGAGTCCCTAACAGTTGGAATCGCCTCCTTTCCAAACGTAGTGATGATGTCGTCTTTGCCTGGTTTAATCCCAAACTAGTTAAGTTGCTCCTGTATGGAGGTGGTGAAAACTACACCACAGCAGAACCTGCTGTAGACAGCAGACTGTTGTGGACTATTTTGGTTTTAACAGAGTCTAAACGAACATTTAAGCCGCTTTCTAAGTCAAGTTTATTAAGGCAAATTTTAAATGTGGTCCAACACGAACAATATCCATGTTTTAACAAGAAAAATGCTGTTTCGGGTGATGACTCCCTTGCCAAGTTAGTGTGATGGTAATAGAAATACAAAACAGCAACACTCATCTGTATTTTTTTATTCCTCATCAAAACACAGATTTATTCAATATAATTTAAAACACAGCAATCTCTGTTCGTCAGGTTACTTTACATTTTTAGGAATATGAGTGTGTGTTTGGCCGTATACTGCAATACAAACATTGGCAGTTGCCCCCTGGTTGCACGAGCAACTGCCAATATTTGTAAACCCATCTACAGGTACTACCCAATAAATTAGAATATCTTGAAAAAGTTCATTTATTTCTGTAATTCAACTTAAAAGGTGCAATTTACGTATTGTATAGATAAATAATATGCAAATCAGTATATTTCAAGCTTTTATTTGTGTGAATGTTGCTGATTAGGACTTGCAGCTTAAGAAAACCTCAAATTCAAAAACTCAAAAAATTAGAATATTGCATGAAATCAATTATAAGCGGATTTGATTTAAAAAGCGAAAAAGTCAGGCCTCCTTAAATGAAATCTTGCATCTGTACTTAATACTTGGTTTGGGCCCTTTTGCATGAATGACTGCCTTAACCCGGCGTGGCATGGATGCTACCAGCTTGTGGCATATCTCAGCTGTTATGGAAGACGAACATGCTTCCATCACAGCCTTGAGCTCTTCTTTATTGTTTGGTCTCTTCCGGTTTACCTTCCTTTTGACAATACCCCACAGATTTTCAATGGGGTTCAGGTCAGGTGAGTCTGCGGGCCAATCAAGCATGGTGATCCATGGTTGTTAAACCAGGATTTTGTACTTTTGGCAGTGGGGGCAGGTGCCAAGTCCTGCTGGAAGATGAAGTCTGCATCCTCATACAGCTGGTCCACTGAAGCAAGCATGAAGTGCTCCAAAATGTCCTGGTAGACGGCTGCATTTATGCTGGACTTGATGAAGCACAGAGGGCCAACACCAGCAGCTGACATGGACCCCAGGTCATCACAGACTGGTAAACTTAACACTGACCATCTTCTCCAGGTTGCTGTCAGCCCTCCGGCTTGTACACCGTTTTCTTCCACACTTCTTCCTTTCACTTAACTGTCCATTAATGTGCTTTGAGACAGCACTCTGAGAACATGCAGCTTCTTTTGCTATCACTTTTTGTGTCTTTCCCACCTTGTGCAGGGAGTCGATGATTGTTTTCTGCACAACGGTCAGATCAGCAGTCTTCCCCATGATTGTGAATTCTTCTTAACCAAGACAGAGACTTTTTAAAGGCTCAGGGCACTTTTGCAGATGTTTTGGATTACTTACCTGACTAGAATGTGACACTCTGAGCTACAATACTGTAGTGTTTCACAGTATTCTAATTTTTTGAGTTTTTGAATTTGAAGTTTTCTTAAGCTGCAAGTCCTAATCAGCAACATCCAAACAAATAAAAGCTTGAAATATACTGATTTGCATATTATTTATCTATACAATATGTAAATTGAAACTTTTAAGTTGAATTATAATACAAGAACTTTTTACGGATATTCAAATTTTTTGGGTGGTACCTGTAAGAGAGATATTATATTAATCTACAAAGATCTTCACGGGGTGCTGGTCAAAGATAGATTGTTTTTTTTTTCTCTCCCTTTTGCTTATAATGTTTTATGTAAAGCACTTTGAATTGTTCTGTACATGAAATGTGCTATACAAATAAACTTGCCTTGCCTTGCCTTGTTGTATTCTCTGATCATTCTTATAAGAAATATTTGTATCTCAAGCCTGCCTTCTGTTTTATTCAAGTATTTTCTTTCAGTATTGATGAGCATCAGTACAGTACCAGACCCAGCAGCTTCTTTCTGATTATAAAGATTGAAAATCTTTATTATAAAAGAAAAAAGGTCAAAGGGAAAAAAAAGTTTGCCTTTTTTTATTTGCTATTCTGTCTTGTGCAAAATGAAATATTTACTAATAAGTTCAGCAATGGTGAGATACTCTTGTTTGTGCAGTCATGAAGAAACTGCCTGACTTCCCGATATCGTCTCATCCTTTGTGACTCATGACCAAGTGATTCTGAGCAACAGTGCTGATGATATGAAATCACCAAATGTTGGAGTCTACCACTAAAACCAACACAAGACGTCTCTAACTGTACGTAGGAATCGTCGAAGCGAGAAGATCACGAACATTTACTACCCGAGACTGGGATAAAGAGAAGAAGAGGGAATGCAAGTAAAATTACACTATTTGATGAAAAAAAAAAAAAGTTTACTATATACTGAAGAAATACACACTTAAATATCCAGTTTTTTTCATGTATGTATATATATATATATATATATATATATATATATATATATATATATATATATATAGTGTGTGTGTGTGTGTGTGTGTATGTGTATATATATATATATATATATATATATATATATATAGTACAATACAGTACAATATATACAGTATGGGCCGAAAGTTTATACACACTCCCATTAAAGACATGAAAAATCAGTTAGCAGTAAATTACTTTCAAATTGATAAATAAGAATTTTGACAAAATCATGACATTTGTTTTGATTTGAGGTTCAACAGAAATATTACAAAAAAAACAAAACAAAAAATTGAATAAGATGGGGCTCCTGAACTCAAATTTTAGTGAGCAACACTTTGAGACAATCACTGCACTCAAGTGGTTTCTGTAACGTCCAATCATACTTTGTACCTGTGGACTGTTTTGGTCCACTGTTCATCAGCAAGGTGCTCTAATTGGTAAGCATCACACAGATTTGTTTGTCCATTAAGTTTTGTGTTGTTGTGTTTAATGTGTAAAGCATTTTGTGAGGCTACTGTGCATGAAAAGTGCTACACAAATAAAGTTTGATTTCTGCACCCCGCTGTAATCCTTCTAATGCTTTATGTGAAGCACTTTGAATTGTCTCACACGTGAAATGTGATGCACAAATAAACTTGCCTTGTCTAATGCTATAAAATGTTTCTTTCATTGACCTTTGATTGCATTGCATACTGCACCTTTAATTTGATGAAAAAAATTTCTGTTTGCATTCAGCTAAACTGTGTATCTAAATGCAGAATCATACCTCACTCTATATTGTGAGTAGTATTTCTTTAATACAGTTGTATTAATTGGTGTAATGTGGATAACTGAAATGGCTTTAAATGAGTTAAGGTTGCCTTTTGAGGTTGAAGCGGGTTCAGGGGATGGTCTCTCTAATCCTTGCTTAATATGTTCCTTTTTTGCAGTCCAGTCTGTGCCTCAGCATCTTACAAGCATCTTGGGGTTAAAACAAACAATTAGCACAAATTTCCACCTCCGTGGCTGAATAGTAACTAGAATCAACAATTCAAGTAAGGTAGGCTACTTTTTGTGTGACTGCAGAGTTGTTGGATATAATTCATACATATTTTAATTGAAATAAATACATTTACGGATTACCAACATGAATTAAAAAATAAATAAATAAGTTTCGCCTCGATCAAAACCAAGGTTGACACCTGGTCTGCTACATTCACCTTTAAAATGCCTACAACAAATATTGAGCATTTGTCTGAGACCACAGGGCCTCCGTAACACCTCTGAGCATTGATAAGCGTGTCTGCCTGAAAGAAGCCCCCCTCCGCCTGCCTCTTACGCAAAAAGCAGCGGCAGATCGTGATTTGCTGGCCTGAGCCCTCCCTCCTCGTCGGTAACTTATTACAGGAGTTTGCGGGCGGAGCTGCCTTCCTGCGAGATAAATTGTGAGTGGTACAATTGGCGGAGTTGGGTACGAAATTGTCCTTTGGCGTTTCCTGTCAGGGACAGTCAGCAGTCTCAGCCGTTTTTTTACCTCTTTCCAAAAAAAAAAGAAGAAGGAAAAATCCATCCACACCGTTGAACCACGTAAACCGAAACGGGGGGGATATTACTACAGTGGAGTTAACATGTCTGGGAAAAAAGACAGTGACGGAGGATGGAGGACGTTTCTTTGGAATTCAGAGAAAAGAGAGTTTCTGGGACGAACCGGGGGCAGCTGGTGTAAGTACTCCATATTTTCTTTACTTACTGAGACTAACGAGCTAGCCGTTGTTAACCGTTAGTTACCATGTCAGAAACAGTGATAGGGCACGTTTAGCTGAAGAAGAGTGGAAACCATTTTCCCCCCTCTCCATTTCCTCACTGTAGACAGACAGCACCTGTTAGAGCTCACTGGCAGTGGCTTTGACACGCTGAGTCGTGACTTCGCTTTTCAATGGAGGCTGTGTATAGAAGTTGGTCTGCTAAATCAGAATAAACAACCGTAAAGTACGAGACGACTCTCGCTCGCAAAGTTTGCGAAGCACAACCGCCACAGGTCGTATGGACATAATAAAGCTATTTAATAAGACTAATAAAGGAAAGTCGCGCTGAAAATGAATGAACTGGTGCCTTTTATGTTTGGTTTTACTGTTTAACGTTAGCTTAAATGGCTGACTGGATTAAAATAGCTGAAATAGATACACGTTGTAACAGGCAATAATAACTAAGGCGTAGCCCATATCGTGCCAGTCATTAATTATTGCCCTTTATGAAAAGGTCATTTTGAAGGACAGTCTATGGTGGGCCGGGACTGAACTAAATCCGATGGTGAAAGTTGAGTTACTGTTGAGTCCATATATGCTCCACCTTTTTTCAGTTTTAGCCTTACAGGGAGATTTAAAAACTGGACATTTTTTATTTACCTCACATAATGATAATGATGGCCAATTTTCAGCGACAATACGAAGGCCCGATTATGTTTCCCCCCCACCTTTCACTCAAACCTGGATTTAAATGCAACTCTAATCATGGTTTTACTATTGTTTTTCATACTTAGACTCGCCTAATACGGTCAGCTGCGGGTGTTGATTTAATAGGATAACCACCAGGAATTACACAGTGCCAATTAAGCTCGCTAAACCGTTTTACCAATTAGAAACAGCATTTTTTCCCCCCTTGTTCTTCTCATATTTCGCTTTTGGGGAGAAAGCCAGAGCCGTGTTCTGCGAGGCGCCGCTCGGGAACACGGTGTTGTGGTGGAGCGGATCACGACTCGTGTCTCAGGGCCGCCCCTCCGTCTCTTACTTTTCTTTTTTCCCCCTACCCCTGTAAGACATGAGACGTTGGCCGGCATGTTTGCCGGTTTAACGCACTTATTCCTCTAAGCTTAACATAAAATCCTAATTCAGAGAGGGCTAATTCTGTGACTAGAAAGGGGGGGAAATCACAGTCTTGTAGACGTTGGGCTGCTGTTACAGCTGGCGCGTGCTGCTTAATGGCGAACTTACAGGAACTACTTTCCGGTGGAGAATTTTAATCGCCGCTTGTCATCTTGGCTTCAACGTCACAAGCTTGTAGTTAAACTTAGCGAGCATCTATTACAGTCGTCTGTTGTAATGGAGAGTGATGTCGTTCTAACTAAAAAGTAAGCTCTTAAAGCAACAGGTACGTTTGGTCGGTAAAACTATCAGAGCGTGACGACGTAGCACGCGGAAAAAATGGGTAGTGTTTCATAAATCAGCCTTTTCAAATGAGCTTTTCTGTCATTCCAACATGTCGACAACGAGAACTTGTTGGCGACAGCCTCACACTACTTCCGCATGTTCGTTTAGAGATTTTTATTTGGGGGAAATTGTGCTGCCGGTTTCTGTAACCTCAAAAAAACGTTCGCAAAAGTGGAGTGATATGCGCAAGTTTGGGGACAGTCTTCCCCACGCGCCGCTGCAGCAGTCTGGTTGGGGGAGGTGCTCTCCATTCAAACTGCCTGTCACCACCACCAGACCACTTTCTGTGCTGTTTACACTTCTGGCCTGTTGATTTTCTGGCTGTAGAAAGGTGTTTAGTTCTCACTAACTTAAGCTAACACAAAAGTGATGTCCGGGTAATTGGCTCTTAATGCCCCCAGAGGCCCCCTACTCTTATTTTAGCCTGCTGAGAAGAGATAGAGAAAGAGAAAAAAGTAAGAACAGCAGTCACATGACCGTTTAAAACAAGTGTAGACAAAAGAAGCTCTAATGCCCCATGAGTTTTGACATGTATGTCTGCCTGAATGCTGCATGAGGTTGGGAAAACCCCCCATTTTACGTCACATAGACAGACTGCAATGTTTCTGTAACTGAAAAGAAACTGCAGCACATAATGGTTTCGCCATGTGCCAGTGCCTGATATGGCTGCCTGCCTACAGTTTGCTTATGACAGGTGCATCACAGCTCCATCCTGCTGTGGCTGCTGACATGTTCGGAGGGAAATGACTCATCACAGGTTTACACTTGTAGCAGGTGATGGGGCAACGTGCAGCCTTGTAGGAACATTTAGGAGTCTGTAATACAGGCTGTGTGCCTCATTTACTTCTGTTTTCAATTTCTCCTTTAGTAGTAACATTTCCTTAAGCAGTGGTGTGTCTGCCTCATACAGTGTTACTGATGACACATCAATGTGCTAGTGTCTGCAAAACATGCATTGTTGGAGTCACTGTGTATGTGTTTAACTGCTAAAACGTTATCAGTCACACGGATGCGTGGGCCGAGTAGCTGCTGAAGCTCCTGTCTGTTAACTGGAGATATGGCAGGAGGGATGAACCTGCTAACTCACCAAACGGGTTCGACAGAGGCCGATTAGGACATGAGTGTTACTGTGGAGACATGTTTTAGGAAGGTGAAACACCAGCAGCAAACGTGTGGGGGAAGGGGGTGGGGGGCTGTTCTTGCTGGCTTTTACTTCAGATTTAGTTTTGGACTACCACATATTAGTACAATAATATTGTTACTGGTTCTGCTTTAATGGGTGAAGTCAGGTCTCTCTTCTTTCCCTAGTCTTTAATGCAAAAGTAAAAGCTTTTCCTCCTTTTCACCGAGCATCTGTTGCAGGAGCGGCTCAGCTTTATCTCGTTAACATACGAGATAAAGTTGGTTCCACACATGATAAAACCTACATTTCCATCTAAAACAAGCTCAGTGTGAAAACCGTCTGAAACAGTGAGAAACGTCTCCCCAGTGAACCTCAGTGGAACTGGTCAAACAGGGAATGCTAATTAGATCCTGTCGACTATGAGAACATGAATAAGGAGCTCTTTGTTTAATTAGTGGGGAACCTGTTGGAACGGACGGTGGGGATGGGGAGGTGGGGGCTGACAGGAGTGACTCATCCTGTTGTACTGGAAGCGCAGCCCTCGTACTGTTGCATCATTCGGATAAATTCTGAATTGGTGAGAAGAAAGAGGGAAGAAGCAAACGTTACTCATTTTAAACAGTTTCCATGACGATGAGAAGCAGGTTTAGAGATCATTGGAGGAAAGGGAATGAGTTGCTTTTTCACAACACATGGGATTTGTCTGTTTATCACTTACAAAGAAATGTGCAGATTTTCATGTTCTGACCAACTTTTCCCCTTTCAGTTAAAATCTTCCTGTTCTACGTCATCTTCTACGGATGCTTGGCCGGGATTTTCATCGGGACCATTCAGGCCATGCTGCTCACACTAAGCGACTACAAACCCACCTATCAGGACAGAGTAGCCCCCCCAGGTAAAATCTCCCCACCTGTTTCACTCCCTGCTGTGTAAACGATCTGGTGATGTGTGATCAGCTCAAGCTGCGAGTAATCCGTGTGGTTAAAAAAGACTGTTGGGGTGTGCCTTTAAGCAGCTACTCTATCAGAAGTCTCTCTGACCTCAAATAGGTTCAGCCATTTTGTCCTTCACTCCTCTCAGCCAGTCGATGGTTTCCCTCAGGCTACAGTGGAACTAAAACACTTCATATGAGTCACAGCTGACATGTTTACATGTGCATGTGCTGCCTGAGCTGTTAGGAGTAAAATTATTAGGGTTTTTCTACTCGAGAAAGGCCTCAAAGCTTGTCTTTGTTTTAAAATGTCTGAGAGCGACGACGTCCTGAAACTCCGTTCCAAACACAATACGAGTGTTTCAAAAATTTTTGAGATGGATTTTTAGCTCCCGAGCCTGTTCATGTTTGCACAGCACACGCTGGAGCCTTGGCGGTATTTTTAGCAGCCATTGTAGATGAGTGGCTTCGAACCGGTCCGTCCACAGACGAGGACTTTCAGATTGAGAGGTGAGATTAACAGACCCGAAAGTGTGGAGAGCTTTGAGCTGAGCAACTTTTCAGTAGAGCCACAATCAAGGAAGCAGAGTAGTGTGTTTTTTTTTTTTTTTTTTTTCATTTCCAGTGCACAAGCCCGCCTCCCACTCTGAGGCTAAAAGTTTCCATTGTGAGAGAGACACACGTGAGTGTGGATGGGTGGGGGCAGGGGACTGGTGAACTTTCACAAGTCTTCAGTGAAATTCAAACGTTCACTCTCAGCCTCTGCTGCTCTGTTATCCAACTCCTGCTCAAATAAACACAAGAAAACAAAACAGATCTGATAGTAAAAAGCTCATAAACGTCACGTTCCTTTTTTTATTGCTCTTAAAGCGCATCTCCGTCTCCACATGCTGCGCCTCGCTGAGGGCCAACGGCTGTGGAAAATTACCACAGCAAAGAGCTGGCAGGGAGGATCGCAGGAAATCCCCAAGACCCCACATTGTCTTTAGATAATAGACCCACCAGGACTCTTCTGACATGTTACGTTGTTTTTATCAGTTTTACTTTCAGTGAAAAAAAAGTTGCATTAAATGGTCTCATTCCTTTATTTTCTCACCCTAACGTTTTGTTTTTCAGGTCTTTCACACACACCCCGCTCAGACAAATCGGAAATTTCTTTCAAAATATCTGATCGCTCTTCATATGAGAAGTACGTGAACAGCATTAGCAGTCTGCTTGATCTGTATAACGACACTCTACAGACTCCAGAGGCGAAATATGAGGACTGTGGAGGCAAGTATAACCCATACGAGTGGAAATCCTTACTCGGTGTCATGGATTCAGAACCAGTAACATTTGATGTTTAAAATGTTCTAATCATGGAAATGTTAATAAAGTGCTTGTGATTTTTTTGGAACAGTATTTGCTTAGTGTACAGGCCTAATGTGTTGCGTTAACCATCTGCAGATACTCCTCAGTCCTACAAGGATCGCGGCACTCTGGACGATAAGGGAGGACAGAGGACGTCTTGCATCTTTAAGAGATCTTGGCTTGGGGACTGTTCGGGCCAGTCTGACACAAGTTACGGCTTCGAGCAAGGAAAACCTTGCCTCATCGTCAAGCTCAACAGGATCGTCAACTTCAAACCAAAGGTGGGTTTACTGCACACGTTCATTCTGAAGAGGGTTGTTCAGCTGACTGACACCAGTTCCTCATCAGACCAGCCTCAGCTAGTCCTTCTAAACAGTGATGTTTCCGCATCGCTTCATGTTAGCACAGCACATGCTAATGTAGCTAATCGTATCTTTTAAGTATGATAGTTTGCCCTCCAGTCAAAGTTGCGTCGAAACTTTAACCCTGTGAGCCAGAATTGAGGAAAACGCAAGATCTGAGGCCAGAAACGAAGGAAAATCCCCAACTGTAGGGGTCTTTTGTTTCCTAGATGGTTCCTGACTTCCATCAGGGGCTGGTGGAAGATGTGGACACCAGCCAGACCAAGCAGTTACATGGTTTAACATGATCACAGCTGGTCTGATTGTAGATTTCAACTAAATTTCATAAACAGGGTTTGCAGATTCCTTTCAAAACATTCTTGGTGTTTTTATATCAGCAGTCGGTATTTATAGATGCGCAAGTCCAGTATGCAGAGCAAGAGCCTCCACGGAAATTAAAATGTAAGCAGCATTAACCGAGTGAAGAGACCGGGCCAAGAGACTGAGTCAAGAGACTACAGATGCACTGATCTAGTTTTATATGATCCAATCCGATACCGATACCTGGGCTAACTGTAAACAGATATTATACAATCTACAATATTAATAGAAAATCAAAGAAATGACTGGATTGGAATGCTGGATCGGCCCCATTTATCCGATATCCAATCCAGCCAATTCGTCAGTAATTGGAACCGATATGCAATCTGAGTATCGGATCAGTGCATCTCTACAAGAGACCGGGCCAAGAAACCAGGAGAAGAGAGACTGGGCAAAGGCAGGGCACAGAGACCGAAAGAGACTGGGCTTTTCAGGAAGGAACAGAACAACATCTCAGAGACCAGGCTTAAGATTTGCTGTAGAAATGTACAGAATTAATAAGCACGAATTAACTCTTTGTCTGCTCTTTACCTATTTGGACTAAACTGTCTGTATGAATGAGATGTGCGCAGCATGTCCCTGAAACATGATAGCGCAGGGAAGTTTAATGTGTAAAGAGCTGTTGGTTCATTCTTGTATTCTTAATAAGTCAATAATGGAATTTCAAGTGTTTGGGCATGATTCAGATATTTCTGTTAGGGTCAGATTTACAGCACATGAAGTTTGTTGCTAAACAAGCTCTGGATCAATAGTAAGTTTATAAAATGATCAGTTTCAAGGGAGGCATCTGGAGGCGGTGGTTTTCTTTGCTCGCTTCAGGCGACATTTGCCATGACTTGTATGACACACCCAAATTCCTAACCAAACTGCCAGGAGTTAGAACGGCATGGTTTGCAATGTGGATGCCAGATCTGGATCAGTTCACGGTGTTCCGGTTCGGCTGCATGGGTTTGCAGTTTTGAAAGTCGGCTCTGTTTATATTGTTTAGATCAGAATGTTCAACTGGTTTCTTTGTCTTCAGGCTCCCTCCAAGAACGACTCCATGAAGACACCTGAAAACCTGATCCCAATTTCCTGCAAGAATAAGGTAAGTCTGACTCAGCTGTGCCTTGTGGTGCTTTGTAGGTCACGCATGACCTGTAGTAGTGGTGATAACCTATATTCACTTGTGTCTGCAGAGAGAGGAAGACAAAGACAAGATCGGAGAGATCCAGTACTTTGGCTTCGGAGGGGGCTTTCCCCTGCAGTACTACCCATACTACGGCAAACGGCTGCATCCCAACTACCTGCAGCCTCTGGTGGCCATCCAGTTCAGCAACATCACCATCGACCAGGAGGTCCGCATCGAGTGCAAAGTATTCGGAGATAACATTAAATACAGCGAGAAAGACCGTTATCAGGGACGCTTTGACGTTAAGATCACAGTGAACTCGTGACCTCAGCCGCGATGAGCACTCTGTTTGAAAACAAACAAAATGTAGAGAATTCAAGAGTTCAGATAAACACCACTAGTCTTTGAACATTCATAATATACAGGACCTACACTTAATCCGTGTGCTTTACACTAGCTTTTCTGTGTTTTCTGTCGAGTTAGAATGTAAAATACAAGAGTAGCAATAGCAAATATTTATTCTACTGTAAATGAAAATATTCCTTGAGCCATGGGATGTTCATCAATTACTGTAAAGCTGCAATTCCACTACTGATGTGTAGCGAGTTGTGTTTCTGTCCCCAAGGTATTTCATTCTCACGTGGTTTCTATATATTTTTGGAGTGTCCAGAGCTGTAGTCCTGTTGTAATCTCCTTTCTGTCTTATGTCAGCTTTAGTGGTCCAAGGTGTGTGTGCGCGCGCACGCTCGTGTCTGTGTGCAGGCGTGTTAGTTCATGTGAGCGTGTGGTTTTTGTCAATGTGCTCTGACTAACTGAAATACTAGCATGGTACTCTGAACCTTTAAGGCCCATGTTTGAGTAAATGATTTTCGCTTCATGGAATAGTTTTTTTCTTTATTTTTTGTGTGTGTTTCTTTATTGGAGTTAGCTGTTGAAGGATACATTTGTACACATTTTGTTCATCTTAGCTGTTACAGATGGTTTATGACATTTCTGTTTGATACTCTTGTTCGTTCATTCATCTGTTCATTCTTAATTGATAGTGTAGAGCTTTGTGGGTCCAGCCTAGAAGACTGTCACCTCCACGGAAACAGTGGCAACTTAGTGCTTTCAAATCTGTTTTGCTGGAGACGTCACGTTACGTGATGCAACTTACTATTGAATGTTTTAGCCATTTTCATGGTGGAAGAATTTTATATTTATGCAGTTGTACATTTTTTTTTTTCAAAGTGTAATGTATGAATCCAATACCAAAGTCGCTGGTCAAAACATTAGAGAATATCAGAGGCGATGCAGTATCCCGTGTAATAAGATGTTTAGTTGGTGTGAAAATACTTAATTCAATGTTGAAGATCAAAACACTTGTCAGGAGTATGCTCTTGTCACTTTATTTAATCTGCATAAGGCTGAAACAATAAACTGAAAAAAGAGACAGTTGTGAAGTCTTTGAATGTGCAATGAAACATTTCTTCCTTCGGTTTCATCCATCCAAAATCTTGAAGAAATACTGCACCTGGAAAAGGGAGTTAAAAAGGAAATTATTACTAAATAATTGCTTTACTTCCGCTGCACCCTGATGTCTAATGTGAGAATAAATGTGGAGAGTAAACTCTCTTGCACAAGGTCTTTCTTGGTCATTACTGTACGCTCAGTCTTGGGAAAATGGCAGCTCAGTCAGTCACAGGCTAATGTTTAACAAGGAGGCATTTGTCCAGGCTACAGATCAGGAGTTTTCCTGAACAATGACGTTCGATGGGTCAGACCCACTCCCTGTAAAACAATGCTTTTGTTTCAAATTCCTCTGCCATTCTTGTTCTACTCAAAACCAGTGTGATCTAAGCTTGCCCCGGCCCACAGATCAGAGTCATGAGACTCGTCTAAAGGCACGCTTTTTTACACAGTTGAGGGGGTTTGTTCTTGGCCAAATGCAAGGTAGTTGTTTATGCATGGAGCTTAAGACAAAGAGGAAAGTTATTTGTGGTGTGAGAGGAGCGATGCAAATGAAAAACACGGGAGTGAGTGGACAGCATTCAGAGAGGACCCACCTCTGGAACACCGTCTTCAGGGAGGTCTGTGCAGTGGACGGCGTTTCTCACGACGTCGGAGCCGTAAAGGGCACGCAGTGTGTTTGGGCGAAGCTGCCGTGCTATTTCCTGTTAAATTGAAAAACACTTTGATTGTGATATCTTGGCTGATAAAACAAGGACAGATTTTACTGGCGTGGAGCCTCGCTGTTTAAACAGCAGAGAACAAAATGAGGCAAACGTCAAAGCTGCTGTGTGGATGATACAGCAAAGGTTTGAACATCCTGTACTCTGCTGTTACTAAAACAGTGATTACTCAGCACTTGAACATGTGATCATGTAGAAGTGGGGAAAAAAGAACATACTCAGCAGACTTTATTTATTGTGAAGAGGCAGATTATTACTACCTAATACTCTCATTTCTCTGATTGTATCTGCAGATTGTGAACGAAGAACACTTGTAGCTCTTGTTTTTTAGCCCGTAAGCAGCCAGCACTTCTCTCTTTCCAGGCACTAATCTTGAGCGACTATTTCCTCTCAACATGAGACACTCCCAAGGTCAACGCTGGGCTCTGTTGCCCTGTAAGCTTACAGGAAATGCAACCCTCCCACAGGGTCTGCCATCAGGGGAGGGGCAGTGTGAATAATTAATTGACAGAGACATTAGATTGAGTGTAAAACCGTGGAAATGTTGGGTGAGGTGGTGCTGTTTGTCGGAGAAAGAGTCATGTGACTTGACAGAAACAACATACTGTAGGTACATGTCAGATTATGTCTGCATCCCGCGTGGCAGAGCAGCACTTCCTGTATACTGCCAGTACATGACAGCACACACAAAAGGCAGGAACAAGACTCAAGGTCATAAATCAGCCTAACTCCTCAAAGCCATTTATTGTCTTCAAACAAAAAACTTCAAAAACACCTCCCGCTTCAAAACATTGTGATCCACTACACTGAAATGGTTGAAGGTTCAAGGACTACAGGAGCTGTACATCACCTCGGGCCTATGGAGCAACTTATTTCTACTTTAGCTCCATTTAATCTTCCGTGTTGATTTTAATGGGACTTTAAATTGGGACATAGTGTTCAATATGTTAAGTTTAACATGATTATTTATACAACCTGAAATGGTAGGCCTTTTTCTGATACCTGATCAACTACTTACATTCCAATCAAGTTCAGCTCAAACAGAACCTGTAAAGAAATGGACTGAACAGTCGTGACACCACCCACTGGTTTATAAACGGCTATTAGGAAGTCTCAAGTTTAGTTTATACTTGTCCATCACAGGCTCTGGAGCCAGAAGTCATCATTTGGATTAATGAGGTGGAGCTGGAGAAATGCTTAAGATACCTTTGTAGCTTCTTGTATACTTTCTCTTTCTTTCTTTCTTTCTTTCTTTCTTTCTTTCTTTCTTTCTTTCTTTCTTTCTTTCTTTCTTTCTTTCTTTCTTTCTTTCTTTCTTTCTATCAAATTATTGTAATTATTATTTTCAGGACACTGATCAAAGGGACCAAATCTAGCTAAAGACCCAGACCCGCCCTGTTTCCACCGGCGGGTCTGGGTCCGGTTGGGCCGAGTCGGGCCATGTTTTTTTTTCATCTCCACAGATAAATGGTAAATGGTACTGTCTTTAAGCTTTGTTTTTTCTTTAAAAATTGCCACTGTACCTTCCCAGCCGTGTCTGCTTTTCTGTCTGGTCATCTTTTCTTGAATTGTATACTGACATAAATTAACACACACACGAGGAGTCAAAAAGTTTGGACATGGTTTTTGACTAGATTCAATGAGAAAGTGTCCAAACTTTTGACTGGTACTATAAATATGCAACAATTTTTGTACGATCTGATTAGTCAACTTATCGCCAAAATAATTGGTGACTAGTCGATTATCAAAATAATCGTTTGTGGCAGGCCTAGTTAAAAAAAAAAAATACATCACTTTCCGCATGACCCAGCATAAAAATAAAAAAGGGAGGTGTTGCACTGCAATGCTGTCACATGATCACGTAGCACCATATCTGGTTAATACTCCGCATCCAGGGTAAGGGTACAGTATGCTGTCGGGACGCACCGTGAAATCAATATATCCGTACCAAAACCCTCACCGACCCAGACACGTTGGTGGAAACGGGGCTCTAATGACTTGTAGGATGCTTTGGGAAGCCAGAGCCCAGTAGACAAGGTGAGATTTGCACTTATAAGTAGCATTATGTAACTATCTGACTAAAACTCCGGGTTTCTGGCTTGTTTTTATGGTGCAGTCACATACATTCCTGCAGCCGTTGTTGCCCAGCAGCATCTTGAAGCTAAGAAACTTGACTTTACAACTTTTTCTACCAGGTTGTCATTTTTAAGGCAGACTTTCCCTTAATGCAACAAATGACAAGCTAGCAACTGGATATCAACACATTTTATGTCTTGTAAGTGCGCTGTGGCTGATTCATCACAGAAAACCATGAGGACATCATCGGAGAAAGACTGGAATAGAAAGAGAAAAGAGCCAACATCAGACTGCTTTTTACTTTGAGTAACAAGTGTGGCATGCTCTCAACAGAGCCAGTTGTTAATGTGAACAGTTTAAAAAAATATATACATATATGTTTATATATATATATATATATATACATACACACACACACACACACACACACAGGTATATATATGAATACATATAGCTGAGCTCACTGTCATCTCAGCCTCTGGTCTGATAACTTTGTCTACTTGTCCTTCTGATGTATGATCTAAATATTGTGCTTTTCAAAAATAAAAATAATAACTACCATAAAACCAAAATGTAATTAAAAGTAAACATAATACCTGCACAGAATATAAGCATGCTGTTGTAAGCATATTAGCAAGCTAACTTAGCATTTTGATTGAAGCAATGCTATTGATATGCATGAGTTTTATAAAACTTCTAGCTTTACTCTATAGTTTTTTATTTCTAATTTATAGCCCTTAATGGATTCTCATTGTTAACATTCAAACTTTGATATCAACATGGTCAGTACTCGTGTCGAAAGTTATTGGGCTGAGCTTCATCTCTGTGAGAACACAGAAAGCTAATTAAAGAACTTAACTCAAATCATTGACACAGAAAAGAGGATGTTGGAGGAGACAGTCTGTCAAAGGTTGAACAGACTCAGATATCACTGCCAAGTGCATTTTAATTTCTGCTCCAGAGGCAAATTATTCAAACTTCATAAATCCAGTATGACAAGCGGAGCAATTGCAGCTATTGTGATCTGCTTCACCACCATGTTATTACATTTCTGGGGAGGTGTGCACCCGGTTTAAAACCACAACATTGGCTCTATGTCCATCTCACAGTCACTGTCCTCTTCTAGTGCCTCCATGTCAGAGTTTTTGTGAGTTTGATGCTTTAATGGCTCAACAAAAGAGAAAATCAAAACTAAACTGTAGCTGCAGTTATTAGAAGCCACCGTCTACTGTCAGGGTTAATCCATACTATGAGCTGTTATAGGACAGGTCAGTGTGAGTATAACACGTCTGCACTCTGCATCTGAGCAGCCTCTAAAAGGAGAGGAAACTACAGTGGGAATTTACTCGGGAATAAGGAATTCTTTGCAAAGCACTGCTCACTGTAATAGCATTAGTTACCCAAGAGTGACTTGCTGTCAGTGTTTAATTGGATTTTAATGAGTCTCATAGCGTACAGGACCAATGTTCCCGTAATGACTGCTGGCCGTTGTGGACGGTAATGGCCGGAGCAGAGCGACCTGCTGGTCACATGGCTGCTCAGAAATGTCTGATTCTTCACGCACCGCTGGCTGTCCCACCCTGCTGAGGTGAAGGAGACACTGAACCGATCAATTATAACCACCGTGTTCTTTACATGGAGGTGACAGATGTCCATTATATGCAGAGCTACAGTAACAGATGAACTCTAGAAAGTAGTTCCAGGGTAATGTTTACTATTGTGTAGTAACATATCTGTAAAAAGTAGTTCCAGGGTGATGTTTACTATTGTGTAGTAACATGTCTGTAAAAAGTAGTTCCAGGGTGATGTTTACTATTGTGTAGTAACATGTCTGTAAAAAGTAGTTCCAGGGTGATGTTTACTATTGTGTAGTAACATGTCTGTAAAAAGTAGTTCCAGGGTGATGTTTACTATTGTGTAGTAACATGTCTGTAAAAAGTAGTTCCAGGGTGATGTTTACTATTGTGTAGCGTCCCCTCTTCTTGCAACAACTGTTTGTAAGGGTCCATTCACAAAGCTTTTTTGATTGAAATCAGAGTCTGTTTGCTTGGAAAGTCTGCTTTGCTTGGGGGAGTTGTGCATGGGTCCAAAGACCACCCCCGCCCCCCGCCGACCCGAGTCCCCAAACGGACCGAGACTCCTGGACTATGCTTTCTGAACGCACCCTAAATGTCTGTGTTGCTGAGTCTATGCTGTGATTCTATGCCTGTTTTTAATGCCTCGGGGCCTGAAGATTATGAGTTTTGACCTTTGGCCTCTTCCCAAGCACACAGAGATTCCTCCTAATTATTAGAATCTTTGGATGATGCTATACACTGTAGATGGTGGATCTTCAGTCTTTGCAATTTCCCATTGAGGAAAATTTCTTTAACATTGTTCCACAACTTTTAGAGGCAATTTGTCTCAGATTGGTGAACCTCTTTCCATCAGAGAGACTCTGCCTCTCTGAAATGCTCCTTTCATACCCAGTCATGTTACTGACCTGTTACCAATTAACCTGATTAGTTGTCAAATGCTCCTCCAGTTGTTTCTTATTTGTACAAATTACTTTTCCAGCCTTTTGTTGCTCCTCTTCCAACTTTGTATTACTTTACTAATTTTGTCCCCCTGTGGGATTAAACACTAATTGGGTGATTTAAGAGTCTTGCAGAAGCCCAGGCTCATAAATTTAGGTGTAATTTTTAATCAAGCTTTGTCTCTGAAACATCACTCAAAACAATTACAAAGAGGCCATTTGTTTTTGGTTTTATTAATTTAACAAATATTTTAATTTCAGTGGTGTCAACAAATGAACTAGAGATGATAATTTATGCTTTTGTTTCTTCATAGTAAGACAACTCTGTAACAGAAGCTAGCCTGTCCGTAGGTGGTACACAGACTTCTGACTTGCTCAAACATAGGAGCTCAAATAGCCTCTTTTTTAAAGTTGCTTACCATGGCAACGAGAAGTCAAGTCTTCCAAGTAAAGTCCTGCCAAGCTTTGGAATCAACCCCCTTCACCAAATCTAAATAAATCTACTCTAACTACCTCTTAAATATCCCTGCCTTTGCGGCTTGTGTCTTTCCTCTGGGTCCTTGATCAGCAGCAAACCCGTGATATTACCCCGTTATATTACATTATTATTATTAGCATTATTATTTATAATAATAATAAACTTCAAGCTCCCTCATTAATAGCTTGCCTTTATTTCTATTCCATATTATTGATGAGAGAAAAAGATCCTGAGCTTGTTCCTTTAATAATTAAAAGAATCTTCCCATAAACAATGTCCATATGTAGTAATAACCCCCCCCCCCCCCCCCCCCCCCCCTTACGGGTACTGTTGTACATTAAAATTAGTAAAGCATCCACCAGAGAAAGATGATATCTTTATTTTTCTCTCAGTGAACCTATTTGGGGTTTAAAAGGGAAAAAAAATCAATTGGAAGAGCATTCATCAATAAAACTGAACCTTACTCTCTCATACCAGGAAGTTGAGGTCTTTTTGATGATGGTGACTACAGTGCATGTTTATGTGTAGCAGAGGGCAGAAATGTCTCGTATGAAGGAGGAGGGTGGGGGTTAAGTCTTAGAAAGTAGAGTTGAGAGGAAGGGAGTGCAGGCGGAGTTTGGCTTGGCTAACAGTAGAGCGCTGTGTCCATCCACCCTGATATCAGGACACATCACAAGACAGAGTACAATCTCATGACTAAGTGAGTGCAGTGGAAGGCAGCTGAGGCTGTGGAGGGTGTGAATACATGTCAGCCCTTTATTCCACGTCATGTGCCGCCCAATAAAAAGCTCTGAATGTTCTGCGCTGCATGTATTAATGTTTTTGTTCTTTCTAGTGAGGAAACATTGGGTTCCATCGATCTGCTCTCAGCACTTTCATGATGAAATGTGTTTGAGGTCAGCAAATCCATCAATTCAGCTCTATCGTTGAACTAATTCGCATTAGATCTGTGCTGTTTATAGATCAGTCAGCTTGAATTGATCAATAGCCTATTCTTACCAAAAACAGCTGAACCTTAGCTGCTAATAGACACTCTGACCTTTTCATGCAGTGGAGTTCATGTGGTTCAATCTGTCAGCCTGATAATGATACCGGGAATGCCCCAACACACACACTGCATTCAATAAGAAAATGTACTGTACTTTGGCACCTGCTCAAACACTAAAACACAAAGCAGTACACGCTCTGCTGGCAACTTTATCAGCTCAAATCAACTCTTTCCTCTCAGAGATGTCAGTGCTGCTGCTGAGTAACCAACAGCTGAGGAGTAGGAGTGCTAATGTCTATGTGATTTGTCAGATATTACTGAGGTGAGTCTGAGGTCATGAAGTGACCTCTCAGATGATGAGTAAAGTGTGAGGCAATCAAAGAGGCGACAGAGTCCCCGAGAGGAAGCAGTCACAGCTCAAGGACCGGTCGACTTGGAGTTGTCATGTCAAAAACACTGAATATGTGTCATGTAGAAATAAAACAGCACGGCTGCCAGAAACATACAATGACCTCACTTTTTCTCCAACCGTACAGCACCAGGTCCAGTTTCTATCTACTTTCTTTCTCTTCTGGGCACGTGATGCAAATCTAATGAATCCTGATCTTCCAGGAAATAGATGCAATCAACTCTTAATATCACTTCTTCTCATAAACGAGGCGGAAACTTTTCTTAAGCACATTTCTGGTACAAAATCAAACTACGAATGGATAATGTGGATATAGACTTCATTATTTTGGCGTCAATGAGCTGTGGTGTTGCATCATGTGACCTGGAAATCATTAGCCAATTATGAAGCCTTCTCCTGGTTTGTGGCTGCAGGAACATTTCTGACTGTGGTGAAGGAGGACTGGTGGTTAAAGACAGAATGTTAATGTGAAAAAAGAGGAAATTAAATGACAAAAACAGGCCAAGCCTTTGATCATTTTTACATAACTGACAGCTGAGTCACAGCAGCTGCTGCAGCAGTCAGAGAAACAGCGCAGGCATGTTATGGGAAGCAAGCACAGCATCTCATCATTAGATTTCACGTCACGCACCAGCACAGATCTGCAGCTCCGGTCCCTCTGTTCACAGGAAAATACACACACACACGTGCTCCCAAACAAATGCACATGCACACATTTACTTGCTTCACTTTTGTCTGTGTATTCTGTCCAAGTATTTCAGCTGTAAAATCTAAATGTAGCAAGACTGAAGGAAAATTCCACTTAAATTGACATTTTCTGATTTTAGATTCTGCTGTTTGTCACTTTTGTTGTGATCAGCGGGTCAATGAGCTCGAGTCAAATGACAAACATGAAACTGCTGGAATGGTTTATAGCTGCCAGCTTTAACCACTTTTCAGCATGTGGCCCAGATTTCAGAGGAAAATTGTTGCTTTGAGGATTTAGCCAGGCAAAGAAGTATGCAAGGATACAAGACAAATAGATCGCCACATAACTGGCTCAAAACGTCCACTGAAGACCAGAAAAACTAAACTCTGCTTGTTGGTTTGCCATGAATAAACACACAGAGAGCAGAAATAGCTCAAACTTAAAATGTTATATACTTTATACATCAAAACTTTCTTTGTTGCAACAGTTTATCTTGTTTTAAATCTTATACAGTTGAAAAGTCTGTATTTCCCTTTTAAATGGAGCCACATTTGTAACACTCATGTGTGGGATGAGCTGCAGAGTTGAGTGTGTGGATTGTGTCCATGATTTTAATCTTTGCTAAACGGCTGATTCTGCTCTTGTTTGGTGTTGTTTATTGGACTGGAGGACTGAAATTTTGCAGGGGAGCAAAATAAGGTGTACAATGATAAGAAAAAGCAGTAGATAATTCACTAAACAGGGGCCAGTATCATGTGGAAGAGCCTTACACAGCAACAACAGCCGGGTACCTCTGCCTCATGCTGGTTACACACTGCTGTGGGATGGAATCCCATTCTTCAACCAGTATCTGCCACCAGTCAGCCACTGAGGTTATTTTGGTGACTGGAGATATGAGGTCACCACTGGTTGCTGAATCTCATCTCCACATCTCTCCTCACTGAGATTTCCTACAGTGATGACCAATCTTGTTTTTCCAGTGTCATTTAGACAGTAGCACAAAGGGCCATCCCACTGCCGGTGCACCGGTCACCATAATGCTCTTTAACTGGCTGCTAGCAGGGTCCATGCTAACAGATGCTGCTAATCAGGCACCCGATTGTCAGCATCTGAGGTACCAGAAGCTTGAAACAAGAGCTTTTTGGCTTTGACAGAGAAGATTTGGCAAGTTTTTAATGGGACAACCCACATGCTCAACTCTACTGCTCGTCCCACAGGTGCATTTTCTCTCCAAACGTGGCTCTTTAAAAGGAAAATAAACAGGCTTGCAAACAAGAAGAAATGTTACAACAAAGAAATGATCAACCAAACACTAATTTCCCTTTAGATGCCTTTGCTTTCTGTGACCAAGACTTTTAGGAAACTCTTTAAAAAGAGACTGATATATATATATGTGTACCCACCGGATCTGCAGGCCCGCAGAATTCCCTGAAGGTCTTCGGTACGTCTGTGCCATGGATCTCCAAGGCCATGCAGCGTCCTGAGCACAACTCAGTCACCATATTCTGCAAAATTCAGTCAAATGTAGATCAAATTGTCTTGGAGAAGATAAAGCACAGATAATGAAAGCCTATTTTAGTGACATCTAATCTCAACTTTGCTTTCACTCAACATTTGTTTATATATCAACAAAAAGTAGCAGAGGTGTGTCACGGTGGTTTGCTGTGAAGGCTCAGCGGTGTAGTGTTTACACTCACAGGATACTCTGTAGTGACGCCCTTGTAGATTTCATAGAATTCTTCAGCGTTGGCTCGGTCCACGTTGAACTGTCACAACAACAAAAAAACAAACGTGAAAATGTAAAAAAAAAAAGTGTGAAAATGTCAAACTGAATATCGCTGCTGTTGGGAGCAAACCTTTTATGTCCAAAAACGTGGTTTTGTAAAACCTGGACACAACATCATCAAACTTTTGATTGAGTTTTTCTTTTTTTTACATTAAAAGTCATATGTTTGATTGTATTAATTTATTTACTTTTTGAATATTTTCACCAGATTAAACTCTCATGAAGTAGAGGGTCTCTTCATGATGTAAGATGGAGATAGGAGGTTTGTACTCGACAGCGACGATATGAAAACTGCTGCAAGTTATGAATGTAAATAGCAAAATAAATTAATTAATTAATTAAATAAAATGCAATAATCTAAATGCTTTGATTTGTGACAGTGGCTTTATTTATAATTTAAACTTAAAAAAAGAGAAAAAAAGAAAAAGGAAACCAAACGTTGCTGGGATTGCAAATATACAGTTATTGTATTGCTAGTAAAGCTCCACAAAGCGGCTGCAGTGATGGAGCTGATTGATTTATTTTGACCTACAGCCTCACATCTGGTGGAGGCAACATGAACAAACTGTGAAGGGTCACCGTTTGCATCACTGACGCTTAAAGTTCAATTAATAGGTTTGGACAGATCAGGAGCCAATACAGAGCAAGATTGCACGAAATATGAGAAGCTAAGAGGTATGGATGTATCCCTCATTCACATAGTTGAAACCAGAAGCACAAGTACATACAGTAGACACTTTTGTCTGACTAAACTGCTGTTATCGGTCAGTTAGGACTCCCTAATTATTTCTATTTGCTAAATGGCATAACAGTGAGAGAAAGAATATTTTGGAGAATTTTCATCACTTTCTTCAAAGCAAGAAGTTGGCATACATTTCCTTTGTATTTGGTAGAAGTGCCTTTAAACTGTGTGACTTGGATCAAACATTTTGAGTTTCTCACAATTGGGGATGTCACAACTACTTCATTTCACAATTAATCATGGTATTAAACACCATGATTAATTAACCACAAGATCCGTCAATATAGTCACTTTCCATAAAGGATCGTGTCCAAACCGACTCAGGAGATCAGTGCAACTTGGAAAGTAAACAATGTTACACAACATCTGCGTGCTGCAGCTTGTGTTGCTTTGTTTTGGTTTCATGACAATTGAAAAAGAGGCGTGCCTAGATGGAAAAACATGACAGAGGAGGAGTTAGTCCCTCCAAACAGATTAAATCATCTTTGTTAGATTTGTTGTTGGTTACTGAATAAAATGACCAAGGTGACATTTTGGAGGACGGCTCACCAGCCTGTAAAAAAAAAAAAAAAAAAAAAAAAATGCGGTGAAAGAATGAAACACACTAAATATGTTTCACCACCTGTAAGATAACCACCAGCTTTGTAAATGTACAGTAACTGGGTTACATCATGTTCATTTTTATCTAACCTAACACTGACATGAAATGTTATTGTGTCCTTTTTAGTTTTGTAATTGTGTACAAGTCAGGATAATAATATAATGATAATAATGAATCAGATTTATATTGCGCTTTTCTGCTGGGCACTCAAAGCGCTCAAATGAGGATGGGCTTAAAGTGCAATGTGACATGTGTGCGTCTTCAAACTGTAATCTGGCTTTTTTATGTACAATGGGTACGGAAAATGTTCAGACCCAGTATTCAGTGACACTCATATTCAATTCATAGGCTGTACATTTCATCTGATCCTCCTTAAGCTGGTTCTACTCCTTCATTAGATTCCAGCTGTGCTTAATTAAACTGTTTGGACTTGATTAGAAAACACACCTGTCTATATCAGACCTTCCAGCTCACAGTGCATGTCAGAGCAAATGAGAATCATGAGGTGGAAGGAACTGTCCAAGGAGCTCAGAGACAGAATTATGGCGAGCCACAGATCTGGACAAGGTTACAAAAGAATATCTGCAGCACTAAAGGTTCCTAAGAGCACGTTGGCCTCCATAGTCCTTAAATAGAAGAAGTTTGGAATGACCAGAACTCTTCCTAGACCCGGCTGTCCAGCCAAACTGAGCAATCGTGGGAGAAGAGCCTTGGAGAGAGATAAAAAAGAAGCCAAAGATCACTGTGGCTGCGCTCCAGAGATGCAGCAGGGAGATGGAGAAAGTTCCACAAAGTCAACTATCACTGCAGCCTCCACCAGTCGGGGCTTTATGGCAGAGTGGCTCAATGGAAGCCGCCTCAGTGCAAGACATATGAAAGCCTGCATACAGTTTGCCAAAAAACACATGAAGGACTCTCAGACTGTGAGAAATAAGATTCTCTGGTCTGATGAGACCAAGATTGAACTTTTTGGAGTTAATTCTAAGCGGTATGTGTGGAGAAAACCAGGCACTGCTCATCACCTGCCCAATACGATCCCAACAGTGAAACGTGGTGGTGGCAGCATTATGCTATGGGGGTGTTTTTCAGCTGCAGGGACAGGACGACTGGTTGCAATTGAAGGACAGATGAATGCAGCCAACAGAGATCCTGGAAGAAAACTTCTTCCAGAGTGCTCAGGACCTCAGACTGGGCTGAAGGTTCACCTTCCAACAAGACAATGACCCTCACACACAGCTGAAATAACACAGGAGCGGCTTCAGAACAACTCTGGGACCAATGCGCCAGAACCCTGACTTAAACCCAACTGAGCATCTCTGGAGAGACCTGAAAATGGTGTCCACCACCATTCACCATCCAACCTGACAGAACTGGAGAGAATCTGTAAGGAAGAATGGCAGAAGATCCCCAAAACCAGATGTGGAAAACTTGTTGCATCATTCCCAAGAAGACTCATGGCTGTACGAGCTCAAAAGGTGCTTCTACTCAGTACTGAGCAAAGGGTCTGAAAACTTATGACCATGTGATATTTCAGTTTTTCTTTTTTAATTAATTTGCAAAAATTTCTACATTTTTGTTTTTTTTCTGTCAAGATGGGGTGCTGAGTGTACAATAATGAGAAATAAAACAAACTTTTTTGATTTTGACAAATGGCTCCAATGAAACAAAGAGTGAAAAGTTAAAAGGGTCTGAACACTTTTTTGTACCCACTGTTTCTTCCAGGCTGACTGGTCTTTCCGCCATGTTGGCAGGACTGGTTTCACCAGGAACATGACTCTTACTTGCTCCAGCCAACAGTGTCACAAGGTCGTAGCTTTTGTTCTGGGGTTGATTTGCAAATTTTAGACAGCAACCGGTCTCTTTCCCATGGCGGTTATACTTGCATATAATTGTTTAAACAGAAGAACGTGGCTCCTTCAAGCATCTTAAAATTGCACCAAAGGATGAACCAGACTTTCCTTTTTGATAGCTTCGCTGATTTCTTTAGATTTTCCCATTATGTCAACAAAGCACTGTCTGTGAGGTGTGACCTTAAAATACATCCATGGATGTGCCTCCAATCAACTCAAATCTTTTCAGTTAACCTATGAGGAGCTTCCTAAACCATGGCATCATCATTTGGGCTTTCCCACATTGTTCAAAGACATAGTAACCTTTGTGTATGAAAATTTCTGACTATGAAAAAAGTAATAAAAACTTAAAATATTATTATTTAAGCCTCCTTTTTCATCCCCCCCCCCTTTTTTCCCTTTTTTTTTTTTTTTATCCTCTGTATGTTTTCTCATTATTAAATCCCCCTTTCTTACCTCCCCCCTCCTTATCCCCCTTTTTTTTTTTTTTTTTCCCCCTTTTTTTTTTTTTTACTTTTTTATTTTTTTTTTATTTTAATTTCTCCCCATAAAACTCTCTTGTTATTGTGCCATTTAGCAAATAGAAAGAATTTTGGTAATCCTAACAGACCTAAACAGGAGAAGTTTAATCTGATTTAACTTCAGACAATGGAAAAAATAAGGTTTGTATTTGCTTAGTATTTGTAAACTTCTGGTTTCAACTGAATGTGAAACTTGTTTTCACGAGAGGAAAAAAAGGAGAATTGTGTTGTCCAGTTTTACCATCTGAAGAGCCGTGATTTCAAACCCGGCCGCAGATATGGAGTTGAGGATCTTCCCGGTCAGACCTGTAAGCACATCAGAGATGTTCATATCTGCCTGCGTTTATGAGCTTCTCTACACATTTAGCCAGCCAAGTGTTTTAAAGCCGCAATAAACTGCTGAGCATGAGCCAGTTCTGATAAGCCTCTGAAGGAAAAACATTCATACCGGAGTAAAGAGATATTATTAAACATCAGCATTATCTTTCACTACAGGGACCTCAGTGTCTCCTTCTGTCTGCAGCGGACATGTTATTTCCGTCCAGTCAACCTTTAGAAACTGAGATACTGAGCTGTACGTCATGTCACTGTGGCCATGCACTGTTTTTAAAAGAATGGTGCAGCTGCAGTGACAAATGTGCATCGGTGACTTTGAAGGTCAGACTGCTGCAGACACATAATTGAATGAAGGCGCCAGTCTCATAATCTCAGTCTGACATCCTGATAAAAAGTAGCCCATGTTCTCCACAGGACAGGATGCTTTCCGTTATGTCTAATCACTGCAGTGTGGCATCATTTTCATTCGCCAGGTGAGGCAGCGATTGGTGATGAATTTCGCTCTGGCTCCGTCACCGTCCACTTTTGTGTATTAGGTAATAAACCACCTCCTGAGTCCTCTGTGCCCTCCCCAGGCGGCAGCCAACAGCCTGCCTTGGCTAGACACACACACACACTCAACACAGCTCCAGTTGGTGCTGTTGCTAGGAGATCCTATTCTGGGTGCCTGGCAACAGAAGCTTCTCTATTCTGGTCATGTCTGAATGAATTTTCAGACACAACTTCCTTTATCAGCACTCTGATAGGCTGTGTCTTGTAGACGTAGCTGTCACGTAAACTAGCTACTTAAGTGATCCTGGAGGGAAATCAGAGTGGGCGCTCAGGTACGGTTTGTCCTGAGGTGGGCACACCGTTCAGTCTGGGTTACTATTCCTGGCTCAGACCAAATACGCTATGTCACAGCATGTCTGACAGTAAACACTGAATAATCACATCTGAGGAGTAAAAGTGGCATCTCATGGATGCAGAAAAGCCTTGTGTGTGATGTTTTTATTAAAGAAACTTTGTGTAAAATATAAAAAACTGATAGGAAAATAACATCCTGCAGATGTTGAGGAATTATGAGGGGATGAAAATATTTTCTGCTGCTAAAAATTAAATGACTGATATCACAGCAAACTCATGTTTTTCTATGCTTGGGAACTGTGTTGAAGTCAATACCACTTAAAAACTCTAAAAACACATTTTGCTTTGGACCCACCAGTGTTCCTCAATTCACTGCCCTGTACATTATTAATGTGTTCCTACTCCAACACACCTTAAATGAACTTCCTCATCAAGTTATTTACAAGCCTGTTAACGAGCAATTAATTTGATTCAGGTGTGTGAAAGTAGGGTTGCCTCCAAGACATGCAGGGCAGCGGGTCCAGAGGACTGGAGTTGATCCAGGGTTACTCAATTCGGTCCTACGAGGGCCGCAATCCAGCAGGTTTTTCATGTCTCTGTGCTCAATCACAAGTTAAGGATGGCAATGCACAATAACTTTTTTTTTAAAACCGATACCAATAACCGATAAATTTTAGCTCCTAAAGGCCGACACCGATAACTGATAACCAATAACACACATACATACCTAATCATGACATCAAAACTATTAACAAAACTAAAAAGACTTTTCAAGCTTAAAACTAGAGTATTCAACTTCTGCATGTCTGATTTTAAAAATTCCAACTGTAGGGGGTAGTTAGTGTCTAAAATAAGAAGGGAAAGTGGTTTGGGAGCAGTTTGGGGTCTTCCATGTGAAGCAGAAGCTTTCTTTCCCCAGCTGCAATATCTCCATTAAAATACGTTATCGGGGCACGTCATCATGATATCAGACTTATCGAAATGATATAACAATTTCCTGTTTTCGGTCCGATAATTATCATGCACCCCGAGTTAATGACTCATTGTGTAGAGCTTGACTGGCTATTGGATTTATTTAATCTAAATCAGGTGTGTCAGAGCAGGCAGAGATGGAAAACCTGCTGGATTATGGTCCTTGTAGGACTGAATTCAGTAAGCCTGCACTATGCAGTGTCTGAGCAGAGCTGTTCAGAATTACAGAATCAAGTTGTGTAAAAGACAAAATATTTGTATCAGTGAGCAATTCTACTGTAAACGGCAAAGCTTACTCATTATGTCAGCAAATACCTCCTGACCTGCCAGAACACAATCAGTACAGAGAAATTAGTGGTTTAACTGCGTGGGATTGTGCAAACTCAAACTCCTTTTCACATGCAAACAGGAAAAATAGTTCAATATCAGGCTTTGACAAACTTCACATAGTGGTTTAGTTTGTAATATTTACTGAAACAGCCTACACAAACATCAGCCATGAGTGAGGTCATTATCATTGCAGCTGAGAGCAAGTTTGACAGTTGCTTGGTCTCTCACAGACTTTTCTCACACCAAATATTTGAATGTGTCCTGGCAGGAAAATCACAGCTGTAGCAACAGAAACGATAAAAATGATGGCTCCTTTCCATTTAGGCGTGGCAAGAAGTCGGGCTAGAGAAAAGCATCCATTAGGTGCTGGCGCACAAGCGTTTTGATATAATTGTCATAGTTTCACATGATCATCTGTGATAGCTGCTAACCCTGAACAGCTGAAAGCTAACCAGCTTTCAGCTGTGGTGTAAATGGTATCATTTCTCCTGCCCCTATTGAATAAATATTGCCATTTAAGAGGAGTGGGTTTAATGATATGATGTCAAGAAGTGCTTCTGAATAACACTAAGGCCCTGATTTACAAAGAATCCAAATAAAGACCACTAATTTCTTTGCTACACTGATAAATAGTGTGGGCTATTTCTTCAGCATTTGCAGGTGATCTACAAAGATTACACAGGCAATCTGTAACAGGCGCAAACAGCAGTATTTAAATGAGGATTTAGCGTGAGCTATTGCTTTTCCATGGAAAGTTCAGAAGAGCATGTGGTAAACGCAAAATTAAATTTAGATAGAGAGCTATTAGTTCCAGAGATATAATATGAGGCAAATGAAAACAGAATATAAGATAAATATAGCCTAATAACTATAAAATAATAACAATGCAACCAGTTTCCCTGTGGGTCGTAAGAAGAGACCAGTTTAAGGACATGGATAAGGTGACGCTGTTGAAGATGGTCTAATATTACGCATGCAGTGCGCTCTCTTTGGCACAATGCCAGGTGCTGGACCTGTGTAATTGCCCCCCCACCCCACGCAAAACTTAGTAAAAAATAGTATCAATAGTTTGTGCTACATCACTGGTTATTTTCACTGAGTTTTCTGTAGGGTGGGACACGCAGGACAGCAACCTCAGAGCAGCAGCAGCAGCAGTGGTGTGGAGAGGAGGAGCATGCAGGAGCTGATCGAAACGTAAAAATATGGCATTGGCAAAAAATAGAAGAAAATAAAAATACATAATTAACGTCAGCTTTAGCTACCATGATGCTGCAGCTGCAGATGTTCTGATTTATCTGTCTAGAATAACCTGTGTTAAACAGTGACGTTGATTGTTATTTAATTAAATAATGAAAATTTGATGTGTCGCCTGCACACCTCATGAGGAATTATTTTGACCCAATGCTGCATGTCTGCAGTCCTGTATGCAGCACTCTTTCAGCCATCAGTGCATAAAGCTGCCAGTTAATCCCTGCTTTTCAGACGTGCTAAATTACACGCAATTTTTTGCACCCGCTTTCTGTTGCACGGTTGATAAATTACATTGCGTGTGTTAAGCTGAGTTGTTTGCAAAGTCTCCTCCCAATATTTTGCGCGTTCTGGCAGAAACGCCCAGATTGCATATTCATCTACAGCAGACATGCAAAATGGATAGTGGGGCTATTTTGTCCGTTAACAGGCGTAAACCTCCTTTTGCCCTGTTTTGTAAATCAGCTCCGGCGGATTATTGCGTGTGTAATGAAGATAGTGCTTGTTTTAGAACGCGCAAACCTTACGTAGATCAGGGCCTAAGAGTCTGCAGTGTATGTTGAGCTAAATCCTAACAACAACAACCTTACATACTTAATGATAATGTTTTTCTTAGTTTGCTTGGTATGTAGATGCTAGCAAGGCTAAAAATGAAGGAAAGGACTGAACAAAGTGGCATTCATGCCAGATGGTGGCGCAAGACAAAACGTCACCCATGAGAAAATGAAGCAGCCATCTCTAAAAACAGGAAGGGTAAAAGAGAGCCTGGACAATATCAAAGCTAAACAAATGATCAGTGAGGACAAACACCCAGCATCAAATATAAATCTAATCAGTTTATGTGGAACCCTGTTGAGATAGTTTACTATAATGCAATGTGCTGGGTCCAGGACAAAAAGCCCAGGTCTGTCCTCAGTCAACAGCTTTCTGTGTGCTTACTTCAGCTCTGTCCAGACGGTTTCACATTTCACAGGTCAGAGCTCTGGTGGCATGTCCTGTGAACGGGGCTCAAGGCAGGGATTTGGAAAAATCCAAGGCCAAATGTGCCACAAAGACGTGAACAGCCATAAGAAGTTATAAAAATCAGCACAACTGCATGATGAAAATTTAGATGTAACCCCAACACCAAAAAAAAAAAGTGTGTTATGTGTTAAATAAACTTTCATCATGTTCTTACCTTCTGATACGGCATGAGGTTTGATGATGCAACATGTGCAGTCTGTACAGACGGCCGTGTTGGAAGGACCATGGCCAATAGTGGATGGAAAAAAGAATTCAAGCTCCTGATGGCACAAGAGTTTAAAAAAAAAGAAAAGAAAGAGACCTCTTCATAAGGTATAACCATCTCTGGGAATGCAGATAGGATACAGGCTACAAATGCGTCCATGAGGATGAATAAAGTTAAGCGGTTAGGTGAACATTCTCACTCTGGCTGCTGCAGCAAGTGAGTCAGAGCCATGGCCAACATTTTGGATGCCATCTGTTCCAAACTGGGCACGGAGACTCTGTGGCGCCTCCCTCTGTGCTGCAGCAGAATCGGCAGGTCCCAGGAGCTTCCTCCAGATAGATATGGCCTCGTCACCCATCAGCTCCATGGCAACCACAGGGCCAGAGGACAAAAACTGCACCAGGTTACTGCAAAAACAGAGTGATGCTGGAGTACCAAACTGATCTGAGTGGAAACAGTAACTCTGAATGTTCTCAAATATCTCATCAAGTGCCATCAGGATCATTATCAGAGCTTCTGGCAATCAGGGTCGATAGCTATCAGAAACCTCCTCTGCACAGATCTGGCTAATCATTTTCACGGGCACTCACTTGAAGGAAGGCTTTAACTGATGTTCCCGATAAAAGTCTTCAGCTTGGCTCCTGTAATGTAACAAAACCATAAACCAAAGATAATCAGTCACTGAATGATCTTGTGATTTCAAACTCTGTACTGACGTTCATAGTGGTCCACAGTAATTCTGTTTCTCATCTCTTTGAGAATTTCAGCCAACATGGTCACTAATTTTATCTTTTCACAGTTTTGGGGCTAAATTGTGGGTTTTCCCATCAGAATTCTGTATTTTCTCAGCATCATTTTACTTTTAAGTCTTTAACAGCCTGCTCTACTATTTGGTAGAGAAACGTTTTTCAGGTACTACAATTAATTGATTAAATTTAGGAAATAAATTGTATAAAATAAATTTAAATCCCATAAATATTTCAAATTTTGATGATTTCCCTGTTGTTCCTATATAATGAATGTCATATCAACATTTGTTCAAAACATTAATTCTTATTAATATTGTCCAAAGGGGAAAAAATGCAAAGAAACATTTTCCCTTACTTTTTTTCTACATGCAAACTTTAAAGAGTTAAAGAAAGTTTTCTTATTAGGAAATGAAAATAGTAACCCTCACCTTAATGAATGTGAGGAAATAGAAGTGGTAAGCTGTAATTCATCAAAATTAGCTGTATCACGCTAAGACTACAGGGCTTTCTTAATGTACTAATCCCTTTGGTTGCAACACAACCTGAAACTTTGATTCATTTTATTTTCTTTTTTTTTTTTTCAAATGAAAACTGTATTCTGGAACTAACAATTCCCCAGAGAAGTTGCATAATTAACTCCTGGGTGCAGTCCTACATGAAATTAGTAAACATACAGCTGTTGAAAAAGGTCTCAGAGTGCGCATCACATCAAAAGCAGCAAACAGATCAGGGACAAAGTTCAGATGAACAGATTAGCGCTGGGTTATAAAGAATATTAAAAACTCTTAATATCACTTTAAACACCATGAGATCTATTATCAAAGTGGAATTGATACCACCACAACAAACCAAAATTTTAAAAAGGGTATAGGACCAAACCTCAGACCAGATAAAAAGGCATTAAAGCCAGAGTTAGTATTCCTGCTCAGAAACACTTTGTTATACTGGGTGAAATGGTCCTTCCATCCTGACAGTAGTCAAGACATCATGTATTCGTAAAAAGGAAGGAAAAAGGTCAGACCTCTGTGAGAGCTGCAGCTCTGTAAAAACTCAGACCAACCCCTACCTTTCTGTGCGAATGGCAGGAGTTGGTCATTCGCAACGGATAGAAAGAACGAATCGATGCCTTTATGTCTCGTCTTGGTCCCTCCCCTCTCTCCGTCCCCCACGTGACCCCCCTGTGCACCGTTCACTTTAAACAAAATATAGCTAACGTACTGCTAACTGCTGTTGCCCCAAAAAACAAAGCAACAGATAAGGATCAAGTCTTGGAGGCGGTGACGTTTGCAGTGTGGGCTTTTTACACCGCAGAATGAGTTGGAGGCGAGTGGATTAAAGCTTTTAAAAACATGGTTGGTCAGCTCTCTACTAGCACGCTAACGGTTGTTATCGTTAACCTGCTCGTGAAACATCGGCACACAAGTCCCTGCGCTCTGAACTCGTAGTTTCGGGTGGTGTGGGTTTTTTTAAATGTCGCTTGCTCAAACCGTTTTTCCAACATTGCCAACCCTAGCTTTAACCTGAAGGCAACGGAGGCTAAAGCTAACCCTGAAGAAGTACAGACTGGAGCATTTGTGTATGGGACTATTTTAAAAGTCCAGTGTGTAACAATTACTGTGTGTGTGTAAATTTCTTTAATCAATTCTATCCATTACGAGATCAGCAAAGGTTCTTTATTCAGCCATCTCCTTGTTATTGCCTTTTTGCTTCCTGCTAACAGCATCTGTAGTAAATATCTAGCATGTCCTTTCAAGTCTCTCTGTATATTTCCCAAATAAACAAGACTGAGGTTGAAGACCTGAGGACCAGTGTGTGACACGGTGGTGGCAGAACCATGCTGTGTGCAGATGGAATTAGTCAGAAATGATGGATGCTGATATCTATACAGGGAAATTCTAGAGGCGGAACACTTTCAGTCTTAATTCAAACTTAAGTGAAGGTTCACTTTTCTCCAAGGGGATGAATATGAAGGTTGAATTCTGGTCAAGTCATAGCTCAGTCCTCAATCAAACTAAGAATCTCTTATGATACTAAGATTACACCAGAAAACACCACACAGCCTGAAGGAGTCACAGCAATTCTACCTGGAACATGCAGATGGGCTAAACTCACAAAAATAAAGAGAAGAGTTACAAGAAAGGACTGACATTGGATGGAGTGAATACTTATACAAACTCATGTTTATGTTTCTGTCTTATTTTTACTTTGTTTCATAATCAAACATATTTTACACCTTGCAGATCTGTTGAGGAAAAAATTGGTTTGATAATATGATTACACCATGACTAAGCGCCTGATAAAAGAGTTAATTAAATACCAAGCTTTCCTGCCCCCTATCATGCCATATGTTCCCAGAGCGTGAGAAAGCAGAGCTATCCATCTGTTCTAATGAGGATACTGGCAACAAACAGCCTATGTCTCCCTCGTTGACTAGAGTTTCTCTGAAACACTACAACGTTATCACAGTGCTGTCATAAGTCATTGCACAAATTCAAACTTACCATGTAAGCTTTGCCATTTTTGCTTTGGTCACTCGAAGGTTGGAGGAATGTATCAGTTCAAAGACATCTCCAATCTCGGTCCCCATATTTGGCTTTATTAGAGCAAGGGTTCTAGAAAAGCAGAGATTAAAAATAAGGATCTGAACAGTCAGAATTAGATATCGCAACATTGCTGAGTAAGTCTCTATGCCTGGTTTTGGTCATTCTGCATTATCTTGTAAATCTGGGCTTATTCAGGGCCAGATAATGGTGTGAGACTGGTCTGAGGCCATTCCACGATTGTTTTATGCGTCTTAATTCCTCCAGATAGCAGTGGTGGTTTTCCTAAGCACAGGCTTCTGTCCAGCTGCTGAAATGTCCGTCCTCCCTGCAGATGATCTCTGATGGTCAATTAGCGTGACCTCTCTGACCAAAACCCTTTCTGGCTTTGCTCCTCAATTTGGTCAGTTGACTCTGTGAAGACCTGGTGGTTGTAAACTTCTTTCATTCCTCAAATATCAAGGGAACTGTGCTCGTGGGAAACACTCAAACATAAGAAATGGTTTTATCTCTTTTCACTGGCCATTTTCAAATCCAAGCTGAAAACCCACCTTTTTATTTAGCTTTTGGCTCAGCTTGAGAGTTGTTTTTACTTCTTTACTTTTCATGATTTTACATTTTCACTTCTTCTATTGTTAAATTTCATGTATGTTTAATGTCTTTAAGTGTATTATGTATTCTCACTGTTCAGCACTTTGGTCAGCATTGGCTGTATTTTAAAGCGCTCTTTAAACTAAGTTGGCTTGGCTTTTGCATTTCCAAACTTTTATCTTAACAGTTCAACAAAGAATTCTTGGATTTGTGTACACCGTGGGACCTTCTTAGTTTATTTGGAGTTTATTTAGTTCACTACAGATGGCTTTATGATGTTTCATGATTACATTGTGCAGCACTTTTTACATGTGCAATGGTCACCGCGAGCATCCGTGAATTTTCGCCAAATTCGTCACATACGGTTTGGTAGGGGGTGAAAACATCGCTATTTGATTACCTGCTTCATTACTCGTCAATCTTCGTTTATTCTACTTTGGAAATACCGAGAAGTCCCGCTGTGTATGGCTGCCAGAAACAAAAATACCACATGGACAAGTGGAGATGTTTTGTCCAGTTCCCAAAACAACAGAAAAAACCCCCAACAACATGCTAATTGGCTAGTGGCTATCAAGCCCATAAATGCTGACAGTTCACACTGGAATCCATACAAACAAATGTAGCTTGACCTGATTAAGTCAATTTCCACACACATTGTTAAGGACAATAAAATCAGAAAGTATGTACCTGATCACAGTGAGTATTTTTTCATAAATGAGAAATATCATTTAAATTTGTTACGCCTTGTAATTTCAAGTTTTCACACTGCTGCTGAAGTTAATTAAGTGTAGACAGGGAAAATGTGGATATGTGGTCACTTTTAATGGGTAAATACACACACATATATATATATATATATATATATATATATATATATATACACACACATGTTCTTTCTTTTTCTTTTTTTAATATTTCATGTTTTAGTCTTTTATACTGTATTCGTATTTTATTGTTTACTGTGTTACTGTTTTATTGTGTTATTGTTTTATTGCATTGCGTCTAGGGACTACGGATGTAAATTAGCCTCTTAGCTATTAGCTACAAACGGACTCTGACTTTAACCAAACAAGTGGACTCGGTTGTGCATTGTTGGTAAATGCTGTCGAAACAAACATGTGTAGGACTTCTTTAGAAATGGCTCGAGGTCAAACATGGCGCGATGACAAAATGAAAGCTTTAACTGATCTATGGTCAGAAAAAAAAAAAAAAAAAACATATCCCAGCTCTGAGTAAGTACCCACAAGAATAATGCCGTTTTAAAGTAATTAGCTGGAAAATGAAGGCTGTGACCCCCAAATAAAATGTTTTTGCGAACCTCCACCTTATCAACAAGCACCTCGACTTCAGCCTCTGTGAAACTGTTTTTCTTAATTGCCGCGATTAAGCTGGTTTATTTATATGCAGAAATTTCCATGCAGTACTTTGCATTGACTATTTATGGTAGAATGTGGGTGTGTAGGGGAGGAATATGAGCCAAATCCACCTGCATAAATTTCCAGGAAGTATGTGATTTATCAGGAGGATAATACTTGCACGTGTCCATAAGCACAGTTTTTATACATCTGAATATTTTCGGTGTATGCAAACTTTGGGTTTTGGGCGTACGAACACTTTTGGAAGGTTCCTGGACACAGTTTTATAAATGAGGTCCCAGGACTGCTGAACAGCTAGAATCTTGCATCAGACCAGAATGGGACAATATTCCTCTCCTAAAACTCCAGCAACTAGTCTCCTCCCTTCCCAGATGTTTACAGTTGTTAAAAGTAGAAATGAAACAGTAAAATGTCTCAGTTTTAGCATCTGATATGTTGTTCGTGTTTTATTAGAAATAAAATATGGTTTTATATGATTTGCAAATCTTTGAATTCTGTTTTTATTCATATTTTAGACTACGTCCCAACTCTGTTGGAATTGGGGTTGTAAATCCATTCAGTTTAACAAACAAGACTTGTTTTTTCACTACAAATCTGGATGAGAAATCATGTTGCTTTGTTAACTAAAAGCTACATTATCTATAAATCTAAATAGGTTGTCCTTTAAAATTATCACATCATACTGACCAAATATAAAAATCAAATAAATTTGTTTCTCTGTACTCATATGTGATTGCATGTATTCTTTCCTATCTGTGAAGCACTTTGTGGCTTTTAACCTGTGAAAAAAAGCTACATAATTAAAATTTATTTATGCACTTTATGAAATAACTTTCCTGTAATCTTTGACATACTACAGAGCAGATGTAATATAACAGAGTGAGCAAATTCCAGTTGAAGGGATTATTTGCACGTCACTACTTTGCATGTAATGGAGCTAAAACCTGTGAGGTATGTGCTGTAACTAGAGAGGATAAGAAGGACTTACAGCACAACGCTAACCAATCCTACCTTTCTTCTTTGCTGCCGAGTTTGTTGGCTGTGTACATGTTTCCATAATCTATAAGATTTAGCTGCCGTGAGAACACAGTCACCCGATTCCCCACAAACAAGTCCTCTTGATGGATGTCATCATATTTGATCCTTTTCAAAAATCGCTGTTGTTTCTTTGCGTCAAACTGCAACGATAAAACAAATCTTTGTTAGTTATCAGAGAACGTCAAGCATTTAAGTAAATTTAGAAACTTAAAACTCAAAAAATCAATCATTTATACAACATTCAAAAATATTTATGGTTTATTAAAGTAAGCTGAAATGCACAAGAACATCATATTAGCAGAGGTTTACCATTTCCACCGAGCCATCCTTTGGGTAGTAAAAGAGATGGTAGGGCCGCACAAGTTGCGCAGTGGGATCGTACCATTCAGCAAGAAAAACGTAGCGTTCCTCCTGAACAAGTCAAAAAAAGACTGCATCAGATAAAGTCCAGGAAATAAAGAGAGCTCAGATTAAAAAAAAAAAAAAAAAAAAAAAAAAAAATAGATTCAGTAATAAATTTACAAAAAGCCAGTGAAGAACAGTTTAACAGATATTGTAAATGGGGGGGGGGGGGGGGGGGGAGCTGTGACTTGAACAAGCTTGGTTATTTTAGTTAATTTAGTAAAAACCAATTTTCTTTTAATGTTTTATGTAATGAATTTTGAATTTTCTTGTATGAAATGTGCGTAACAAACATGCTTGCCTTGCCTCAATTTCCACTTTAAGTCACACTGCATTAATGTTAATTCTGCATGAGCACATGCCTTAGAGATTCATTTTTCTGAACGTGCCTTGCAACCTTCAGCATGTAAAGTCTTGAGATATGCTCTATCAGGTCATTTAATCACTGAACATCTGTGTGAACAGTAGGGAAAAGACATTCCCACGTCAATCTTAAGTTTTTGCAGCAAAGTACTAGCATGAAGACTTCTCAAAGTTGAGTTTTCAAAAATTGTATGGTTCTCAATGTCTTCGAATAGCTACCTCATATCAGTTTCAAGTTGCATCCAGAATAAGAATAGACCAATACAACCGCCAGACATTATTTATGTCAGTATTTATATTTTTTGCTGGCATCGGCATCGGTCAATGCATAATTTACAGACAGGCATCTACAGGCAGCAGTTTCTTATTACAAATTTAACGTTTCTTTTAATATTGTTACAAGTGAACCATTGCTTTTTAAAATATCCATTACAAGTTTAATGTTTCTATTTAATAGTTTCCACAAGTGCACTGTTTCTCCTTTATATATTCATTTAAAGTGCTTCTTTTTTTTTTCTAAAAGAGTTTTCAAAATTAGTTTTCATTGTGTCCTTCATTATTAATTTTGGGGTCAAATGCAGCGTCAGCCCCCCGATATCTGCAGGTTATATCGGCCATTGGCTGATGAGAAAATATCGGAACCGTATCAGCCCTAAAAAATCTGTATCAGTTGATCTCTAATCCCATTTTTTTTAAAAACAACCTTTAACCTGGTTCTCCCCACACCACTGAAGCTCATAGGCAAGTAGCAACATGACTTTGGCTTGTTTACTGTAATTATAACTATTGATAAGGAGTGGCTCTAGTTATCTTAAATCAACACTTGAATAATAACAGTTTCCAGTTCACTTTGTCAACCTAAAGCAAACGACAGCTGCAGATTTAAATCAGTTTGTTTTTTGTTTTGTTTGTTTTGTTTAGTTTCTTCCTGCTTCATAGAAATATGGGCTGTTTAGCATGTAGCAATTTTTTGTGGTAAATAATCTCCTTCATAGCAGCTTTGGAAAAAGTAGCACAGTATTTTTGTGATAAGTAGCATTTTTCTGAATATTATAAAATAGAATGGTTAAAAAAAAACATCTTAACAAGTGCTGGTGATCACATAAAAGATGTAATTATCCTAACTGCTGTGTTGAAAGTACATTTTGCAAGAGAGGTACCTGTTTATATTTATGCATCAATCTTACTGTAAACTAAAAACCAAATAAAACTCCTTTATCTTGAAAATTACCAAAAGAAAAATCACATTAATTATTTAAATAAAAAGATGTTTTCAAAGCAGGCAACTTGAGAGTAGAGAGATGTGTGCATAATCTGATCAAATAGTCTGACCTAAAATGTTTTACCCATTTTACAAATGCAAACTTCATTTTAACATTCTAACACTTCATATAACACATCACCGTCTAACCTTTAATTATACATATTTTGGCTTTGTTTTGGGGTTTGTTTGTTTGTTTTTTAACTCCACTACAGGGATGAAAGAACTCCCTATGCCCCTGAATGAGTCTCTTCCTGGGTCTGACTTTAGGTATATCACTTCCAAACATGCTCAAACTTATGTGATAGTAAATGCTTAAACGCTACACAGCTTGATTTAGTGTGTAAAATTAGCAGATATGCAGTTATGATATGATATATATGATCACAACTCAAAACAAGATGACACTCCAAGCATATATAGTGTATAAGTTAACCTTTCCAAAATGCTTGCACAAATATACATGGACTAAACTATTATAACTACATGGACTGAATTGTAATCATATTCATGCTACTTTTACTGACAAGTGAGACATCTGTGCTGAACAACAACTTTGGCTAACAGATAATTCACGTCCCTGCTGCAATGTTCTGCATATTAGGTCGTTAGAATAATTAGTTCCTATCTTTGTCCAGACTCTAGCTTTATTTTTATTCCTCAAAATGGCCACATAAACACAATATATAGTACGCTATTGTATTGTTCAGTTCCAGTAACCATGCTATCTTAATATCGCTAAGCTAACTTTAGCAACTGCCAATTTGTCCGTTAAGGTTTTTATCTTAAGTCCAAAACCTAACAGCGTTTTAAACCATTGCTGTAAATAAGCGGCACATTAACTTACCATTAACACAAATGAACTATTATGTCTAAGACTGTCGCTGTTGACTTATCAAACGTTAGCTATTCCGGGTTAACCTTCGTTTCTATAGCAACTGAAGTGACAAGTTGGAAGCTGCTAATGTACCGCTAGCAAACAACCGCCTATTTGGTTGGTTTCAGTGATAACCCGAGTTCTTAACTGTACATCGTGTTTACGCCATTCTTGCAAAAAGGCTTAATGTTACATTACCATTTCAGCAAATAAATCAACTCTTCACGGGCCGCTGCCAGCGCTGTTGATGGGTATCTCCTCCGGGTATGGTTCGTCTCTATAGTAACTGTGAAACAAACCGAGGTGCGTTCAATGAAATTGGACGAACCACAAACATCCTTTTAGTTTAGACATCTGCCATAAACCAGTAACAAACTAGTTTTACAATTTTTTTTTTTAGATGAACTTTGTTTAACATAATGCGCAACACATAAGAAAGGCATTTAATCCTGTTTGGTTTATGATTAGGCTATTAACACACATAATTTTGGTTTGCAACCTTATTTGCAACGTGCATATCTTCTTAAAAGGAAAACGTAGAAAAAATCATTTAAAAAAAGAGACAAAACAACCAAGTAAACAAAGAAAATACAAATGTAAGTTTTAGTAATCATAAGGGGCACTGACAATATTTATATTAAACCAAACAATGAGAACAATATAAGTTGGCTCTTTCTCATTTCTGTATATACTGTACATATCCCGTCTGCTGAGTTTATTTTGTAATGATTGTGTTATACCATCTGGTGGTGTAATGATGGTATCGTCGCGCTTGAAACCAGCATGTAGTTTTCAAATATTCGGATGGTTGTAAATGCAACCATTGACCCTTCTCTTACCACCCGGAACAAAAACACTGTTTAGCGTCTCCCTCTTTTTAAAAGAAAGAATAAGTTGCATAGTCTACACTTGATATGAACAAAAATCTTGGACTTGACTTCAGTACAACGTAAATATAGATCTACTTTATGGATTCAGCTGCTAACATAAGACATTTCCTGCATGATAATCGGCCGCTGATCTTGGACGGTGGATTAGCAACTGAACTAGAGGCGCATGGAGCCAAACTGCAGGTGAAACAACAACAAATAAGTCAACCAACTTCTGCTTTTACTGGATAATATTGGTTTATTTGCTAAATTCTCCTTTATAGTAAAAGTAAATGTTACACTGCTCATTAAATAATTGCTCTTAAGTCTTAACTCGTGGAAATTTTCATGTATAAACTTTAAGTAAGAATAACTAACTGCAGCAGACACTAAAATAATACATTGCTAGGAATTAAACTAATTAAATGGATTTGTTCTGCCTGTTACGCTGCAAATAAGCATGAATTCTGTTAAAGGTGTCATCACCCGGAAACCCACTTTTCCATGTTAAAACGTGTGTTGGAATAAGACCTCAGTTAAAACCTGCCAGAAACTCCGGAGAGTAATAAGTGGCTTCGTTCTTCAGCTTCTCTCTTCATCCCAGAATCGGCCACGAGAGCGCGCTCTCCACAGCAGCTATTTTGATGCTCCTCCTATGTGTCCTCCTCTGGCATTGACGTTAATCGCGGAGGCCTGCTAACACGTGGCCGCCCCCTTTCACCCCCTTGTAAAGATTTGTCGCCTCCGCCGCCATTACGAGCCAGCCAGTTGTGGAAGGCAAGATGTTTAAACGTCGCAACCACAACAACTGTTCTGTTGTTGGTTGTCAAGATAAACAAGCAAATCTTTTCGTTTTGCCTGTGGACCAAACTGTCAGGGAGCAATGGATGAAGTTTATTTTTGATAACAATATTCCAGCGACTCTACCTGCAACTCTTTATGTCTGTGCTATGCATTTTACACCGGAATGTTTCTCTAACTTGGGACAATACCAGGCAAAGATGTCACTAAGTCTGCGGTTGGAAAAAGGGGTGATTCCAACTATCAGAGACTCATCTGCAGTGCAGTTGGTAAGTGTTTTTGCTTTTGTAACTTTTTACTTATTGTGTTAAAGTTAAACAATGGAAAACTAACCACGGCAAACTGCAAATGTTTCTAGCTACATCCTCATTTAACATGCAGGTTGTTTTAAAAATGTCATCACTTTGTTGCTCTGCTGCGTGGATGTTTGTGAACTGCTCCATGTTTTTGAGTATTTTCTGAGTATTGGACCGCTATCACGTAAAATGCTACTTTAGGTAATGTCGGCCGCTTTTTAACTCTGCCGAGTCTGCAAACATGGCGTCTATGACGTCTATAAATCCCGCCGCTGTAGGGAAAACCGAGAAATGTGATGCTGTGTCCCCAGCCATGGCTCATGCTGCCTACAGTCCGTTTCGTGCTGGTGGCCACTGTGCGCTTCCTCCCACTCCCACCCTCCATTTCCAGAACAATAACCATCAAAACACTGGAATCTTAACAGTATCATATTAAATCTTGCATCCTGTAATGGTGTGAAACTGGAGGCTTCTGCAATGAGTAATTGCTTTTTACTGCCTCACCGTGACAAATTTATCCCTGTTTATGTGTTGATGTAAAGGTTTTATAATGTATGAATGGGAGGTAGGGAAATTTTTTTTTTCAGTCGTGTCATATACCATGATTATCAGCTTAAAGGAATAGTTCACCCACAGAATGATGTAACTTTATTTTCCTCTTATCCTCATGGTGAGGAAGACTCTGCACTTTTTTAATATGTCAAATGCAGCCGTAGATCAGGAAGGCTTCTTGTTTTCCCCCAACTTTCATATAATGGAGTTTGATTGTGCCCGAGCCAAAAAGGTCCATAAAAGTGCACAAAAACTTGTCAATATTCCTCCATACTGCTCGTCCAATAGGTGGGTAGCTTCCAGAATTTACTCGAAACGACATCATTTAGTATATTTTTAGAGCCTAAACAGTTGTACATCTTACTTCCACGAAGCGCGCACATGCGCGTTCACGAAACTACAGAAGCCTCTGCGTTCAGAGCCTACTCTGCCAATAATTCAAGCGTAGAAGAAGAAATTCGCTGTTTACATTGTGCTAAGAGCGACAGAGCTGCAGACAAACCGGGACAAACGCAGGAGGGGTTGGATATTGATCTAAAAGAAAGAAAGAAAGAAAAAGAGAACACGCGATCTCGTCTGCCGTGGCTTCCGTGGTTTCATAAACGCGCATCGGCGTGCTCGCAGGAGATGCAACGTAGAACTGTTTAGGCTCTAAAAATATACTATATGGCGTAGTTTTGAGTAAATTCTGGACGCTACCCACTCAGGACACTTGGATTACATTGGACGAGCAGTATGGAGGAATATTGACAAGTTTTTGTGGACTTTTAAGGACATTTTTGGCTCAGGGACAATCGAACTCCATTATATGAAAGTTGGGTGGAAACGAGAAGTCGTCCTGATCGCCGGCTGCATTTAAGATATTAAATAAGTGCTCCAGAGTGTTGCTCACCATGAGGGTAAGTGGAAAATAAAGTTACATCATTCTGTGGGTGAACTGTTTCTATAACAACTCGTGTGTTGCATGTAAATCACGAGTGGTCAACAATACCCTGCGCCACATCTGTTATATTATGTGATTATTCTATGTCGTATTACTTATACTGACTCATTTAAGTACATTTTTCCTTTTGAAATGTTTGTTTTTATTAGGCTAGCACATCTCAAGCAGTGCCCAGTTGCACCATAATCCCACAAAGGGTAGATGTTGGCTGCCAGACAAACCCCAAAATGCAAAGATCGACAGGCACACAGCTGTCGTACAGAACTTTGCAACCTCACTTCCGAAGCATAGGTTTGTAGTCTGTCAAATTGATTTACACGAGGAAAATTTTAAGTTAAGCAAATGTAACATTTTTATTCATTCACTTTATGCGTATAAAAGGTACCCAGACCACAGAGGTGAGGAGGACAGATGTTGGAGTCCGCACACCAACTCTTCCTGACCTTCCCTGGTCCACCTCCACGCCAACAAAGCCATCATTAAAGAGGCCTCGTCTCAGTCTGGTGGAGGATGAAGATGGAGGCAGCTCTGTGGAAGCTAGCTCTTCTTTTGCAGAACCAGACGACTCCACGTACAGCCCAGAAGACTCGGTCACCGTGTTAACGGAATCAATGGATGGTTTGTAAGTTACTCTCATTCTGGTGAACTTGTTTAATTTAAGATTTTGTTTCTGCTCTGCCACTATCTGAATCTTTTTTTTTACATTAGCCTCTATTTTTTGAGATTCCATATGGTGTGTTTAGGCTTGCAAAACGTCTGTTCATAAATGCAAAATTTATCACATAAACATGAGATCACACAGAAAAGAGAAAGAAATCCTGCAATTATGAAGAGATTTATACCAGAATATTTTTTCTGGTATAAATATTATTATTTTAAATTAAATCGGGCCAGAGTGTTGTTGCATAGATGGAGTGTATGTCTTTTTTTTTCATTTCCATACATTTCAGGGTTGGACTTTACTTTCTTAGCCATTTCCTAGTGATGGATTTATTTGGCATAGACAGACTGATAGAATGCATCAGGGTTTTTTGTTGTTTTTTTGTTTGTTTGTTTTTTGGACCACTTCTTAAGTCATGGTCAAAACATATAACATTGTAATTTACACACGAGCTTCACAACATTAACTAATGTTGACTAGAGCCATTGTGGAGGTATGGGCTTTTTCCATACCCAAGTTTGACTTTTTTCTCTTTTTTTCATTTTCTTTTTTATTTATTCCATATAGGAAGCATCCCAGCCACACGCATGGAGAGCCTCTGAGCGTTCACAAAATGCAAAAACTGATGGTCTTTGAGTCATGCCTGATGGAGCTCTTTGAGAAGTGCCCTGTGTGCAGTCGAGCTTGTGAAATCAAGAAGAGCATCAGGGGAACATTCATCACCATTGTACAGAAATGTCCACATTGCCAATATGGGAGACACTGGAAGAGTCAGCCAGTGATTGGACACTCTACACCAGCTGGGAATTTGCAACTTTCTGCTGCAATTTACCTCAGCGGTGCATCATTTTTTGAAGTGCAGAAGGTGTGTTGAAGTACTTGTTTATGGTCTATGATTATTTCTCCAACATAGAATTACAGTATGACATGTTAGGGATCAAATGTTGATTGAGTCGCAGAGTGAAATTGAGGTTCGTGTGCCAAGTGCAGCATAGCAGTCCAGTTTTATCTCCAAATGCAACTTGAATGAAATCTATAGCGTGTTTAATTTGTCTTTTTCTGTTTGAGGTATTCAAGGCCATGCACTTGCAGATTCACAGCTACAAACAGTTCAGAAAACATTGCTGCAACTTCATAGAACCTGCAGTGATGCACAAGTGGAAGAGTGATCAGACGGCCATTTTGCAACAGCTCAGCCAAGTGGAGAGTGTCATCCTTGGTGGTGATATGAGGGCTGACACATCAGGTCATTTTCAAATCAGATGTTCATGTTACGAGGAATTATTACTGCATGAATGCACAATCACTGCTTTACTTATTATATTGATTTTATATTTATTTATGTTTTTAGGACACAGTGCAAAGTATGGCAGTTACACCATGATGGACTTGAAGAAAAACACAATCATTGACATCCAGCTAGTGCGGGTTAGTGATTACATCACAGCTCTTTACCATAAGTAAAAATAACTTTGTTCGCAAAGTGTTTTTTTTAAAATGGCCCCCTATTTTCAGAAATCGTCTTCAAAAATCACAATGGAAGATGTCAACCTTTGATTTCATTAGAGAGAAATTGACAATACGAATATGAAAATTCTTTTTAAAAATTCAAGCTGGTTTACTTTTTCATTTTACTTACAGCTATTCAAATTTTGCATCCAAACAGGACAACTTTCAATATTCTCATCCCGCTACTTACTTACTTAAGCCAGCTCCTTGGTGTCTTGTCTTTCATTACTAGATAAAATGATGCCGTTCTCATTGTGGTTACTCAGGTCAGACACACCTGGATTTATCAGTTTTTCCATAATCGAAGGGCTGAACACAAAGGAGCTGGCTTCAGTTCAGGAAGTTGTGGAGTTCTGCATGAAGCCCATTCGTTCCAGCTTTTTCACCTCATTTACCTGATCGACTTCACATGAGCTCTCCTGATTAAGTTTACGTGTGCCACATGAACAGTTTGGTCGTGTTTGATCCAACATTCTTTATATTTCATAAAAGTAGCTCTATGAACCCCAGACTGACTTAATGCTGACAAAAAACATCCCTGAATGACTTAAACCAAGGGTGCCCAAGTCCGGTCCGTGTGCGGTGCATTACGGCTGCGGTGCGGCTTCGGGAGAAAGTCGCAGCTGTTGTAGTCAGATGCATGGCTCACAGACACAGACACATGACACATGCGTCCCTGATGCGTCTCGCCGCGCTGCTAAATATGGAAGTCGGGTCTATCTCTGGAGCAGCACGCTCCCAGAGCGCGTCAAGCTCTGCAGTGCTTGACGCGTGTCTGTTCCCGTGTCAGACGGGAAACCAGACACGGGAACAGACTAAAGCATCCGGTAAATTTAAGAATAAAAGCCTCCCGGAGAGTTGTGATGGCAGAAACTACAGTAACATTACCAGTGACTCCAGCTTAGAAGTCAAGCATGGACTGTGCGACCTCGCGCCTGCATTCCTGCTGTGTGTGTGTGTGTGCGCCTGTTACCCTTTTTTTTCACTTTAATAAATAGGCTACATTAATCACATTTGATTTTCATCTCTCTGTCTAGGTCACATAAAACAACTAAATAAAAAATACCATCACAGTTGAATAACATGTAGAATAAAGACTGATCAAGATCTCCAACTTTAATTAGATGTGTGATTAGAAAATAATTTGTTACCTCAAACGGATTGAAGGAACTGTGTGGTTGCACTCAGGATTTTAACTCTTCCTGTAACAGTGGCATCGGGCAAGTGAAGCTTTTTAAGGTTGAGACTCATTAAAATTATTTGCGCACCTATGTCACAGAACGGACTGTGCAGGTTTGCACTATTAGTCCTATCCGTTTTAAATGTAATAAGCCTACATCCAACTGGATTATAAAGACTTATTCCTGAGTTTGCAGCGAAGAAAGCAAGAACGTGATGGCATGATCAATTATTGGGATAGATTATGCATAGTAAGTTAATTGTTAAAAATGGAAAGATGTTGTGATTAGCTGTAGCCTACAACAAATGAGCATATATTACGAATGAACAATGAAGGGAAAAGTGACACTTGTTGCACACACACACCACAGGACACGTATCCAGCCCTCCTCATCATTATCGTGTGAACTTGCAAATGGGATTTATCGGATTTATCTGGTGGTAGCACGGACGGCAGTTGCAGGCGCGCCGAGTCTGACACAGTCGCTGTGGGAGCTGCTGCTCTGTAGAGGTAGGAACTAAATCGCACCGCAGCCGTAACGCACTGCACATGGACCCGGTGGAAATCCGCCTTTAGAACATACCCTCTCCAACACACCTGAATCAAATTGCTAACTCCCTCGTGCGCATGTCATTCATCTCTGAAGAGGCCTGGTAACGAGCCATTCATTTGCTGCAGGTGTGTTGGAAAAGGGATGAAACCAAAATGTTCAGGATAGTAGCTCTCCAGGACTGGACTTGGGCACCCCTGACCTAAACAGTTGTGGATTTGACAGATGACATTTTTATGTAATTCTTTTGGGATGTTAGACATGTGAAGTTTAATTTCTTCCCTTAACCAACCCCTAACAGAGCAATGACGTTGGTGGTAGCAGAAACATGGAGAGGGAAGGTCTCAAAAGGAGCCTTACACTCCTGAAGGAATCTGGCGTCAAGTTGGAGTGCATCGTTTCTGATCGGCACCCCCAAATACAGAAATTCCTGACTGATGCAAAAATCACCCAGTACTATGATGTGTGGCACTTTGAGAAAGGTAATCATAATTCAGGTAATTTTGTTACTGTATCTTTAATCCAACATTGCCAGGGTTTACTCAGTCTGGCCATAGTTGATGTGTTTATAGTATTGTTTGGAAATTTGAATGTTTTGGTTGGTGGTGGGGATCATGGCCTAAATATTTCTGTGTTTTCATAGGAATTGGCAAAAAATTGAAGGCGATTGCTAAAACAAAGGAGTGCAAGAAGGTTAAGAAATGGCTGCCTATGATTAAGAACCAAATCTACTGGATCGCAGCTTCCTCCACCTCAGGGCCAGAGAGAGTTGCCAAGTGGATGTCTGTAATTAACCACCTCCAGAACATCCATATCCATGGTGACCCTTTGTACCCAAAGTGTAATCATCTCCCTCGTGTATCCAAGGATAAAGAAAAATGGTTGAAATCAGGTGAGTACCAAAGTTGAACAGCTTTCTTTTTTACTCATTTTGTAAATATTAGAAGTTTTACTTGTGCTCATGTTTTGAACTAGATTATGGATATCATAGTTAAAGGTACAGTATGTAAAAAAATCAAAGGTCAATGGCAGAAAAATTTAATATATAATTAAAAACTGTTTCTATTGATGTGTAATCACTGCACTAGAATAGCTGTTATGTTTATTTTCTTAGAACGAGTCTTTTATATCCACATACAGGGAGGGTGCCATATTTGTTCCACCATTTTTACTATGGTGTCCCTGAATGGACAAAACAATGTGTATTAAGTGAGAACCCTCTGAAGTTTAAAACTGCTGTACCAGCTTTGATTAATGGGAGTTAGAGCACGTTTTGGGATAAGTAATGCCTTAAAAGACGTTAAAAAAAGAGGTCCTCATAGTTCGGTCATAGCTACACTTGAGACCACTGGATCCACTCACACATGAAAACATCATGTCTGGGAGAATTTTGGCTACTGATGGCCACCGTACATTAACAACAGTGCTTGGAATATGAAGTCATTTGAAAGAAAATACTTTTCTTTCAAATACCCATCTTTACCACTAGATGTCAGTAATTCTTACATACTGTACCTTTAACAAGTTGTTCATAGCAATTTGCTCACAGGTGAATTTTATACTTTCAGGGACACCTGCGCTCTACAAAATGGAGAAGCTGTTCACTGATAAGAGAGTCCTGAAGGATGTGTCAAAGCTTAGCCCCCATCACCAAACCTCATCACTTGAGGCATTTCACTCAATAGTGATACGCTTTGTTCACAAAAGTGTGCTGTTTTCCTTTTTGGGAATGCTGTGCAGGTAAATTATGTCTGTGTTAAATGTATAAATCAAGGCAAAAGAAAAACCTGCCAAAAGTGGCTGTAAATATGAAAATTTTCCCCACAAAGGCTCTACCTGGCAGCCATGCATTACAATGAAAACTCTGAACGCCCACAAAGGCAGGCTGATGGGAAACTCTCGCGTACTGTCAAGCCACTGACAGAAGAGCCAACATACAGTAAGTTCACTTCCACAGTTCCTTTATTGAACACAACCATCACAAATAAATAAACAGACAAAATTTATAAAGCATAATTAGTATTGTGGCGCTTTTGTGTTTTTTTCTTTGCTACAGACTACGTGGAGGAACTGATGCACCTGGTGTTTGATGTGGTGTTCCCTGATCCGGCACCTTTTGTGAGCCAGCTGAAGCAGATTCCTGTGCCAGATCCACTCTGCTGATTGTATGACAGGCCAGAGAAGGAGGATGTCGTAGCTCGCTTTGTGTCTCGATTCAATAGAGGGCGACCTTGAATCCCTGGTAGTGGCCTTGCACGTCAGGGATATGCAGGAACACACATACTGGGATGACCACTCTTCTCCTGTAGCCAAGATGACCCCAGCACCAACTCACAAAGGACCTGCATGCCAGGAACCCGTACTCACTGTACAAAGATGTCTTTTTGATTTACTTTTAAAATAATTTATTTTTAAACACTTAATAAAGATGCTATAATGAAATACAAGTTTTCATGTCATTGTGTATATAAATTATGTATACAAGATATAAAAACTATGATGCGAGCAAACATCTTAGTATGTATTACACTCTGAAATGAAGAAAAGCTTCCCTTTTACTGCCATGAGCAGGTAAATGGCCGTAATCCTGCATGTAAATAGTTCTTGCATTTAGGCGCACAGACTCCAAGCCAGGATGTGTCATACACATGGGGGGTGATTCAGAAGGTGATTAATCGAGGGAACCTGTGGAATGAAGAGGAAATTTTAATTCTATAAGTCCACTGGTCCACAAAAGGGCTCATGTACGGTGTCTACTGTTGGTGTCTCCCTGCAGAAAACGTTCTCTCTGTTGGCGTTGTGGAGCAATTTCCACAAGAGCACCTTTTCAGTAGAAAGGACAATAAGAAGTACTGCAGATAAGATGTTACATGTAGGGATGTAACGATATGAAAATTTCATATCACGGTTATTGTGACCAAAATGATAAGTTATTTTCAGCACGGTATGATAGAGATACCCCTCAACATCATTAAAAATATCCAAAATAGATCTAAATGTCTACTCTGTCCTTTCTAAAGGGGGGTCTATGTGAGTGTCTTCGTAGCCTTCCGCCATGTTTTCATAAATTAGACAGTGCACACTGCGATGAGCAGCATCACTGGGAGTTTTTCAAAGTGCAGTAATCAGTCACGGTTTTAACGATAAATAAATTTAGAAATGATATTACTAATCATTGGTAAGTTTATCACGGTTAACCATTTTACCGGTAATCGTTATATCCCTAGTTATGTCAAGAACATAATCAACTTAAGGCTGGGAGGTAATATTGTGGACACTACCTTTTATGCCAGATATATCACTCTGTCCTAACTCTAACATGGAAACAAAAACTAGGTCATTTTAAGGACGTAGTAAAATGTTTTCATACATAAATCAAACTCATAGTAAACCACTTATTGAAAATTACAACTTAATTCAAGCTCCGTGCAAATCCCAGTGTGTAAAGAATTGTTTTGAAGTTGATACTGATTGGAGCAGGGGCGTGTGTGTTTGAGAGGGAGAAGAGAAGCAGGTATGAACTTTCTGAAGAGGGATTAAATAGATGTTATGCAAAAGGGGGAGGGGGTGTCATTGCTCTCACATCCAAGCAATCCCTGAGTGTCTGTGTGTCTCTCTCTCTCTCTGTCTCTGTCTCTCTCTCGGGTGTGTAATATGTGTTAAGTGGACTGGGTACAATCTAAACATACGTTCACATTCCTGTTACCATGGTTTACATTATTTCACAAAAATGGTAAAAATGGGACACATTAAAGAAGAAGTTTGGTTTCTTTTACAATCTGGACCTATTTTCTAGCATGAAATATGTTCATTTACTCACCCGGACAGTTTTGGTGCAACTTGAATTCCTGAATATTTAGATCCACTCAAGATCAGCGTATGTCCAACATAATGGAAGTGATGGGGCAACCGCACGCAGCCTCTAATTAAGGCATTATCTGCCACAAACTCCATTTCACAAATGTTTTGTGATGAAACATTAGTCTGAACCCCCCTTGGTCTGACACTCTGTGTCCCTGTGAACTCGAAGCTGCTTTTTTTGTGGTGATTCATCCTTATTTACAGACATTTACTTGTCATGGTGTCGCATAGTACTGTAATAGTTCATGTGTTCTGTCACAGAGGGTTTTGCTGTGCTGTGAGGCCAGGGGTGCTAGGGGGCGCAAGAGTGTAAAAAAGAGAACAGGAGGAGGGGGAAGGAGACGAAAAAGAAGTGTGTTATGGGAAGTGGCCTGTGGTTGAGTTGAGCGACAGCTCGGTTCCTGTTGTTACTCGTGAGGGAATAAAAGGTCAACTAAAACGAGAGTTGATGTCCTGCGTCTTCTTGGGCAACTAGTGGGCATTACATTGGTGTCAGAAGCACGGATTTTCACCCACGTTGAAGACTCAAGTCAAGAAGGGAGACGGAAATGGACGCCCGCCGGCAGATAAAGGCTGAAGTTGACGAGTGTGCGATCGATATCCCTGAGCATGCTGTGGCGACTAGTAGGACTGCTTCCTCGACACTGCCGGACTACATGTACGCACACCAAGCCTGTGTTGAGTGGCGCGAGCCGTGGCAGCGCGGCGGCCACGACTGGTTGAAGGTTAAAGATGATGGCGCCCGGCAGCCTGTTCTTGTCAACATGGCGGCACCGAAATTCAGTGGGCGAGGCAGCTGGGAGGCCTACAGAGCGCAGTTTGAGTTGCTCGCTGATGCTGCGGGCTGGAGCGGACACGCGAAAGCAGTACAGCTGGCTCTGGCGTTGACCGAGGAAGCTGCGGAGTGCCTGCTGCCACTCAGCCCAAGCGAGAGACTGGATTATGCTATGCTGATAGCCGCTCTGCAGAGACGATTTGGACAGATCGGACTGAAAGACTCCTTACGGGGTGAGTTTAAACGCCGCGTGAGGCTGCCCGGTGAACCCCTGCGGACCTTGGCGCATGAGCTGGAAAGTCTGGGCAGGCGTGCTTATGGTGACATGCCTCGTGGCATTCAGGATGAACTGATTTGCGACCAGTTTATTCATGCGCTGTCACCGGCGGAGCTGCGCATGCATGTGCGGCTCGCTCACCCCCCTTCAGTGTGGGCAGCGCTCCAGCTGGCCGTGGAGAGAGAAGTTGCTGCCGCTGATGTGATGTTTGCCCCGTCGCCTGTGACGGTCACCCTGAGCACACCTAGGGCGGCTGCTGATTCTGCAGGAGCGGTATCGGAGCAGAGACCTGCATGGGCGGAGGACTTGGTTCGTGCTGTTAACCGTCTACAGTTGGCACCTAAAGACAGCGGTGCGCAGAGGCCTGCCCCGGCTGTCTGCTGGGGTTGCGGTCAGCCTGGACACATATCCCGCCGCTGTCCTGCGGCTAGGGAGCAGCAGGGAAACGGGAGCGGGGCCGTGTAACCCGGGGGAACACGGGCCCCGCCGAGTGAACTCCGGGAGTCATATGCTGAGGCTGAGGCTGCAGAGACTGTGGGCTGGACTGAGCTTGGCTGCCGCTGCCAGGTTTCGGTGCTGGTGGGGGGCATCTCCTGCCTGGCTTTAGTGGATACTGGATCAACCGCCACTTTTGTGAGGCCGGATTGTGTTCCGGAGGGGACAGTGTTAGAGTCGACCACAGTGGAACTGAAACCAGTTACAGGCCCCACTGCACCGATGTTGGGTAGGGGGACTTTTTCATTCAGAATAGGCGACATGACAGTGAAGTTCCCAGCGTGGGTGGCTGAAGTAAAAGACTCCTGCATTTTGGGTCTGGATTTTCTGTGTCATGTGGGGTGTGTGGTGGACTTAGGAACTCAGATGCTCATGCTACCAGGGGAGAGAAATGTTCCATTAGTACATCCCTATGATAGAGTTTCTACTACCACTCCCTCCAGCTGCACGGACGTGCCTGTGGACATTGTCGACCCTGAAGAGGGGGTGCTCCAGCTTCTCTTTTCAGAGACCCCTGACCCAGTTGTCTCACCCCAAGTGCTGCGTTTGGCCACCCAGGATGAGCGTACAGAGGCGGTCCGGGCCCTGTGGGAAAAGAACTGTGTGGGATTGGATGACCAGCAGAGAGCTGACCTGTGGCAGGTCCTGGAGGACTTCAGGGACATCTTCGCCTTTGGGGAAAATGAGGTGGGTCTCACTCACTTGGTGGAACACCACATCGACACAGGGAATGCACAGCCGATTAAAGTGCGGCCACGTCGCATGCCGATGATGCGGCAGGAGGCTGCAGATCAGGAGGTCAGCTCCATGCTGGAGGCTGGCATCATTGAGCCGTCGGACAGTCCATGGTCGTCAGCAGTGGTTATGGTGCCCAGGAAGTCGGGCTCCAGGATGCGGTTTTGTGTGGATTATAGACCGTTGAATAATGTCACAAGGAAAGACTGTTACCCCCTTCCCCGTGTGGACGAGACCCTGGACCTAGTTACGGGGTCGTCATGGTTCTCATCTCTCGACCTGCGCAGTGGATACTGGCAGGTGCCTCTCACTCCTGAGTCAAGACCAAAGACAGCATTTAGTACGGGGAGGGGGCACTGGCAGTTTAAAGTCATGAGTTTTGGACTGTGCAACGCACCAGGCACCTTCGAGAGACTGATGGACAATGTGCTGGCTAACATTCCGCGTCGGGAGTGTTTGGTGTACCTTGACGATGTCTTGGTTCATGGAGGATCTTTCCAGGCTGCGCTGGCTTCATTGAGACTGGTGTTGAAGCGGATTGCTGCTGCAGGCCTGAAGCTGCATCCGGAGAAATGCCACTTCATGCAGCGGGAGGTAGAGTTCCTAGGCCACAAAGTGACTGGTGAAGGCATCAGCACGCTGCATGACAAAATTCAAACCATCAGAGACTGGCCCACCCCTAACAATCAGAGGCAGCTAAAGAGTTTCTTGGGGCTGGCCTCTTATTATCGCCGGTTCGTGAGGGGTTTTTCCTGCACTGGTGCCCCCCTCTTCAGCTTGCTAAAGAACAATCAGCCCTTCGTGTGGTCAGCAGCGTGTCAGGCAGCGTTCTCCACTTTGAAGGAGGCCCTGGTGAATGCACCTGTCCTCAGTCCCCCGGACCCTGCGTTGCCGTTCATTTTGGACACAGACGCCAGTGAGGTTGGTATGGGGGCGGTGTTGGCACAGGTTGGTCCTGATGGAGAGCGTGTTGTGGCCTACTTCAGCCGCATTTTCAACAAGAGTGAGAGGCGCTACTGTGTGACGAGGCGTGAGCTACTGGCAGTTGTCCTGGCTGCCCGACACTTTAAGTACTACCTTTGTGGCATCCCCTTCACCATCAGAACAGATCATGCTGCATTACAGTGGCTGCTGTCCTTTAGGGAGCCAGAGGGCCAGGTGGCAAGATGGCTGGAGGAGCTGCAATCCTTCCATTTCACCATTGTGCACCGGCCAGGTACCCAGCACGCCAACGCAGATGCGTTGTCGCGGCGCCCGTGCGCAGAGAAGGGATGTCGTCACTGTAGCCGGAGGGACGCCCGAGAGTTGGAGCTTCGTGGAGAGATGCTCGGTCAGGACGAGATCTGCTGCTCATTGGAGCTGGTGAGCACTACCGACTGGGCTGCGCAGCAGGAGAAGGATGTGGACCTACAACCCGTGCGCCAGTGGGTCCAGACCGGTGTGAGGCCACCCTGGGAGAGAGTAATGGGGTTATCGTTGGCCATAAAGGGGCTGTGGAGTAAGTTCAACCTGCTGCGCATTGTGGATGGAGTGTTGCAGCGGGCGTGGAAAGAGCCTGCCACAGGAGAGGAAAAATGGCAGGTGTTGGTGCCCAAAGCCCTGAGAGAAGCGGTGTTGAGAGCGTGTCATGGGGGTAAGGGCTCCGGTCATTTTGGAAGCACAAAGACTTTGCGTCGTGTGCGGCAGGGTTACTACTGGGGCCAGCATCGCCGTGATGTAGAAGATTTCTGCCGGCGCTGTGATGAGTGTGCTGCCTTTAAAGGACCCCAGGATAAGTCGCATGCCCCCCTGCAGCAACAAGCAGTAGGGGCCCCCATGGAAAGAGTGGCTGTCGACATCATGGGCCCGTTCCCCGTGACGGATGGAGGAAACAAATATGTCCTGTGTGCAATGGACTACTTTACAAAGTGGCCAGAAGCGTATGCTCTCCCAGACCAGGAGGCGGAGACGGTCGCGGATGCCCTGCTGGAGGGCATGTTTAGTCGGTTTGGAGTACCTGACACCATCCACAGTGACCAGGGCCGGAACTTTGAATCAAGGGTCTTTGCTGCCCTTTGTGACCGGTTGAACATGGAAAAGACCCGCACCACTCCATTACACCCACAGAGCGACGGGTTGGTGGAACGTTTCAACCGCACTATGCAGCAACAGCTTGCCATCATCACTGCCGCCCACCAGCGTGATTGGGACAGACACATTCCCCTTGTTTTGATGGCTTACCGCTCAGCTGTTCAGAGCTCCACAAACTGTACACCAGCCCTGCTGATGCTTGCTCGGGAGATCCGCACACCAGCGGAGTTGGCATTCGGTCGTCCTCCAGATGCTGTTGAGGTGCATCCCGGAACTGAGTACGCCAGGAAGCTGCAAGATCGCCTGGAAAGCGCTCACGCTTATGCTCGGGACCAGCTGGAGAAGGCTGGTATGAGACAAAAACGGAATTATGATATCAGGAATAAGGGGAGAGACTTTCAAGCTGGGGAGTTAGTTTGGGTTTACACGCCTAAACGAAAGAAAGGACGCTGCCCTAAACTTGACAGTCATTGGGATGGGCCATGTCGAGTGCTGGAGCAAGTGGGGGAGGTGGTTTACAGGTTGTGTGTGCCTCCTAAAGGCAGGAAAGTAGTCCTTCACCGGGACAGGTTGGCACCTTACCGGGGGGGGGCTGTGCCATGTTTTGAACAGGCACCTCCCTCACCAGTCGGGCCGAGCTCTTCCCCTGGTGAGTTCCCCGTTTCATCTGTGGGCACGCCTGCACGCACGCCACCTACTCGCAGGCCGCAGAGACTGAGGCAAAGACCTGCGCGGTTTGAGGACTTTGTCATGTCCCCTCGGGGACGAGGGACTTCATAAAGGGAGGGGCAGTGTAATAGTTCATGTGTTCTGTCACAGAGGGTTTTGCTGTGCTGTGAGGCCAGGGGTGCTAGGGGGCGCAAGAGTGTAAAAAAGAGAACAGGAGGAGGGGGAAGGAGACGAAAAAGAAGTGTGTTATGGGAAGTGGCCTGTGGTTGAGTTGAGCGACAGCTCGGTTCCTGTTGTTACTCGTGAGGGAATAAAAGGTCAACTAAAACGAGAGTTGATGTCCCGCGTCTTCTTGGGCAACTAGTGGGCATTACAGTACCATCAAAGCCGCCGCAGTAAAAATGTCCGTCAATAAGGACGAATCACAGCCAAAAAGCCGCTTCGAGCTCACATGGGGGTCCGACTATGTTTCGTAACAAAAAATTCGTGAAATGAAGGAGTTTGTGGCAGATAATGCCTTATTTAGAGGCCGCGTGCGGTTGCCTGCATCACTTACATTATATTGGACATGCGCTGATCTCGAGTGGATCCAAATATCTCCTTGCACCAAAACTGTCTGGGTGAGTAAATTAATGTATTTCATGCTAGAAAATAGGTCCAGATTGAAAAAAAAACGATCTTCCCCTTTTAACAACATGGCATTTTGGCAGTTACATTAGCATCATTTTAGAGGCAAAGTGATTAAACTTGAAATGGAATTAATATTTCCATTCAGAGATATCTTGCTGTAAACGTGTCTCTTCCACCGCCTGGACTGGATTCCGCAAGTCACTGACTGGTTGCTCATTGCGTGCGCCATTGCTAAGAGTTTGTTTTTGCTTTGGAGCAAATCAACGTGTGTACAACTGGGCCAACCCCGGTTCCGGTTCTGTTCTTTTTGCGACCAGTCATTGCACGGCTCATTATAAGCGCAGACCACATGAACGCGCATTCACACAAATCAAATTTGCGTTCTTACCCTAAAAGGGGGGTTATAAAAAGGGGTCCAAATGAGCTCTATTAAAAAATGATTAAATGTGAATTTAAAAACAATCCCAGAGGAACTGTAGAATACCAGGTTATGACAGGCCCGGTTGACTCAGTCACTAGGCTTCAGTTTTTCTCTTGCTAGTACTGAACAACTGCATGTTACTAGGTATTTCTTGTATATTCAGAATGTAATCAAATAATAGTGGCCTTGTGTGTTTGTGTCTACATAGGGAGATCCTTTGTGGAGCGCCAGGCTTTTGCACACTAATCCCCAAGCCATAAAAGATGCTCATTACAGGTAGGCTTGTACAAAACATTACACCTGCATGGATGCATATATATAACAATTAAAAAACAACCATTAACTCAAAGAAAAGCCATTACACTGACATGGTAAACAGTGATATTAATAATAGTAGTAATAATAATAGATTAGATTTCTACTGTGCTTTTACTGCTGGATACTCAAAGCACTTACACTGGATCCATTATTGATTGATTGTACCTGCGGTTGGTAAACATGGCAGCCGATGTGCGCAAATGTGCATTTACCAGGAATGATGACACTGTGTGTGGTCATTGAACAACCTGCTCCACCACCTGAGCCACTGCCCCCCCCCCCACATGCCCACAGCTCGTGTCAAAATCCACATGCTGTCATTGCAATACGTATTTTCAGTAGATGTTGGTTATCTAACCCTACCCCCATTTAATATACCCTTATATCCACTTTATACCATTTTCTAGACATTTATTTTTGATTAATTTATTCCATCATTTAAAACTAAATCAATTTCACAAACATAATGCTGATCACTATTGTTTTATGAAAAGAAGCAGAAAGAAGTAATAACTTATGACACAAACAAAAGCTGCAGTATCTCCGTGCCACAGCAGAGATCCTCTTTATCACGAGTACTTTCTATCAACAGGTTTCTCCTCAGTGGGGCTGATGTTATTACAACGGCCACATACCAGGCGAGTATCCCAGGATTCATCAGCCACCTGAGCGTTGACCCTGACCGTGCCAGAGAACTGGTGATGTCCGGAGTTCATCTCGCCAAAGAGACGGCCAAGACATTTCACTCTGGTACAAATTTATAAACTGACATTTTTTAATCGTAGCTGAGAAGATGCTGTATTTTTAAACTGTGATGCTTTGTTTCTGTCTCAAAGGGCGGACATGTCCCTTGGTAGCAGGTTCAGTGGGACCATACGGGGCCTTTCTGCATGACGGCTCCGAGTATACGGGGGCTTACGCTGAGGGGATGAGTGTTGAAGTGAGTGGCTCCTCTGATGTTGGTGATGCTGTCAGTGGAGAATCTCCTCATGCTGAGACTGAATTACTGCAGACCTTTGTGACGCCCACTTGTCTCTGACATGTTTTATCTTTTCAAGGAGCTTAAAGGATGGCATCGGCCGCAGGTCAGCTGTTTAGCAGCAGCAGGAGCCGACCTCATTGCTTTTGAAACAATCCCAAGTATCAAAGAAGCAGAGGCTGCGGTGGAGCTGCTGAGGGAGTTCCCAAACTCTAACGCCTGGCTCTCCTTCTCCTGTAAGGTAACCGCTGCTGATTAATAAAAAAAGAAATGTCTGTTCATCTTTAACTTCCCTTAAGTCACTAAACAACTCCCTTGTGTTTTGTGCTTTAAAAAAAAAAATGGCACCAGGATGAAAAGCACATTTCAGACGGCAGCCCGTTCATGGACGCCGTGCAGATCGCCAGCAGATGTCCACAGCTGTTGGCCGTAGGCGTCAACTGCTGTCGTCCAGCTGTGGTGGAGCCGCTGCTGGACTCTGCCAGGTCACTGCTGAGGCCAGACATGAGCTGGGTGGTGTACCCTAACAGTGGAGAGGAGTGGGACACGGAGCAGGGGTGAGTTTGCAGCCAGGGGCAGAAAACGGATTCCATCAAGAGGAACCGGCACATCAGTGTCCCAAAACTACGCAAATATACAGGCAGTTCTGAAATAGGTAGAAATACCCAGATTGCACCCCTTCCTCCCTCCACCCACTCACACACACTCCACAGTGGTTTTTAACTCAACTCAACTCAATTTTATTTGTGTTGCACTTTAAAACAACAGTATTGAAACAAAGTGCTGAACACTCACATAAAACACTAAAACAGCTGAAGCACAAAATAGTTAAGAATTATCAATGAGAAAACAATAAGAACATTAAAAACAATAATAATAATAATAATTAAAAAATTAAAAACAATAAAACTGGGGGTTGACCCATGTAGGTCACATCATAATTTCTGGGAGTCACCAAACCATTGTTAAAAAAAAAAAGATAAATAAAAATAGAGCCTACATGCATCAAATAAATTTGGGGCCATCAAACTTAAAATATTCTTACAAATATTAAATATTCTTATTTTGTTTAATTTAAAGAGAAGGCAGAGATCTCTCTGTGCCCAGTTAAGAACGAGCACCTTGCCTCTGGCAGTTGAAGTGGGGCGTTTTAAAGGCATTCCTGAACACCTACGTTTATGTGAATTTTGTGATCTCGAGGTCGTGGAAGATGAATTTCATTTTGTGTTTTATTGTCCTTTATATTGTGACTTAAGAAATTGTCTTTTTGAATCAGTTTAGTTAAAAAATCCTGATTTATTTTGGAAACATGAAGCGGAGATTCTAGGCTGGCTGTTTGAAAATGATGTTTTTGCCCTGTCAAAATTTGTGGAAAAGGCCTGGTATCTGAGGCAAAGTATTTTGTATCCCATTTGATGAACTACTGTCTCTGTATGTGCCCAAATTTTCATAGGTTTTTCTTTTATGTCATGCTTTGTTCTGTATTTTGCCACGAGGCTATTGTATTGTTATTTGATAGTGTCTAATAAGCCCATGAGGGCTGGGCACCAACCGAGGTGCTTGACACTTAAATAAATATCAATCAATCAATCTTACAAAGAGATTTATCTGTGAAATTAACATGATCACTAATACCATGTTGAGAATTCAAATTTGGCATTATCTCAGTGAGAGATGCTGATTTGGGGCATGTAGGTGCCTTGTCACAGTGGTGAACCGAATCCACCCAAAAACGTTTATCCTTTTTATTTACGAAGTTTCTGACATTTATCATTTTATCATCAAGTGTCCAGAAACAAAGTTATTACAGGTGATATTCAAAAAATCTGAATTAGACCCCATTTTGGTGAGGAAAAACTGAATTTGGCATTTGTGTATTTTTTCCACAACCGTTAATCCACCAAAATCCACTTTACCCTCCCTATTTATGAAGAGCCTGGGGGGTGTTGGTTTCATCCTATAATGATATTTATGCTTAATTAATAATGTCATTATTGCTTTTTTTTATTGCATTGCTTGTTTTCTCTGGAAGCTGGTGAAAAACAGTTTATTTTTTGCCTGTATCTTACAAACCAAGTATAATAACAAAAGAATCTTTAACCTTCCATACCTAAAATAAAATCTTATGAATATATGAATGATTGAAAAATACTTTATTAGCCCTCTGAGGGAAATAAAAAAAAGAAGAAATCAAAGCTGACAAACTAATGAATTAGTCAGTGAACAGAAATCATAAACTTACAGAGATGTACAGATAGATCTGTATGGGCATAAGTTATAAATGAAGTAATGAAATATATTCTAACATATTTGTCTCAGAATACCACAAAGTTAAATAAGATGAAATTCAGAATATCACATCAAAGCAAGTTATCTAGAGATGTAGCCTAAATTATGTCAGATAACTTAAACTTAAAACAGATTTTACTCTGATTTCTGCTCTAAATCCATATTTTTAACAAACATTAAAAAAAAACCTTCATTAATGCAAATGAATAAATGTCTGCAAAAGAATTAATTAAGAATTTTTTTTCAAAAATTATATATATATATATATATATATATATATATATATCATTTTATATATATATATATATGTGTGTGTGTGTGTGTGTGTGTGTGTGTGTGTATATAAATTTATATGTATATTTATTAATAATTATTATATATAATATAGTTATTTGATAGCTACAACTTTTTCATAAAGTACATATACATATTTATATTTAAAATACATCCACAGCATGCCTAAAGGGATGCAGAATAGTTTAATTTATTATTTATTAACTGGTGAAATCTTTGATCTTATGACCAGAAAAATGGAAATACCATGTCAAAGAGAATGTTAACAGACATATTTAGTGATCCTTCTTCACAGCATTAGAGGGAAATATGACACATGCAGAAGTGGTGTACTTATAATGCTCTCATTTTACCTTCCTGCCAACGAAGTCCTGTTTTCACCACTATTTCATGTTTTTGCGTTTCCAGGTGGCAGACATCAGGGAAAACCTCGGGATGGGATCCAGACCGAAGTCACAGATGGTTGAAGCAGGGTGCAGCTCTGATAGGTGCCATCAGCGGTTTCCTCCGTTTTTCTCCTGGTTTGCAGTTTCCTGTTTGACTGACATCTTTCCATCTGCTAGGTGGATGCTGCCGAATTGGTCCTGCTCACATCACGGAGTTAAAGCGGCAGCTGAAAGGAGCGTCTCCTGCAGGAGTCTTAAAATGAGACTGTTGGATAGCTCAGTGCTAGACCCGGGGCTACATGCATTAAATAAAAACTACGGACACACACACACGAGCAGAAAGGTCTACAAGCTTTCTTTTTGTCTGTTTTATGAAGTTGTGTTTTCACGGTTCTCTATAAATCCTCTTGTAATTGCACATAAATGCACAAGTCTGATTTCCGCCCCGGTCGTCACTGCATCTAAATAAAATCTTTAACTAGTTATTTGCATAAAAAGATTTTTTAAACCATAAATCAAATATGTGATTAAAAAGACAACATAGAAAAAAGTTTCACTGCAATGTGAACGAGAGTGAAGAAATGGAAGTGTTTTATTTGTTCGCCTCACTTCTGGACCCGCTAACAGAAGGAAAACTGAAACAAATAAAGAAAAACTGCCTCATGGTCTAAAATATGAGCTGTAATTTGTGTAGTTTTCCATCAGTGCCCAGTCCTCCACATCCCTTTGGGTATTCTCGAGTGATTCCTCCACTGGTTATGTTGTCCCAGAGGGAGAGTTGCTTCTTGGCTAAGTTGACGACTTTATGTCTGAGTGGCTTCCTTAAATAGTCCCTTATCACAACACTGAATGATTTCACATCTGAAAGAATACGCTGAAGTATCATGGGATGTGACTGTCCTTAAATGGTTGCATAACGGAGCATGTGCAGACCTGAAGATGGCAGATCACACACACTTCTTGTTGGAATGACGTGGGCAACCGGCCAAATTTACATGTAAAGCTGCCAATTCCAGCCACAGCAGGCGGAGTAGTGATTTACATTATTTTAAATAAAGGAGAGGCTTTTACAAACTATACAGAAACAGTCCATGTTCTGTTTATATTATTCAGTACATTTAAAAAAATATATCCACTCAGCCACTTTCAGCTTCCACCTGTTCACTCAAACATCTAACCAACCAATCACACGGCAGCATCCAGTCACGTAGTTGAGGTGAAGACGACTTGCTGAAGTTCAAACTGAGCATCAGAATGAGGGAGAAAGGGGATTTTAACTACTTTGAATGTGGCATGGTTGCTGGTCTGAGTATTTACAGTATTTCCAGAGAATGGTCTGAAGAAGAGAAAATATCCAGTGAGCAGCAGTTGTCTGGACCCGACTGGTTTATGTCGGAGGAGAATGGGCAGACTGGTCAGAGACAGCAACCATCTCTTGGTAATAAAGTAGCTGGTGACTGGAAGGAAAATCAATAAAATCAGATCTCAGCTGCAAATTGTGACGTCTCTCTACATAACCAGAGACACTCGGAGCGGTCTGGTGTTCATAACTAATCCAGTTCTCTGCTGTGACTGGGCTGAAATGGGAATAAAACGTGGAATAAAGCAAAACTGTTATCCAAAGGAATACAACAGTGACAGGTTTATAAAAACAATTTATTTTATTGCAAAATAAACAAACAACTACAACAAACCCACTGATGAGGCCGTCACACTCACATCTGTGTTGGGTCAAAGACAAAAAGGTGCAAACACAAGTGTGGGAGGAGCTTCTGTCCGTACATGAACATGTAAAAAAAACACATGGTCATCATTTTCTTTGCTTCACATTAAAAGTTAGAGATGCGTCCTCCATCTCTCCAAACAAACAACCAGATCAACTACACCACTGTTACTAAAGGATTGATGAGCACAACAAGATGTCGGCTGCTTTTACAACACCGGACTCAACTTGGGAAACCAGTCCACTAACTGCACCAGTACAATGAACCACGCAGGTGTGTCGTGTTGGGCTGAAGGTGACGTGAAGGTGTCATTATTGTGCGTTTTCTCGGCAGAGCTAGCTGGATATAATGTGCTCAGTATCACTGCAGTGAGGTGAAGGTGTCGGAGGAAGGAAATGAACGTGTGGCTGCTTTGTGTTTACATACGGAGTGGACAAAATAACACCAGGAATTAATCTGAGCTTTCAAAGCAGATTTTAAAACCATAATAGATGTTGATACAACTCCCTGTTCATGATTGACAGTGTTATTTCCTCCTCTTCATATTTTAAAGCATTCTTAGTCTAGATCTTCTTCACATGTCTGAATCCCAAACACAACAGCTTGACGGAAGTCAAGTCTTTCGTTTTATTAAAAAAAATCTATCCAATTTATTGCATTTTTTTTTTTTTACTTTTATTCACTTTTATGTTTTTATCTTATATTATTTTATGTTATTGATTCATATATAATTTAATTGTATTAGATTTTATTAAAGTCTTTTTCTTTTTGTTGTTTTTTTTTCCTTTTGTTTTTAGTACAATAGTAAATAAGCTGAAACATTAATGGGTAAAATATCAAAAAGCCAAAACAAATGATCTCCAGTAAAAGTAAAGCTAAAAACATTTTTATAATGGATTTTACTGAAATTGTACAATTTGCTTTTTTTTCAGCTTTTTTCATCGCTCCAGCAGCCGTATTTTACACTTATTTTAAATTTTTTATTTTATGTTTTACAGTGTGAGGTAGAATAATAAAGAGGATGGGAGATTGTTTGATCCCCAAGATATTCCTGATCATTCTGGCACAATTTACTAAAATAAAATAATCGAGGCCTTTTAGTCCCTTTCTGAATTTACTGCTGCCAAAATGATTTAGTTCATTCCATCATCTATTCACCAAGCTTCAGCGTGACCACAGACAGGACGAACTCGGGCTGTGGAGGAAACAGTTCATGTGTTGCTGAGGAAAACTTCAGGTTCTGGAGATATTCTGTTTGACTTCTGGTGGAAACATAAAGACAAAGTGTTCCAGAAGAAAAGCGAGCTTATAGTTTATAATCGTACAGGGCGAGTAAAGCTGTCTTGGTGATGATTTCCAGGAGCTGCTGGTAAAATATTTAACTGCAGATGAATGAGAGAATGTTAGAGGGGCGGTCAGAGACTTAGATTATTATCTGAACAATGAGCTGAATCAACATAAATATTCAGGAAGAAGTCTGGTGATATCTAGTCATTTTAAAGCATGAAATGAACAATTACCAATAGTTAAATTCTCCCAAATAAACTTCAGATTTATTCTAATTTATTTCTGAGAATAATACGGCAACCGGCCACTTGACTAAACTTCATCCATGTATTCTTGACCAGTTCTTATTACTTTTAAGTGCCTGTTCAGTAACAAAGCGTTTTAAAAGGCAATCATAAAAACACCAGACTCATCCTTTAAAATGCAGCACCTGTGCAGCGTGTAGCAGCGTGTTTTCTCCACGTCCTCCGAGCCTCGTCAGTCTGTGACGTCCTCCTCCAGGTCGCTGTCCGGAGAGCTCCTCTGTCTGTACTCTGTGCTGTTGGACAGACACTTCCAGCTGCTGTCTTTCTGGCTGCCCATACTGTGCGAGCGTCCCAGGTGGGCCAGCCGCTTGGACGACGCTCGCTCCTCCGTGTCCTCAGTGACGCTCCCGCGCGCCCGCTCTGAACCAGAGTGGTGAAAGTCGTGCCGCAGGTTCTCCAGATTTAGCGCCCAGGGGCCGAGCTTCTGCCAGTTCACCCTCTGGAAGGCCATGATGCAGTGAAGGTTCCCGCCCACCTGCGAGGAGCAGAAACGGCTCTTAGTGAAGCCCTGGCAGAAGCATTCATATGAAGGGGAGGCATTTGAGGGTGGGAACCTTTTTGGTTTTGCGGCGTTGAATCCCCCTCTCTGTGTGGCGGATGTCCAGGTATTCTGGATTTTGAGTGTTGAGGTCAGTCACGATGTCCAACCACCTGGACAGACAAGTTCCCGTTAAACGGCTCAGTAACACAAACCGTCAGACAGACTGAAGAGTCACTTACTTTTTACAGTGAATAGCTGGATGTTTTCTACTCGGTTCACCGATTAAGATCCAGTACTCCATTTCATTTGTGGGTAAAGGGCCCCTTCACACAAAAGAGAGAGATACCTCTAATAATCCACAGTTAGATCGTATCCACTACAGCACATTCTAAATCCAGAGTTGTTTCCAAAGTGCTGCACAGGTAAAATAAAACCAGGTAAATATAAAATTGTCACAAAATAATAAAAATCCAAATCCAATAGATAAAATGAAGTCAAATGACTTTTTCTATAAGCACATTTAATAACATAAGTTGACCAAAGTGCTGTATAAGGAGAGATGAGATGAAAACTAGATAAAAGGTTCCTCATCAAACTTCACTCATTTCTAGATGACCTGGGCTGCTTTTCTCTGCTTTCCACTGAAAGTAATGTGATTTTCTTTTAGGAGGAGATAACATTTACATTTTCTACTGACTTTCAGGTGAATTTACTCTGACACAGCAACACATATCTTGATTATGGCACTTCTGTAGTAAAATCACGTCTCATCTTTCTGTAGAGACCAATATTAGATACTGCCTGGCAAAAAAAAAAAAAAAAAAAAAAAAAGTCGCCACCTGGATTTAACCAGCTATGATTTAACTGCAGACTCTGCATCGATCCATTGTGGTGAAGAAGGAGCTGAGCCAGGAGGCAAAGCTCTCGATTTACCGGTCGATCTACGTTCCTACACTCACCTATGGCCATGAGCTGTGGGTCATGGCCGAAAGAACGAGATCGTAGGTATAAGCAGCCGAAATGAGTTTCCTCCACAGGGTGGCCGGGCTCTCCCTTAGAGATAGGGTGAGGAGCTCAGTCATCCTGGAGGGATTAAAGTAGAGCCGCTGCTCCTCCGCATCGAGAAGAGCCAGATGAGGTGGCTCGGGCATCTGGTCAGGATGTCTCCTGGTGAGGTGTTCCAGGCACGTCCCACTAGGACAAGGCCCCGGGGGAGATCCAGGACACGCTGGAGGGACTACGTCTCCCGGCTGGCCTGGGAACGCCTCGAGATCCCCCGGACGAGCTGGCGGCTGTGGCCGGGGTGAGGGAAGTCTGGGCTTCCCTGCTTAAGCAGCTGTCCCCGCAACCCGATCCCAGATAAGCGGAAGAAGACGGTACGATTTGACTACGACACTCCTATTGGGTATTTACTGCACGGGCAATTATTTTTTAGCTGGGAACAAGCTATTTCACCCCAACTGGTGCAATGAGTTGCTTCACATTTCCTAAACAACTATGTGGAAAGATGTCTGTCTGAGACTGAATGACCAGGTTATTCCATCGGTGGATGTTTCTTCCCCGATGGCACGGCCATATTCCAAGATGACAACGGCAGAATTCATTGGCTCAGATTGTGAAAGACTGGTTCAGAGAGCATGACACATCATTTTCACACATGGATTGGCCACCACAGAGTCCAGACATGAACCCCACTGAGAATCTTTGGGATGTGCTGGAGAAGGCTGTGGTGAAAAATGAATGCAACACAGGATGGAAATAAATCTTGTGACATTACAGAAGCTTAGCGAAACAATGCCACAGCGAATCCTAGCGTAATCAAAGCTAAAGGGGATTCAACGAAATATTAGAATGTATTACCTTTTTTGGAGGAAACTTTTTCTTTTTTTGGCCAGGCAGTTACACACAGCTTTGTAGTTGTGATGACATACTTTATTTATTTTGGGTAATATCAGACAGGAGAGAGAAGAAATAAGTTTTGTGAAGGAAAGTTTGACCAAATGTGTTGTCAGTTATTCCTCCAGTTGTTTTTTATTCCTGTCAGTAACTTTCCTTCCTTTTGGTTCTCCTGTTTCAACGTTATAAAGACATATTGCTGCCATCAGATTCAAAATATTTCCATGAAATGCTAAAATGTCTCAGTGTCAGCATCTAATATGTTGTTCATGTTCTACTGGGAATAAAAAATGGGTTGGAAAAAATTTGTAAAATCATTTGATTCTGTTTTTATTTACAGTTTACAAAACATCTCAACCTCTATGCAATTGGGGTTTTTATAATATTGTGAATTAAATATCTTATTACATCTGCTGACAATCATTTTAAAATCTGAGAGGCCCCAAAGATGATTTTCTTCTGCTTCTTAAAAGACTCATTGAGCTTTAAATGCAGTCATGTGACCTACCTGTAGGCCTTTGCTGCTTTGAGTGGCGTAGCTTCAAAGCCCACTGGGCAGAAGTAGTGGTTCTGACAGTGGTAGATGTAGGCCATCGACTCGTCCTTCAGCCCCTGAGTCAGTTTCATCAGCGCTCCTTCGGCTGAAAATCAGAGACATCATTACTTTCTGTCCTGTTAGGGTCTAAGTGGACACACAGGTGAGCTTGACTCATAAAACTCACCTGTTTCTCCTGCCGTCTTGTGTTTTCCATGTGGTTTGTACAGAATATAGGAGCAACCTCGCACTCGGAAGTTGTCGTTGATTTGTCTGAACCATCTGAAAGAGGAAGGCATCGATCAGACATGGTAGTGATTTCATTTCCTTTCATCATTAACTGAAGGAGCAAGCTGCGTACCGCATCAATGTAGCGTTGCCAGTGAACGGCCCGAACTTTATTTCTTCAAAGGGCGGCTGAAACCCCAGAATATGCAGAGCCTCCTCCTGAGAGATGGGTGGAAGACTGACAATACAAATACACACATATTAAAGAAAGACTGCATGGAGACGTTTCCACATATGAACTCCAGATAATGAGACCCCGAAGCTTAAAATGTCTCAGCCAGGAGCAAAGCACCTCAAATGTTTTGTGGCTGGATGACGGAGCAAACACAGGAGTGTGCAAGTGTTCTCGCCTGTGAAACTGAAGATGCAGGGGATCACTGATCTTTTAATAGCCTGGTTCCCCACAAAAATAGGAACATCCTGGGTGAAAGCACATTGCATACCCAGTGGGGCTAACATTACCAAGAGCTTTAACTGTGCACCAGCATGTAATACAACCATTTCAAACCTGCAACTACTCCAAAATCCAGCTGAACATGTGCTGACGAGAACCAGACAGCAGGAACACAGCACAGTTTTAAAATCTCTGCATTAGCTCCCCGTGCGTTCCAGGATTGATTTTAAGCCTCTTTTAGTGGTTTATAAATGTCTTCATGGACTTGGGTCCCCTTATTTATCAGAGGTCCTCTGGCACCGGTTTTTTAGTTAATTCCTAGTCAGGGCTAAAACTCCCGGTGAAGCTGCGTTCCATCACTGCGGTCCTCGTCTGTGGAACAGCCTGTCAGGAAACCTCTGGGCTGCAGAGATGTTGATGTTTAAACACCCTCAGAATGATTTAACTTTATTTTCCACTTACCCTGATGGTGAGCAAGACTCTGGACCACTTTTTTTAATATGTCAAATGCAGCCGGAGATCAGGACGACTTCTTGTTTCCCCCCAATGGAGTTCGCCAGTGTCCGAGCCAAAAATGTCCATAAAAGTCCACAAAAAATTGTCAATATTCCTCCATACTGCTCGTCCCATGTAGTCCAAGTGCCTTGAGTGGGTAGCGTCCAGAATTTACTAGAAACTTTGCCATTTAGTATGTGGCATATATTTAGTAAGTGGAAAATAAAGTTAAATCATTCTGAGGGTGAACTATTCCTTTAACCTTTTAGTTTAGTTAAATGAAATAAAATAAAATTGATATATCATTATACATTTATTCTCTCTCTTTTTCTGCAGTTAAAGGTTTGGACTCACGTTCTCATTAGATTCAAAGGGAAAGTGTGTCCAAAGTTTTGACTGGTGGTGTATTTTGAAACTTCTTATTGATTAAATTTTACTACCTCCACCAAGGAGGTTTTGTTTTTGATAGCGTTGGTTTGTTTGTCTGTCTGTCAGCAACTTTACGTAAAAAGTTCTGGACAGATTGACCTGAAATTTTCACCAGCCTTGTGCCTAAGTCCAAGGACGAAATCATTACATTTTGGTGATGATCCAGATCACCTTCTGGATCCAGGAATTTGTTGAAGGTTTCTTTATCATTGTGAGATAGGCCAGATTTTGGAATTTTTGCATTTAACTCCGTATAAATGACCCAAGTGTTTGGTAAAAAATTACAAGAAAGGATCTCAATGAGTTCTATGTAGGGATGCACGATATAATCGGCCCCCTATCGGTATCGGCCTATATCGGCCTTACAACTGAGTATCAGACATCGGCCACCCCACCGATCTTTAACCGATGTCTAACCCATCAGCTCGCTGTTTCAACAGTCTAAAAAAAAAAAAAAAAATCGTCTTTTCCTTCTTCAGAAACTTCTTTTTTACAGACTTTAAAGCTTCTAAAGACTAGGGGTGGGAAAAAATATCAATACACTGAAATATTGCAATATTTTCATACTGATATCATACTGACATTTAAAATGCGGTTAATCTATTTTACTGACAAAATCTCTCGATATTTAATCTTATGTTATGAAATCTCGCCAGAATTCACAAAAATTTTGCAATATTTTCATATGCTGATATCATATTGACATTTAAAAATGCGGTTAATCGATTTTACTGAGAAAATCTCACGATATTTAATCCGTATGTCATGAAATCTCGCCAGAATTCACAAAATATTGTGAGATTTTGTAACAGAATGATGAAATCTCGCAAGATTTTGTAAGTAAAATGGATCAATACCGCACTTTTTAATTTGATATTGGCATATGAAAATATGACGATATTTCAGTGTATCAATATTTTTTCCCACCCCTATTTTTCAAAGCGTCTGAAACGGATAACGAAACTGCTATTTGCAATGACTGCTTATGTTTTTCAGCTTTAACATCAGTATCAATATCGGTTATCGGCCACATGAGTTTAAAATATCTGCATATTAGATATCAGCCAAAATTCCAATATTGTGCATCCCTAGTTCTATGATGTTTCAAAAGTTGATCCGGATCCATAGAAAATTCCAGATACTATGATCCAGAACACAAAAAAAAGGAGTCGTTGGAATTTTCAATGCTTGAAGGTAGAATTCAAAGTTTCCCCCTGAAAATAAACGTTAGATTGTGCAAGTGAAATCCGTCTCAAACCGCGCCTTTGGGCCTTTACTCGTGTGGAGTGGTGAGTTTGAATGCAACTCCCTCTCCCCCTGTCTATAATTCGCTCTTTCGCTTTGTTATGGTCTGGTCGGGACGTTTCTGAGTGGAGATTTCTGTTTATATCGCCAGCCAATGACAGAACTAAGGAGATGACACTGTGAGGAAATAAGCTCATGATTGGAGCAGATGCCAGTCACTCGAACTCTCGAAGGAGAAAAAAAAAAAGAGAAAAAATGGCGGATGCACCGAAGAAAAGGTAAGAGCTTTAGATGATGCACGTTGAAAAGACCAAGGTTAACATTGGTTTGGCTTTTACTCGTTTCTGAGATCTGGAGTCGTTAAAGCTGAGAAGGCTGAAGAAAGAGGCGGTTATTAGTCTGAGAGGGAGGGGCGCTCAGTTTGAATACTGTTGTTTGCAAACAGAGACGGTGGGGGGACTTCGGACTCTACCTTTAAAAGGTAACAAATGAAGATACAGACATGCAACTAACACCAAATTGTAACCAACACTCTGCTGAATCGGGAGTACGTCAATGGAACTGACACATGTTCAATAGCAACGGAGCTAGTTCCAGAAGAAAACCGCCATTATGGAAATATTGATTTTTGGAAATAACTATTGAAGTAAAAGTGATACAAGCATGATTCCAGCTGCTACTGGTATGTTTTCATGGTCAAGGAATCCAATGATGTAGATTCTAGTTTTATTTAATTTCATTAATCGACTTATTTATTCAGAATACTACCGATTTAAGTGGCTACTTCTGTTTTAATTCTTGGTTTATTTTACCCAAGTTCATCATTTTTATCTTCTACATGTATAGTTTTCTTTGACATGGCTCTTGTTCATTTTTTGGTTTATTTAATCTGTTTTTATGTATTAACTGCAGCATTTTCCTCGTGGGGATCCGTCACACCAGGAGCCTGTACTATGAAACTGGATTAACATTCCTGGGATATCTCTTCGTAACCAGAGTTAACTTACCCAGACATTGCCGATCCTCATAAGAGGTACGGGAAGCTGGTTATCAGCTAGGTAATCCAAACCAGGGTTTTCCATCTTGATCAGGGTGTGCTCACATAAAATATTTAGCAAGAAGTGAACCAGCATTGTAGGATGGAAAACCCAGAGTTAACCCTTAAGTTACCTGGAGCTCTGCAGGGGTGTTGCTCTGGTGATGCCGTTTGTCTGGGTACTTAGGGGGCCCTGCACCTTATGGTGCCCCAGTCTGCCCTGATTATACTCGTGTGTGTGAAGGCTTGTCCTTTTAATAAGCGGAAGTGGGAGTTTTCATTATGAAAAGCTGCTTTTTGCCACTCGGAAAAGTGCTAAATAAATCAAATTTGATTTGTTTTGATCTGAATATGTGATGGGTTAAATAAAAAGGCGGTGAGACAGAGCAGATCAGAAACTGTGGAAACTTGAGACTTATCTGTTCCCTATAAACAAGTTCTGGGTCAAAGTTACTGTGTTCTCAGGCAGGATACAGAGAACTGGTTCTTACTAAATAATTCTAACTGTATAAACTACATAAATGAGCATAATATAGACTGACTGAACTACTTGCAGTCACGTATACAGCTCGTCTGGGTGATGTCTGGAAAGGTTGAGAGTTGCAGTGCACGGCTGAAAGCTGAAATTCAACAGAGGACATTACATGTTGCTCACCTCCCTGCACCCAGAGTGCTGTATAAGAAGTTCCAGCAAGACACCAGAGAGGAGATTCCACAAGACGTCTTGTACTGCGGCCGACTGATGCTGTACCTGGAACAGATACCAAAGAAACACAGGATTAATTACTACATTGTAGAAAAGAGTCTCACATGGAGCAAGGTGTGTAGGTCAATGATAAGTCTATTAGCCAACCAAACTGCTTATACCTTTGACCTCTTTCAGTCTCACAGGTCTTAATAACTCTGCTAAGATGCACATCTGAGAGATGATGCTTTTCTGCTCTGGCTTTTTGGATCTGGCCTTTCACCTCTTCATACTCGGTTGTAGAGATGCAAATATGAAATGATGTTACTCAGCAAGAAACATTATTTTAATAGGAATCATTTCAAACTTATGTTTACACGTCTCAGTTAAAGTAAGAACATGTCTTCAAAATATCTTGATTGTATGTTTGATGAATCTTAATAACAACAAAAAAAACACTAAATTTTAACAAAGACTTTTAAATCACCCACTGGCCACTTTATCAGGTTCAGCTGTTTAACCACTTAACACAAATAGCTAAACCAGTCAATCTCACAACAGCATCTAGCCGTGTAGACATGGTGAAGACGACTTGCTGGAGATCAAACTAAGCATCAGAATGAGGAAGAAAGGAGATTTTGAACATGGAATGGTTGTCGGTCTGAGTATTTACTGGGATTTTCACACACAGCCATCTCTAAGGTTTTCAGAGAATGGTCTGAAGAGGAGAAAATATCCAGTGAGCAGCAGTTGTCTGGACCAGAATGTCTGGTTGATGTCAGAGGTCAGAGGAGAATGGACAGACTGGTTGGAGATGGTAGAAAGGCAACAGGAAGTAAGAAAAGCACTGGTCCCAACCAAGGTATGCAGAATAGCATCTCTGAACACACAACACGTCCAACTTGAAGCAGATGGGCTACAGCAGCAGAAGACCACACCGGGTGCCACCACTGTCAGCTAAGAACAGGAAGCTGAGGCTACAATCCACACAGAATCACCAACACTTAACAGAAGACGGAAAAACCTTGCTGGTCTGATGAGTAGGCATGTGCCGATATAAAATTCTGATGGTATGATAACCTTGAGCTAATATATCCCGGTTTCACAGTATACCATGGTATCTTGGCTACGCTCTTAAATATTGTTTTTAAAGTGTCTGGGTAAATAAAAACAACTTATTTTGGTTGAACAATGCCCTTTATTGGAACATCTGTACTTCTTCCTTTGATGTTTGGCATTGGCAAGCGACGTGAATTTACCACCACCAACTGGAAGTATGTGTCGGGACAGGCGCGTACACCTGACTTGTACTCTCTACCTGTGTTTTATAAGACAGAATGAAGTTCATGCAACGGTCAAGGTATGAAGGTATGACGGAAAATGTAATGGTTTTCATACCGCTGCGCTTTTATACCGTGGTACACCTTGAAACCGGTACATCCCTACTGATGAGTCTCCATTTCAGCTCCGCATTCAGATGCTAGGCTCAGAATTTGCTGGAAACATCATGAAAGCATGGATCCATCCTGCCGTGGATCAAGACTTCAGGCTGCTGCTGGTGTAATGGTGTGAGGGAGATTTTCATGGCCTACTTTGGGCCCCTTAGTACCAACGTGGCGGTTTAACCACCACAGCCTACCTGAGTATTGTTGCTGACCATGTCCATCCCTTTATGACCACAGTGGAGCATCTTCTGATGCTGCTTCCAGCAGAATAATGCACCATGTCACAAAGCTCACATCATCTCCAACATGACAATGAGTTCACTGTACTCCAATGGCCTCCACAGTCACCAGATCTCAGTCCAACAGAGCAGCTTTGGGACGTGGTGGAACGGGAGATTCTCCTCATGGATCACACATCAACTTTGTGATGCTGTCATGTCAATATGGAGCAAAATCTCTGAGGAATGTTTCCTACACCTAACCAAGAATTAAGGCAGTTCTGGAGAAAAAGGAGTCCAACCCAGTACTACTAGGAATATATGTATGCATATGCTTATCCAATCAGGAACTTAGCAAACCTATTGACAAAACTAAAACTCAAATTGTCCTTTTTCGTTTGAAATAAATTTTGGTGTTTATTTTTTAGGCAAAAAAGCAGTTTGTCACCACTTAGATGATGGAGACTTGGTGCATATGAATGCTTCAGCTCAATGTCTTCACAAGATTGACTCTGTTTAATCTGCTTCTTTGAGATTCATTACAAACTGCAAATCTTTGACTCATCATTGTGAACTATATTCCAGAGTGGGATGGCCATTTGTCTGTGAGAAGGTTGGGCCACTGCTACATTATTTATAAGGCTATGCTTGGTCCGTTGCCATCGTACATTTGTAGCTTAATCACACAGAGAAGTGTTGAAACTTACTCTTTGCAATCAAATGATCACCTGCTGCTCTCTGTTCCATTTGCCCGTACAGAACTGGGAAAAAGGGCTTTTGCTTACGCTGCTCCTGAATGGAACAGTTTGCAAAAAGACTGGAAATTACCTAAACTTATTTCTTTGAACGATTTTAGGTCTAGACTAGGAGCACTTGAAAATGCCTCCTGAAATTGTAACTGTTTTTATTTACTTTTATTGTACATCTTTTATAATGTCATGTAACTTATAATTGCTGCCTCTTGGCCAGGACTCCTTTGGAGAAGAGGTTTTTAATCTCAATGGGACTTTTCCCAGTAAAATAAAGGTTAAATCAAAATAAATAAAAACATCAAAATAGCATTACCATCGTCTCAAATCGAGCACTTTTCTCTGTTTGATCTCTTCGAGGGAGGTATGAGGGGGGATGTCTTGCAGATTCCTGCTGGGTCTGTCTGATGATCTCATCTTCTTGGTGCTGCCTTTCTTACCATTACCTGAAACACAATGTAAGTCAGTGATGCTCTCACAGGATTTACACTGTTAATGAAGTATAAATTAAAAACCCCAAGCTTACTGGTTCTGATCTTTCTGGTGAACACAGCATTGAAGTCCGCTGTATCAATCTCCCAGGCCAAAATAGGCTTGGCATGAGCCGCGGACACGTCCTCCATGTCACAGTCCCCATCTGTTCCCACATGGGCCCCTCCACTTAGATCAGAGCCGAGGTCAGCAGCGGGTTTGGGCTTCAGCAGCGGGGAAGCATCGTCCTGCTTCTTCCTGGCTGCGCTGGAGGGGCAGTAGACGGAGGCAGCCTGGTTCAGGAGGGCATAATCGGAGCAGACCGTGTAGAACTTCTCTCGGGAGTGAGTGACCGGACAGGTCCACTGCAGGTGGAGCTCCGCACTCGAAGCCCGCCTCATTCTCGCAGCGTCCCGGGCCAGGGAGCTGATCAGACCGTGATCTTCCTCCCCATCAGCGGGCCTCTGCAGTCCCGACGGCTCCGCCGGCCCGGAGAGGTTTGCTCCCTGCCCTTCTGATGTGTTCGGCATCGGACTGCCGCTGAGATGATGAACGACACCGCTGGATGAGGATGAATGTACTGATGGAGAGGTGATTGTCTCCTCCAGGGATAAAAGGACAAGCTTTTTTCTGTCTCCAGGAGGGAAGATGGAGGTGCAGCAACAGTCCCCTCACGCGGACACTTAATTTTCTTTGTATAACGGTTTTTTAAAGTCAATACCCAGAGTCATTGTTTTAAATTACAGTCGCGTCATTTAACAGCGTCATGAACCTTAAAGCTTAGCTAATACTACAAAAACAAGATAACCTCAACCTGGTTAGCTGTTGAGAGTTAGCAGTATGATTACTGAACATTAACTAAACATTAATTATGACCTGAGGAGCAGCAGCTGTTGTGGAGGTGACGGAGACTACATCCCTGTAGTTCGTAGATGTAAACACGCCCTGATGCTCCGTTATTTATCCCAGAACTCTGTTCAGCGGTCTCTGAGCATCACTGTGCTCCGCAAACTGGCAAAACGTCAAGCGACCTACTTATTGGTGAAACTCGGCGATTATTAACCCACTATGAGTCAAGAATTAACGACATAGAACCTGATTCGTCGTCCTCCTGACCCGTATTCTCTTCCTGTGCAGAGTTTATGGATTGTACCATTGTAAGTGACGGAGGGAGGGGGTAAAACCAAATATATATATGTATATAAATATATATAAAAAGTCGTACATACCTCCATAAAGACACAGTTTCCTTTGAAATAAAATGGATTTGTATAAAAAATATATATATATATTTTATTATGTATGACAATTAATGCCGTTTTACACGTGACTGGCTAGGGGTTCACCCCTAATCTCTGTTCGTATTGAAATGGTCCTATGGTTCAAACCAATCAGAGGAGCGACTGCAGGGGCTCTTTAAACTTCGCAGACGGAAGGTAAGTATCTACATTCATGTCGGACCTGCTGTAGCTTTTTTACTCTGGAAAAAACAAAAGGCAAAACTGTGACAGCTCTTATAAACGTTTAAAAAATGGAGAGGAGCTCTCCAGTTAAACTGTTTAACCATTAAGCTATAGTTTAAAAATAGATAAGGTTTCTTAGCTGTCAGCGTAATATTGTGTAACTTTATTCAGACGTGACATTGAAAACTTTTAAGAGAATTTCATTCAATTGCCTATAATTCATCTGAGCATATCTAGCCTTGATTTATGACGGCATGTTTTGTTTTATATTAGTCTGTGGGCTTTAGTCAGAAATGAAAAGTCAGATTGTTTATTCTATAGATAAGGAAAAAATAAAGTTTGGGAATAAGGCAAGTTTATATGTAGCACATTAAATAATCAAGAGCATTACAGCAGATTTGAGACAAAGTAATAACAAATATTCAAAACTTTAAAAAATTGAAAAGATAAAAAAGCATAAGATATAATGCAATAAAATTTAATTTACAGCATAATTAACAGTTGTTTTGATAAAAAGTGGCAAAGAACTAAGTCTTTACCTTAATGTAAAGCTGCTGAGTGTTTCATCAGACCTGCATTTTTTTGAGTTTGTTCCACATGTGAGAAGCATAAAAACTGAACACTGCCTCTCCATGTTTAGCTCTGAATCAGGGACAGAAAGTAGACTTGACCCTGATGACCTCAGGGGTCTGGTTGGCCCATAATGAAATTGAAGATCCTGAATGGATTTTGGTCCTAAATCATTCAGTGTTTCGTAAACAAACTGCAGGATTTTGAAGTCAGTGTCCTGGTCCTGATGAGGTCTGCGTTCGATCCTTTGTTTTTTCTTCTTTTTTTGGTCTTAGGGAGGACTGGATCTGCAACATTCTGGACCAACTGCAGCTGTCTGATTTTTTTTTTCTTTTCTTTTTGTTTTTTTAAGGAGACCTGTAAGGACAGCTTCCAGTTGTCTAGTCTACTGAAGATAAATGTAGAAATCCTGCTGAGTCATCAGTATTTTAATCCTCCATATGTTCTTTACATGATAACAGGGTGATTTCACAACTGTCCTAAGGTGAAGCTATAAAATCCAAATCTGGACTACCCCCAGATTTCAAGTGTTGGTTGTTAGTCTTCAACTTGGCTGTTTAAAGCTGAGTGCTGACTTTTATTGCTTCTTTGTGGACTCCAAAACTATTATTTCAGTTTTGTCTTCATTTAACTTAAGAAATTTCTGGCACACCCAATCTTTAACCTGATCAACCTGGGGGAAACAGCAAAACAAAACAAAAAACATAAAATGAAAAACTAACTATGAAGCAGGGGAGATTCCACTTAGAGCATCAAATGCACAGAGAAAACTTTCAAATGATTTTTGCACCTTAGACAGGTCAGCATCTAAGAGAGCTGCAGTCACATTTAAAACGTAAAATCAGGTCTTATTGCCGACACATATGAGACCCATTTTGATTGTTTTTCATTAAACTTATCAGACTGAGTCTGCAGAGAGTCACTTTTTCCATCTTGTATATGTCGTAACACACGTCAAACCAACTATTTTCATTTGGTGAGCCTTTTGAAGCGATCTTCTAGTTAAAGCTTTTTTAGCTGCCATTGACAGCACTCTTGGTTGATATTTAACTTGGTTTGCACATTGAAGTTCTTCTATGCCACAGAGATACATTGTTTTGAAACTGAAACCAATAGCCATTTCGAAGGCTGATTCCAGATGCTTGTAAATACTTGACCAGAATGATATGATAGGACAATTTTAAAAAATGTGAGAATGATCAGCTGCATTACCTCCATGACACCTCCAGCAGATCTTTTGATTGGAATAATTGCCCTTTTGGGCTGGAGTGCAGAAAAACCTTGTAATGTAGTCAGCTCCATGGGTCAACACGGGCTGAACAAATGCAGAGTTCACAGGCTGGAGGGTTTCTTTAAAATGATCATTTATTCCAAATTGCAATTGGACCTGGACTCATGCCATCTCTCTTTGTCCCTCTCTCTCTCGAGAGAGAGAGAGAGGCTTCAAAATCCCACAGTATATATATACCTTAAAACCCCACCTATTCCAATTAGGATTGTACCATTTCCCAGGGAAGACACATACCCATTAACCTCATTATCCCCCACCAAATACAGCTAATAAAACATCAAACTCAAACAACCAAAACCCCCGAAAAGAATACCAAAATAATCATATACTGTACATTACTTCAACTAAGTCAAAATACAAAGAAACTACCAAAAAGAAAGTCTTCCACGTGGTTTTACCCAACGATCTAATCTAGGGATAGACTACACCTGAGGTCCACAAGTGCTGGGTTGGCCACTCCCCAAACACATAACCTGCAAGATGGGTCAAACAAAGAAACCATGTTAAACATACATCACCACAATTGCAACATAACACCATCATAAACTAACCCGGAAAGATAAATGTAGCAACATTAACAGAATTAGGAAAAAGATAAAGAAAACAAATATGAAATTAAGGTTAATGTAAGGGACAAATGGTGAATGGACAATCTCACCCACTTTGTCAGAAACCTTATCATATTTTTCCAACTGAACAGTCTTCAAGAGGGTGAGCTTGTTGTTTTCCACTGTTGTCTGCAGATTGAGTCCCATTCCTCTTGGGATATTGATAAAATGTTGTTTTTAATAATTTCAGTGAGTGGGAGCATGTGGGTGTTGAAAAAGCAGTGGCCCCAAAATGGAGCCTTGGGGAACTCCACAGGTTGTTTTAGTGCCTATGGACTTAAAATAGTCTCTATCTTTAACATAAGACTCAAAGCAGTTAATCACAGTAGCAGAAAGTCTAACCAGTTTTCCAGCCAGTCTAGTAAGATGTTCTGGTCAACCGTGTCAAATCCAGCTCTGAGATTTAGAAGTTTCAGGGCTGAAATGTTTCCACTATCTGTGCTCAAGTGGATGTCATTGAAGACCTTAACTAGAGCAGTCTGCTGTGATGTGGCTGAAAACCTGACTGAGAATAAGCATTTACAGCCATTTAACTCAAAGACTGAACGACCCTGACAGGTCACAAAGATCAACTTTAGCATTAAACTGCTGTTTAATCTTTGAAAGCTTCTGGAACAAACACCCAAACAAAAGGACATAAGATAAGACTCCCTATTGCCTGGAGTTTGATGTGACGCAAGCATCCATTTGCTCCAGGTGGAGCAGCCAGTAATCGTGCTGGCTCTCTGGGAGGAAAATACAAATGTTCCTTTGACACAAAAGGATTAGTTTCTGTCATCTGCCAAAGATCTGCTGCCAGCTTTGCCACCTAAAGAAACAAACTGACCTCCATGGATTGAAGCCAGAAGGCCACTTTAGCCAGAAATCTTTTAGAGAAATGTTTTAAACTGAGCAGCAGATACTGGAAACACTGCAGGTAACCTTGACAATAAAACCTTAACATACTTTAGGATCAAACGCTGCATAAAAAGGATGCTACATTTAGATTGGATGGAGTTCATAATGAGATAGTGTAGAAATAAATCTTAAAATTCATGTATTTCTTTTCTATTATTGCTCTATCATTTTCCAAAGGACAACCATGACAAAGAGGCTGGTGATCATTGACACAGACTGTGGCATCGATGATGCTCAGGCCATACTAATGGCCGTGGCGGCTCCTGACCTGGAGATCCTGGGTGTGACCTGCGTGTTTGGGAACGCTGCGGTGGACAACGTTTGTCTGAATGTTTTGAGGGTCCTCTCCGTCTGCGAGCAAGAGGGGGTGTGTATCTAAGTAAGATGAAGAACAATTTAGCTCTTGAAATGTGAAAAAAAAAAATAGGGGTGGGACTTGATTTCATCCTTTTAAAACCACAGAGATCACCGGTGACACCGGTGCACGTGTATTATAAAATGTAATGTTAAACTGAGTTTTTGTAAAATAGTTTGAATTAGATTTTTTCAATCTCAGAAATGTTCAATCTGCACTTTTCAAGAATTTATAAAAAGAAAGTTGAAGAAAATTCAATTCTGCATTATCTATTCCGTAATATCTATTGTCATGGTGCTAAAAGGGTTAAAAAAATCTAATTGATTAAAAACTTTGCAATGAATTAATCTTGATTAATCACATTACAAAAATCCCCCCAAAAGGTAACATTTTCTTTATTTGAATGGATTTTAGTGGACAACTAAATCAAATAACAGACACTGACATTAATCTTGTAAACTCCAGCGGTATTGTTGTCTGACCAAATGCATTAAATTGTATTTTAACTTTAAAAAAAAAAAAAAGTTGAAAAAGAAATAAAAATTATTCCTGGCCTAAACTGAACAGACCCAAAGATAAAGTATACTATTTAAAGCATTTTAACTATTAAACTGGCTTTTTTCTAAGTAAGAGCTTACAACATGTTACAGTAGTTTTAACTTTATAAATGTTTCTGTCCACAGTTTTCATTAAAAGGCTTTAATATCTGATGATCAGTGACAGCTCTGAGTTTTATTTTCAGTCTGGTTCATGGAACTGAATATGAAATGAAAATGAAATGAAATGAAAAATACATTATCCCGGAAGTGAAATTCAAAATTATAATAGCTCTCTCTCTTTTTTAAACAGTATTACATATATGTAAAAACAACAGCATAACAATAATTATTCAATCAGTCTTGTTCTTTAGGGTGATGGTTGCTGGCAGGAATGAATTTCTGTATCTCTCCGTCCTACAGCGAACCTGACGCAGCCTCCCACTGAACACACTCTGTTGATTCTTCACCGTGTTGTGGAGAGGGTGGGAAGAATCCTCCATCATCTTCATCAGCTTGTGCAGCATTCTTTTCTTAACGATCATCTCCAGCGGATCCAGAGTTATCCCCAGCACAGAACCAGCTTTCTTGATCAGCTTGTTTAGTTTCTTCAAGTATCTGATTCTGATGCTGCTTCCCCAGCAGATGCTGCAAAGCTAATTGCACTTTCCACAACAGACTTGTAGAAGATCTGCAACATCTTGGTGCAGACGTTGAATGATCTCAGCTTCCTTAAGAAGTAGAGTCTGCTCTGACCTTTCTTGTAGATGTAGTCTGTATTGCATTTCCAGTCTAGTCTGTTGTCCAGCTGAACTCCAAGGTACTTGTATTTCTCCACCACTTCCATCTCCTCTCCTTGGATGTAGACAGGACTATGCTGCTTATTCTTGTTCTTCCTGAAGTCAACAATCATCTCTTTAGTCTTGCTGGTATTCAAGATGAGGTGATTGTTACCATTTCACAAACTGATTGACCAGTTCCCTGTACTCGGCTTCTTGTCCATCACTGATACACCCCACAACTGCAGAGTCATCAGAGTATTTCTGCAGATGACAGGACTCAGAGTTGTACTGGAAGTCTGAGGTGTACAGTGTGAAGAGGAATGGTGAGAGTACAGTTCCTTGTGGTGCTCCAGTGCTGCTGATCACCATCTCAGACACACAACCTTTCAGTCTCACAAACTGTGGTCTGTGGTGGTTGTGGAGGGATCCACCTGGAAGTTTTGGAGCTTCTCACATAGCAAAGCAGGCTGAATAGTATTAAAGGCACTTGAGAAATTAAAGAACATGACCCTCAGTGTTGCCTGACTGGTCCAGATGAGAGTGGGCTCTCTGAAGCAGGAAGATGATGGTGTCTTGAACCCCAAGCCCATTACGATATGTGAACTGTAATGGGTCCTGAAAGGTGTTGACTTTTTTTTTTATCTACTGCTGTGTCTGTAGCTCCAGTGTGTGTTTTGAGATGGGAGGGGCCTGTGGCAGTGTGCGCGGCTAGTAGAAGGAAGTAAACGAAACATTCTTTCACATCTCTCTCTAAAAGTCTCCAATAACGCCAGTAAAAGTCACTAGACTTTTTGCTAGCTGCTTTATAAAAGAAAGTTATCAAAGGGGTCTGAAAACTCTTGAAGTTGCAGAGTTCTGCCATGTTCTTCAGCATAATTGTGTGTACCAGAAAATCAGCCCTGACAAAAGTTACAACGTAGTTTGATGTAATTAATTAATCATAATTGCATTAAAGGTACTGTAGGATCCAGTTTCCCCCGTTTTTGTTTGTAAACACGATTAAAACTGAGAGCCCCTCCCCTCAGCCGAATGGCCGCATCGCTCGAAAAGCTCGAAAGTGGGTGAAAGCCAAACCAATATTGACCCGGTTTTTGAGTGTCCACTATCTAAAGCTTTTTTCACCACAGAATGCTCCCTTTTTTTTGCTGTGTCCAGCAAAGAAACGTTTGTTCAGTTTTTTGTTTTTTTTTTTCTCGAGAATTCAAGTGGTTTCTGCTCCAGCCAATGAGTTGATCCCCACAAATCGCTACACCTTTAGCTCTGTCACTGACTGGAGAAAATTCCCAAATCTCCACCCAGAAATGTCCCAAATACACCAAAACAAAAGGAAAAAGTGAAATACAGTCAGAGGAGGGGGTTGTAAACAAAACTCAATGCCACACCAGAGTAAAGGGCCAAAGGTGCGGATTGAGACAGATATCACTTGCACAAGTCTAGCATTTATTTTCAGGGGGAAACTCCCAATAAAGTCTCCCAAAGATCTCGGTGATTTTTTTTTCTCCTGCAGATTCCAGTGTTTCGAGGGTCCAGTGATCCTCTGGTTGGGGTCAGTAATCCAGACAGTGACCACTTTGGAGGTGATGGACTCGGGGACGTGTTAGAGGACAAAGACCTTCACTGGGAGGAGAAGATACAGCGAGAGCATGCAGTCAATGCGATGATCAGACTGGTGTCTGAAAACCAGAAGCAGGTGAGATAGCCTCCCTCTGACACTGTTAAGCTGTCCGTCCATGTTCTGACTCCGTCTTCTCTGCAGGTCTCCTTGGTGGCCCTCGGCCCGCTCACTAACCTGGCGCTCGCTGTCAAACTGGATCCACGCTTTCCACAAAAGCTCAAAGACTTGTACATAATGGGTGGCAACATGGAAGGTAGCAGACGACAATTTCACGTTTGCCTTTTAGACAAGTTGACTTCAATCATTTACTTCCGCAGGAAAAGGGAATGTGACACTTTGTGCAGAGTTTAACTTCGCGATGGATCCAGAGTCTGCTTTTATTGTTCTGGAAGAATTCCTCTGCCCGACGTACATCGCATCGTGGGAATACTCCTGCAGGAATGCTCTTACATGGGTGAGTGATGCTTGTGAAGAACCAGACAAACCAGTTTAATATGTCACACTGATTTCACGTGTGCAGGAGTTCTTTGAAGAGCTGATCAATCAGGAGGCTCCAGCTGCACGCTTCATGAAGAAGATAACATCCAAATGTTGGGCCTACTCCAAAGAGGCCATGACGACCAGGAGAGACGTGTACTTCGGACCTGGCTTTGTCTCCTATGATGCCTACGCGATGGCGGCCTGCATCGACAGCAGCGTAGTGACGGAGAGCATCGAGTGTCCCGTCCGTGTGGAGATGCAGGGAACTATTGCTCGCGGCATGATGGTGCTGGATCGCACAGACAAGCTGAAGAAGAGCCACAGCGTGTTTGTTCTGACTAAATGTGATACGGTCAAGTTTGGTCGGCTCCTGATGGAGTCGCTCAGACAACCCTGCAGACAGTAAAGAACCGCTCATCGAAGAAAAATAGTTACAGCAATAAAGTAGCTTATAGATATGTCTTTAAAGGGATATTGTTTAAGTTCTCCTGTTATCTGTTCACAAAAATTGATTATTTCGTTTAAGTGTTTTTCCATTAATCAGTAATCACTCCCACCAACAAACTGAAGTGCTCCTGTAAGCTCTGAATTTGCCGTTCGTATCATACATATCTACATCGAACAGGTCGGCTTGGTGGTGGCTACCATGTCGTGTCGCTATGTTTTACGTTCAGTAGAAGCGTGACAGCAGGAAACCACAGAAACTCACCGGACACACCGGAGTTTTCAGCTCAGTTCAAGATGATGTTTTTGAAAAGTCACCGTGGTGCAGTGAGGAGGAACCACTGTTACACTGATGCTGGGTTTATGTGCAGTCGGGCAGACGGCCGTCAGTAACAAACCAGATGTAATTTTAATCACAGAAGCCAAGAGAAAGACGGTAGAACATGGGTCAGGGAAAACAACACAACATCGCCATGACAACATATCAGATGTGGACTGAAGTCACTGTAACTGACAGACCACGTCTTCACATAGAGGCTTGTTGATGCCTTTACATGCAGCGGCTGTCGTCCGTCTGCCCGGTTTCACATGAACGCAGCATGAAAAGTACGAGGGAGCTGCTGCAACATACAATTGTTACACAATGTCTTTGCTAAAAATCCAGCAAGGATCTAATTTAGGACCTGAGAGATGCATCTGGATCCTCAGATGATCCATCTACTGTTCACTGAAGCCTCATCAGAAATGGTCTCCATGGAAACATGGCTGTCAGAAAGCTGTTCTTAGGGAAAGGAAATGAGAGGAAAAGGCTGAGGTATTTCATATGACACAAGAACTGGACTGAAGATCTGTGGAAGCAGATCTGCTGGAGGGATGGATCTTCCTAGAGTTGTTCCAATACCAATACCAGTATCGCAAATGTCTTTGATACTGCTGAAAATGCTGGTATCGGTATCTGCGAGTACTGGAGTTCAGGCACGATCTGATGCCACATAATTTATCAAAACAAGATTCCTTTTTTCTGATTAGCTCTGTTAGCGCTGATCTTCTTTGCCGCTCTTCAAACAGTTGTGTTGTGCTGCAGCCTGCTGGTTTAGAGGGACGAGGAAGAACTGTTAGACAAGGAGCTAATCATAATCATATTGGCAGTATTTCACACTGGATTCTCCCACCAGCAAGACTGCATTAATGAATAAACGGCTTCAATTTGCTGTATTCATTCATGTTTTACGATACTTCCCTTTGGTTTTTTTTTTTTTTATATATTGTTTCTCTACTCTATGCATACACAGCTAAAGTATTAGAATTGGTATGGGAAGAGAAAAAAAAAAATGGTATCTGAACATTTCTACCAGAAACCTTACCATGATGGATGGATGGATCCTCCCCTGATCCTGAACCTCAATATTATTGAAGCAGTGTGGGATCATCTGGACAGAAAATGGGGGAAAAGAAACAAACAAAAAACATAAACATCCAAAGACGGACCTCCAGAAGTCTGGGGGAACTGTTCCTGAAGACTAATAATAAGACTGCTCAAACCAAACTTTGCCTTTTAAGCTCAATCAAATTGATTAAGTTACAGATCTTTTGCCTTATTGTAAATGTATTCATTTTTTGCACATGCTTCAATAAATTGCTGCACTCATTTAGCTTTTTCTTGACACACAAACACTACTGGTCAAAAGTTTGAGAACACCCTTTTTTTCATTTTGTTGTTGGAATTAAAGCAGGGGACTTGAACCCTGGTTGCCTGGACCAAAGCCCACTTCTACCACTGTCTAGGTGTCCCTGCACTGAAAAAAAAGTACATTTCAGAATGTAAAAAGGCCTTTTCAGGCTGAAAAAGAGTCAACTTAAATCTGCTCTGCACGGCAGAAGTTGATCAAGCCTTGAAAAGTGATGCTACCATTTCCCAAAGCTCTCCCAAAGCTCTCTCCCTGGTTTACTTACAACCCCATCTATCTTTCCATAAAGAACTGGAAACATAAGTTTTGACCAGTAGTGTGTAAATTATTTAGTTTTAGGTCCCAATAAAGTAAAATTATGAGCCAGATATAATGATGAGGAGAGAGAGGTATGTTAGATTTCAGTGTTGTCCAGCAGAGAGCAGCATAGACCAGATAACAGTCCATCTGGACTATGAAACTGGAACCAGAGAGTCCATGCTGACCACTTCTAGGACATCTTTTCTCAGGTGGATCTACAGATGGAAGATATTTGTAATTAGACAAAGAAAATTGAGTCTGGATGTTTTTCCTGACTAAAGTGGTGGAATACAGGAATCCTAGGAGGAAATCTATGTTATGCGTCATCACAGCAAGTTCTGCCTATAGAGGGCTGTTAGTATCAAAGGACATCCTATGGAAGAAGAATGAGGCCAAACACTTGGGGCATATTAACATACAAGATTTTAAAAGTTTAACTTAAAAATAGGGGTCAGAGATTCCCCTTTCTCTTTAGAAACATCTAGCTGTGTAAGCTAGCTCTGGAAGCCACGCTTCACACAATGACCATGGACTTCGAGCCGTTTACAGTTAACTTTACAGTTAACTTTGTTCAAGGGAGTGCCAGATTTTTATGAAGCCCTCCAGGCAAAATCCCGGCTAAAACACGCCATAAACGTGCCCATAGGGATATTTTTGTGTGCTGCAACAGAAAACAAGAGCGGTGAACATCTCATTTATAAAACTGCTGTTGTATTTTGGGAGCTGCAAATATAGCTGTAGCTTTGTATGCAGAGCTGTTATCAACATGGCACACAAGATAGTGTGGCGGTTTGAACCAAAAACCCTGTGACTAGTCACATTAGATTAACATCCTCTGATGCTGAATCAAAGAGCTCGTGCTGCAGGCAGCGCTGCATACAGGTGTGCTCTTGTGAGGTGAAGTGCCAATACAAGGCGCGCGCAGTTTGGACCAGACCAAGTTTTGAGAGGGGGGAGCCTAGTTACGACATGCAGCGTCCCCTTTTTTATTACGTTTGGCATACATTGTAGTTGATGAGAAATTATCAAATCTAAAATAATAAAAAACAGAAAAAAGAAACCTCAAAAAAGATCCGGGGCTTTTGAAGAATGATTCCAGGCTTAAGCCCCCTAAGACGCACCCCCCCGCTCCGCCAATGGTTCGTACAGTATGAGGACAAATATCACAGGCTGTGAACTTTTGAACTCTGCGACTGATTCGCACAATTTGAGTTGGAGCTGCGAGCAACAATTGAAAATATCATACAATGTATCCCAGGCTTAAGTTGGCAACAATGTCTGCTACAGGCTTAGGCCTCCTCGAGAGCAAACAAGGAGCTTATAAGTAGCCACAGATGGCAGGCTGCTCTGCCGCCTGTCAGTTAAAAGGACACGCACCTAATTATGTGAAATTTCAAGATTAAATAACATCTAAATGGATGAGCTATGAAAAAAAATTCACCCCCCTCACAGTTGACATGAAAGTAAACTTTACCTATTAAACCCAAAATAACTTTTTGAACTAGGCTGTAAACACATTTATTTCTGTTGTGGAGTTGACCTTTTTAACATGCGAGCCATGGGGATTTGCTCTGTTTTGCAGCCAGCCCCTAGTGGATGAAGAAAGAACTACAGTTATTTCTAGTTTCCAGCTGGCTTCACAGTTGGCCACCAGAGGTTGCCGCTTTTTTCTGGTTGTTCTCTGATCATCTCTGTTTAACATCACTGCTGTGGCAATGAAATAACAGCTGTTCATTCAATGCAGACAACAGCTGTTACTTTTCACATTATTCTTGCTATTAATGTTATTTTATAGGAAAACCTCACCAAGAAAAACCAGCTGATCAAATAGAAAACGAGCTCAGTGATGAGATCCAGTGGATGAGCGGCTGCTGATTGCTGTGTGGGATAAATAGTATTAAAAAGGGAAAACATGCATATTCAGCAGTTATTTTCAACTTGTTCTTTGTCCTGTAGTCAGTGATCCCAGATCTGGCATAACTAGCCAGATCTTGTCAGCCATTGTTGTTTTGAAATGCCCTCTCAGCATTTTCTGTTATTTTTGCCGATTTACGATGCAATTCCTGGTGTCCCAGCTCCTTTTTCTCACTGGCTGATGGTGACGTGTCAAGTCGGCGTGCTGCACAGACCAGATTCACCTTGAAAATTAAAACATGTTGAAATACTGCGACTGCCTCACATTTACTGATTTGATCCAAACCCCATCACACACACTAACAGATTTTTGCGCCGACTGCCTGCAACTGGAAATTGTAGGTAAAATTGGGCCAAAAGTCATGTCGTGACCCCAGCTTTAGAAAAGACATTTACATCGCTAGAGATTAAGTAGGCCTAGTTGAAAGCTCCATTTTATATACATCTACAGTATATTAGTATGATATAATCTGGAGCTTTTAAGTAGGTCTACTTAATCTCTAGTATAGTGTTTCCCAGTCATGGGGCCTCATTTATAAAATTGTGCGCAGGATCTTACTAAAAGTGTACGTGCGCCAAAAACCCAGTTTGCTTACGCCGAAAAATATTCAGATTTATAAAAACCAGGCGTACACAAAAATCCAAGCAATGTCCCCTTTATAAATCACACTCTCCTTGGAAGTTTGCGTAGGTGAATTTGGCTCACATCCCACCCCCTACACGCCCACATTCTACCATGAAGGGTCAATGCAAAGCACCTCATAGAATATAATTCAATCAAGCCTCCACACCTTGTTACAGGTAATCTACCAATAACTGTCATCCTATATAATTGAAGCTGCAGCCTACTGTAGCTCTCTGAAATGAGGCTGATGGATCGTACAGCTCAATCCAGGAACAGACGGGGGTTTACGATGGTCTCCAGTCTGATAAGATGGTTAAATGCATGATCGTGGCTTCAGCTCATCATTTTACCAGCAGTGCCGCCAGTTTCCCGTCTCCAAAATGTTCGTGCGCAAGGTTCAGAATTTGCGTACAGGTGCGCACATTTTCCCATCAGGAAACATTGCGTTGAAAATCACGCCACTTTTAGGCCCCGTTTTGTGCGTAAGCAAGCTTTATAAATGAGGCCCCTGGTCCTTAAGTACCCCTGCCCTGCACATATTGCAGATTTCCACACTTTAACACATCTGACTGAGATGAATGGCTCATCAGCAGCTTGCAAAGAACTTCACGAGCGGATCAATTAATTTGCATCAGGTGTGCTGGAGTTAGAACTAAAACGTGCAGGACAGGGGTACTTGAGGACCACGATTGGGAAACACTGCTTAGTAGTACATATAAATATGACTTAAAACAACTGAAATTCAACATAATTGTTAATATAGCTGTCTAAAATACTGCCTTGAATAAAATGAAACACAAAAACATTTTCTGCTGAAATCCTTTATTTAAATTTACTGACAAACAGAGGCGAGAGGTATACAGTTGAAACCTCAAACTTAGGAGCTCTTTGATCATTTGACCCATTTATTCCCACAGAAGGCTTCGATAGCAGGACACAACCTGCTTTATAAAAGGGGAACATAAATTTTCTGGATGGGATGTTGGTCAGAAAAACATTGACTGAATTTCATGTTAGGAAAGCAACCTGATGCCAAATAAAAACCAAGAGAAGTTGCCTTTTTCATACAAACCAAGAACTGCACTGAAACATGGCTCAAATGAAAGATGCCTGATCCAAACTGAACTTTGAACTTTAGAGACTGCATCATGTTCAAGAATGACAGGGAATGTAGCAAACTGCCCTGGCACGATCACCTGTTAAAACAAATCCAAATAAAACTTGTCATTTCTGATGGACCACCGCGTTTTCGGTGGGATTCTCTGATAATAAAACAATTTAGCAGACGGAGAACTTGTGTTAAGTGCTGCCGTTTGCTTGCTCTTTAACTGCCGGCGTCGGAGGAGCTGGGCCAGGGCTCGGAGCTGCGTCTGTTCGGGGTCGGGCCCCAGATGCTCCAGGGGTTGTAGGTCTGGCTCATCTCCGTGGCAGCTGGTGGCGAGGGGGCGGGGCTGCTCACCAGGTCGGGCAGAGCTGTGGAGTTGGTGGTTGGTGAGAACGGGTGTAAGGCTGAATCTGTGCTGGTGGACCAGATGGAGCTGCTGTAGGGCGTGGTCGCAGACCAGGGGTTGCGGGCGCTTCCCAGAAGTGACTACACACACACAAACACACAGTAGGATGTCAAACAGTAAACTGTAAAATGTAAAGCATCCTCAGCAGATAGCAGAGCTTACTGCAGTGGGAGCAGTCGGTGAGCTGGAGCTGCTGGGCCAGGAAGGCAGAGAGTTCCAGATGGAGGGTGGGACGTTGGGGAACTCTGGCCAGCTTGACGGGGGCTCAGATGGCTTTGGGAGGTTCATCCCACTAAAAACTGAAGGCAAAACACACACATTCAGAGCCAGCACAATGAACAAGCAAACTAAGCACCACCTCCACCAGCCCTCCATTGCAGGGTTCCTACACCTTTTTACAAGTTAAATTTAAAGGGACATTGTGTAACAATTGTATATCATGAGCAGCTCCCTCGTACTTTTCATGCTGCGTTCGTGCGAAACCGGGCAGACGGACGACAGCCGCTGCATGTAAAGGCATCAACAAACCTCTATGTGAAGAAGTGGTCTGTCAGTGACTTCAGTCCACATCTGATATGTTGTCATGGCGATGTCGTATTGTTTTCCCTGACCCATGTTTTACAGTCTTTCTCTCGGCTTCTGTGATCAAAATTACATCTGGTTTGTTACAGACGGCCGTCTGCCCGACTGCCTGTGAACCCAGCATCAGAGTAACGCTCGGTTCCTCCTTACTGCACCCGCGGTGACTTTTCAAAAGCATTACCTCGAACTGAGCTGACAACTCCGGCGTCTCCGGTGAGTTTCTGTGGTGTAATACTGTCACGCTTCTACTGAACGTAAACACATAGCGACACGACATGGTCGCCCCCACCGAGCCGACCCGTTCCATGTATACATGAATGATACGAACGGCAAATTCAGAGCTTAGAGGAGCACTTCAGTTTGTTGACGGGAGTGATTACTGATGAATGGAAAAATACTCAATTTTTTTCAATAATCAATTTTTTTGAATAGATAACAGGAGAACTTACACAATATCCCTTTAAGACTTTTTAAGACTTTTTCAAGACCACTTAGAACAGAAATGTCGATGCCAATTTAATGTCAATTTCACAGCCACACAGGCAAAAACACAGATCTCTCTGCAATACCAAGATAATGTCAAAAAAGATAGATTGAACAAAATCCTTGTTCCAACAATGAAAATTTGGCCAGCACACAAATAAAACTGGTTTAATCAGGTATGGTTCAGTTCTGCAGAATCTTCGAAGTTCACCAACATAAGAAGATTAAGACAAGTTGACTTCAGTGTTAAGCTATTTTTTCATGGAAGATTGCTTTTTGCACATTTGGACAACATAGAAACTTGTTTACTCTAAATGTGTCTTGTCTGCAGATGTTTTTTTCTTCTTTAGTATGCACAAACATCATACTGCTAAATAAAAAAGTGTAAATTAATTCCAAATCTCTCAATTTTTTCGCCTTCAAAGTGTAAAATCACAGCCAAAGTGGCACCAGTATGATGTAAGCTGACTACAAAAGATGCAAATAAATGGGTGTTATATTTACAGTGTAAAAAATGAGCAAGTAGCAGTAAAAGTGAAGCTCTGGTGGGGCTGAGGTGGTCTAAGTGGGGCCACCTAAAGGCTAGAGCCTGAACATACCTCAGCTTAATTTTGGTAAATATTTCATTGTTGAACTAGTTACTGTGTTCTTCAATTTACTTGAAAACAAACACAGGTAACACACAAGTTACCTCCTGTCAGGTTGAAGGGATTATTGGGCCCAAAAGCAGAGAAGGAGTTGGTAGAATAGTTCGGACTACTGGCTGTGTCAATCGGACTCCATAATCCAGAGCTTTAAAAAGAAAGAAACGAACATTAGGTTAATTAAGCCAGGCTTGGTTTCTTGACAACTTTTCTAGATATAAATATGTCATTTCATCACATCACCTGTCAGAACTGTCACTTTCCACTGATGTCATGTGAGCCAGAGTCTTGCCTTGGGTGTCAGTTTTACCTGGACCAGAACCGCCTGAGGACAACAGAAAAGCCTGCTGTGAACAAACGGCTGCATTAATGATGTTGAGCATGAAGCATCTCCATGTTACATACTCACCTGGGCTTTTATCATAACCTGCAGCTACTGCAGCAAAGGTGGGGTTTCCGTTTTTACCCGGGAGCGGAGTGCCTGTAGACGGCTTATTTCCTGGGGCCTTCTTCTGGTTTACCTCGCTGTGAAAACAAAAACAGTTTACCAAAACTAATGACATCAACAAATTCATTTAGAGTACCAGGGACTTTCAAGACTTACAAAGTGCTTTGATATGGAAAAATGTTGACAGAATTTGTAAGAAGCCAACAAATAAATATCAATATTCAGTTTCATAAGGAAAACAACAGCAGCGTGCCTAGGATAAAACCTTGGGGAACACCATAAACTACCAGCCACAAAAAAAAACAAAACACTACTGAAATGTAAACAAGCTTAGGAATTCCCAACATGATTCCCTTTTGAAAGGTGAACCAGTTAAACAGAGAACATGCTGAAGAGAAGGGGATAAAAGTACTAGTACAGTCTCACAAATACCTTGGGAGGATCACAGACTCATAGCTGACCTATATGTAAAACTAAACTGTATGTAAGAAGGGACACGGCGTCTTACTTTCAATTGACAGAACTATCAATGAGATGTTCTACAGTGCTTTTATGGAGTCTGTCCTTCCTTTATGCCTGTTTGCCTGGTTTGGGAATCTGTCCGTGAAGAACAGGAACTCTCTGGGCCAGATTTTCAAATGGTCCAGCAGGCTTACTGGTGAGACAAAGCTTGGTCCAGAAGCCCTGTACACAAGACAGCTACAGTGGCTAACTGGTTCAGTCGTAAATGACAGGTGTCACTCACAGCATGGTAAATTTAAGCTTCTTCCCTCTGGCTGCAGGTTTACTGGACCAAAGATAAAACTAAGCAGTACAGATCCAGCTATATTCCATCAGCCATCGTCCAGCTTAATCACAAACAAGTCATCTCATACTGTAATTGCTGATGATAGTGATGATAATGGCAATGATGATGATGGATATGTGATGCTGCTGGTTTACAGAATGACTTTTACATCCTTTGGCCTGTGGGGCCCACGTGTAGTAGCAGCGCATATTGTTGATGGAGATGACATGATGAACTTCTCAGTCTGTACTAGGTGTTTTTATGGTTTTCATTGTTTTACTGTTGCATGAACAACTCAATGGCAAACCAAATTTACCTGTAGATGCTACTAAACTGAACTGAAAAGAAAAACAAAAGAAAAGGCAATCAGCTGCTTTGAAGTGACTAAATCAGACCAACTATGGTAGAAGACATCAGGATTAATATTAGGGATGTCTGGTATTATTGGCCTACGAATATTATGGGCTGATATTGGCACGGTTTTAAGTTGTTGGTTAAGTTACCTCTCAGTTCTCTGCATATATCGTTTTTTACTGGTTGATACCAGATATTGAAATTTAAGAGTTGGACAATATCAGATATCGGTAAAAAAGCCAATATCGAACATCCCTAGTTAATACAGGAGCCCAGAGTTGAATTTACCTTTCTGCAACATCTTTTCCTACCAACACAACATCGAGCAGCGGCGTTTTGGGGAGAAGGAGTGGATACGCAGCACTGATCCATGCATGATGATGGCCCATCCCTTACCCAAGACAAAACCTAATCCCATTTACAAGAAGGTCCAAGTGTGACGATGTCTTCAGACGTCGCACACATCATAAATATTCAAAACCCATTTCGGTAAGTTCGGTAAGGTTTTTTTTAAAATTATTTATGAGATAACAAAAACTGCTCCAAATGTCCTGATCTGTCTTTTCTGTCCTGAGGGCTCACAAGTTCCTCCTACAGTTAAACAGAAGAGGCCTGCACCCTCTGCAGTGCAGACTCCTGCTGCCTTTTGTAGCCTGAGGACATGCATGTGGGAAGCCATAGCAAAGCCACATGTAAACATGTCCAGCTGTGATTGAACCCCCCAGGATGCATGGCAACCCTCAGTGTAAAAAAGCTCTTTGATAGAGTGGACCTCTGTGTCTTTTTTATGGTCTGTTATTAAACTGTTGAGCTAATTTCCCTGCTTGTTTAGTCAGTTATTACAGAACTTCACATTAATCTAATTAATGACTCATTAAATTAAAGCCCATTTCCTTCTTGCTTGCCAACTTCATATCTTCTAATTGAAGTTTAGATCTGAAAAAGCTTTTAAACAGAGTCAACTTCCTGGTTTGAGAAAGTGGATACCTGTTACTGTTGAGCACACTGCTGTAGGTGCCTCGAGACAGTAAGCTGGGGGAGGTGGGTGGGGGGGAGCAGGTCCCAGCTGTGGCGGATCTCTTCAGGAAAGGATCTGCGTTTATTGTCTGTAAGGAGTACTGCTGGAGATCTGCTTCTGCATGCAGAGCACAGAAGAAACACCCTTTGGTTAGTTTCAACAGTGACTGGTTTAAACTGGGAGCAGTTTCAGGTCCCGACTTACGGATGCTGTTTTTGGAAAGAGGGACGTCCCACTCTGGAGAAGCAAACTCCTTCTCGCCTTCTGAGCTGCTGCTGTGGCCCAGCTCCGGCACTGAGGAGCTGGGCAACAGTTTGGCCAAGAATGAGGGGTGCCCGTCCTCCGGCTTCCCATCTACTGCCAAAGACAAGCAGGTCACACACACATGCATCTGCTGCTGCAGCGGACAGCAAAGCCATTAAGGCTGAGTGTAGAAACTCACATCTCTGTTTCTGCAGGGGTCTGGTCTTTGGGATGGTGGTGAGAGGGTGGAGAGCTTTGGATGTGAAGCTCTTGCGCTGTTTGTTCTCCAGCGGTGTTACGTAAGGCAGCTCCAGAGAACTGAGGAGAGGAAAAATATGTGACGAAGAGAAAAGAGAGAAAATGACTGCTCTAACTTTTAATTATAACAAAATACAAACCTGGATTTTTCTACTTGGTTCTCTTTCTTTGTTGCTCCTTGCTTCTTTATTTTGGGTTTGATGAGGAAATTTGAATCTTCCTCTTTCGCCTTCTCAGGAATCAGTGTCCTCCCTTTCTTTTTCACTGGCTCCTATAAGAAGTGATGCATGTTTTAAGTCCACAGTGTAACAGAGTACATGACTGGAGCTGTAATAGAGCAGTGGTTCCCAACCGCGGTCCTGCCAGGTTTAGACTGCACAGGCCTGTGTGACTGTGGAAATGATGCCCACGTCCACACAGACACGCTGAAGTGCATCTGCTTAACTTTTTTATTGTTTGGATGTTTGATAACATGGAAGCGGCGGAACTTTTGAAATCAGGTCCCAAAGTGAATAAATGGGGGTCGTCATAATAACATAACAGCGATTTTTTAAAACGTACACTACCGCTCAAAACTTTGGTATCCCTTTCTAATTGAATTTTAACGGGGACATTGTCCCAAACTTTTGAGGTGTTGTGTATATCCTGAGTCAAAACTGAAAAAGCCGCTTGATAGGCCACATCTTGTGCATCTAATCAGTTCCGGTTCGTGTGCTGGGGCTTAGTCAAGTCTAGAGGAGCTACCGTGGTTGAAAAGTTCATGTCCATTAGGCCGGAATGATTCCAACATGAGATAGAGGATTGCCCCATGAGACAACGTCTAAATGTGAACAGCTCTATATGCCAACGTTAGGGGTGTGAGAAAATATCGATACATTGAGATATCATTGCTGCGTTATCGTATCAATATTTTTACAAACAAAATCTCGTGAGATTTCATTTTTCTATTATGAAATCTTGTTTTATGAGCACCACTCCAGCACGTAGAACATCACTACTTTCTGTGCAGTCTGCAGGTTAAAGTTAGTACAAGTTTAAATGTGAAGCCAGGTTTTCATATATCACCCAACTGCTTGAGATTACAATGCACTGAAATGTTCATTTTTCATATGCACCAACATGTTTTTTTTTCAAATACTCCTTTAAGAGGAGCTGCTGTGCACTTTGTTTTACTAATTTCGTATGAATTCATGTGAAATTGATAGACAATATTTTGTAATTCCTTTCAAATGGATTCATGTTGGTCAATAATTCGGAATGTCTTTAGTGACAAATATCGTGGTGTATCGTGGATTAAATTTATTGCAATATATATTGATAATTGCAAATCGGTGTATCACGACATTGTTATCATGGGCAAAATACTGTGACAGTACTCTATCGTGAGGTATCTGATACCCACCCCTACCTAACATAGGGATCCCTGGCTACGGACCCTCGGGCCAGTGTCCTGCAGGTTGTAGATATTTCCATACAGCAACACACCAGATTTAAATGAAATGTTTCTCCAACAGCTTGTTGTCAGGCTCTGCACCAGCCACTTGATGACCCATTCATGAGTCAGGTGTGTTGCAACCGAGAAATAACCTGCAGGACACTGGCTCAGAAGTCTAGAGTTGGTGATCCCCGGTCTAACACATGGAAGTAAAGCTGAGACATTAACAGCTTCACTTACCAGCTGCAAGATGCAACCTGAGGCCAAAACCCTGAAGTTTCCTATCAGCAGGTTTCTACTTTGTCCTGATAGTAAAAACTAAACAGTCTGATGTTATTGATCTTATTTACACCACAGATCCTCATTTCTCTCTGCATGACTTTTGTAATAAACACAGAGTTGGGTGTCTGAGTCTGATGCGCACATACAGACACAAACATGTTGGACAACGTGTCGTCATCCAGCTGAAAATCAGACAGAAGTCCTGCTGTAAACGCTGCAGGGAGATAAAGATGCTGAGGACATGTCCACTACAGAGACACAGCTGAAGCTGAATCTTTGCAGGTTTCAACAACATGAATGGTTTCTCTGTGGCTTTTTGGTGGTTGCAAGAAGGGAGTCCTGAAGTAAAGCTGGTTGGGAACCACTACAACAGATATAAGCTGGTCTGGTAAAATATTTATCTGTACCTCTTTCATGTTTGTCTCCACGTCTGGATTGGAGGTCTCTGTGGTCGTGGAGGAGCTGTCATCGTTGTCGGCCAGATTATCCTTGAGCTCGTCTCCCTGAGTCTTTACTGTCGACTTTCTCTCTTTTTCCTCCTTCTTCCTCTGGGCTTTTGTTTTCATCCTCAGCTTCCCTTTGGAATCCAGAACTGAAAACAAATCAACACAAAGCATCAGAACCTGTAAATGACACGGGAGCCATGCGGACGTAAACAGACAGGAGTACCTTTGTTTTGTATGGACTGAGAGCTCTGCTCCTGTAGCGCCTCGCCACTCAGTGAATCTGGACGGTCGAGGTCGTTGTCCATGGCTCCTATCAGGCTGGCGTAATCTGCATCCTCAGGGCAGAGATCTCTGTGAGGTAATGAAGACCCTGCTAAACTCGGACCCAGGTCCAGCTGTTTGGTGCTGCGAGCTTTCCGGTTGGTTAGCTGGCAGGCAGCTGGAGGGCCGTCTTGGGATGAATTTCCTTTGGCCAACTGAGATGAAGTGGCTGGGCGGCTGATTGTGATCCTGGCTCTCTTATCTTGGGTGTCTGAGTCTGATAAAGTGCGGGCGCTGCCCTGCCGACCTCCGACCCGTGTGGTGCCGTTGCTGGACGTGTACAATCCTCTGGAGTTCTGGCTCGAGTCGTAGTCGTTTAACCTGAGGTGTGACAGGCAGGCGAGTTACACCGAGCAGTGTTACACTCATTTATTCTGACACTTTAAAACCCAGAAGGTCTCATTGTGTCTCATTCCAGTCAACTACACAGACATGTTTGGGCTTCAGACCGTTCAGACCAACTAACAGAACAGCTCAGCATCCAACAGTCAGCTGGCAAATTAAACTACATTTTATATCACAATTAGACCAGAACATGTTTGATAAAATAATCAAATTGCCCCAACAAAGCTTTACTTTCAGCTCCATCTTTAACAGATTATTCATGCACATGACTTGACTGGCCAGTGATGCAAGCAAATGAGTGGTTCCATCACCAGATATGACACAACTTCAGCACACAGACTTACAGTCGTCCTCAAAATTATTCATACCCTCCAATTAAAGAAAAGGCTAAATTCACAATAGTAATTTAGATAAGAAACTACAGAAACTAATTAATAAAAAATCCTACAATTATAATTTAGTGAAATAAAATGTTGCTTTTGAATTGTGTTTGGAAATAATAATAATAAAAAAAATACAAAAGCAAAGCAAAACTGTCCCAGACATGTTGCAGCACCTTTCCCATGAACAGTGGGTCAAAATACCTGCCAACAGGTGTAGAAGTCGCATTGAACATTAGAGGAAACACATAATTGCAGTGATTGTCTCAAAGTGTTGCTTAACAATATTTAAGCTTTGAAGCCCCATCATGCTTGTTACTTAGTTTTTGTGCGTTTAATATTTCTTTCAAACCACAATTCTAAATCATTGTCTTGATTTTCATAGAATTTTTATTATTACTCGTCAATTTCATCTTATTTCGTTGACAGCTGATTTTTTTCCTTCTTTAATTTGAAGGTATGAATAATTGTGAGGATAACTGTATATCTAGTCTCCTCTGTGTGCGAGAGCTTTAAACACACCCAAAGCCCTCAATTAGAGTGACTAGCATTAGTAAAAAATGTCTTCATTTCTTAATTACTGAACTCAAGTCAGACGATTACAGAGAAAAATGCCTAAAAATTCGGAGCAGCAAAATCATGAATATTTTGGTTTTCTAATGAGGAAAATCTGTCCTTGCGTTAGATCACAAGACACTTTATGACTGTTTGAAAAGAGACAGAAAAAAATCACGTCTGCAGCAAAAATGGGAAAAACTAAATGGAGCCAACTGAACATGTACACCCTACCGTTACACAATCCAGAAATCAAGCTAAAGGATGCAGCCTGCAACGTTCACAGTTATGTATAAAGGTGTGAAACCTCTTTAACATGTATGTTAGGGCTGGGAAAAAATATTGACACACTGAAATATCGTGATGTTTTCATCTGCTGATATATCGATATTTAAAAACGCGGTATCAATCCATTTTATAAATGAAATCTCGCAAGATTTCACCGTTCTCTTACAAAATCTTGTGAGATTTCATGAAAAGGTGCAAGATTTCGTAATTGGACAACAAAATCTAGCGAGATTTTGTAAGTAAAATAGATCGATACCGCGTTTTAAAATATCAACATGATATCAGCAGATGAAAATATCGCAATATTTCAGTGTATCGATATTTTTGCCCAGCCCTAATGTGTGTGTGCTGCTAGCAGAAAGAAACTTTTCCATGTGAAAAACTTTTGTGTTTGCTGCAGTGATCGTTTTTACTTCTTTCCCACCAAAAACATAAAACCAGAGCAATGACTTGATCAGTTTTGCCCGTTTTCCTCCACCGTACGCTTACTTTGAATCGCTGTGAATTTGCACTATGTCCCTGAGGTTGAAGGGTTTCCCGGTCTCTAAGCTGGAGTTGGATTCCACAGAGACTCGTCTCTTGAACGGCTCCCATATGCTCTGAGCCTCCAGGTAGGCGGTGGCGATCACCAACAGAAACATGGAACTGCAAACACAAACAATAACACAAACATGACACTTTTGTTGTGCTGAAATAAAGTCCGAATTTTGAGCGTTTGCTTGGTGCCGAGTCACACTCGCCTCATGATGACGGACACTATGATGTAGAGCTCCAGCTCCCAGCTGGGTCTGGGCAGGGTCTCTGCACATGTCGCTAACATGTGGTAGGGCAGCGAGGCGTTCAGGATAAACACGAACTCTGAGCCCCCGTATGTCACCAGTTTGAGCTCCCGGATCACTCGGGATGAAGTGAAGTCGGGTGTAAACCTGAAGGGAAAAGACACAAACCAGGTCATCACCAATCTGCACCTAAACACGTGGACCTGCCGTGTTCAGAAGTTATGACCCGTCAGCACGAGTCGGACCTCGCTTGGTGGCATGATTCCACCCTTGAGGCCACCGGAAAGCACACCTGGTTTCTTTGATGGATCAGTGATTAGAGCTATTAAAGTGTTTCACCTTATGCTTTTTCAATAAAAACATGGTCAGAATTAGGTCCACACTTCCTTCCAGCCTCACTATCAAACTTTATACGGCAGTTTTCATACAAATTTCTAACACAAAGTTTCACTTCCTCAAAAACACAGATCCTCCAGTTGAGAAACTGGAGATGAGGTTCACAAAAGTAAAATAAGAAATCTAATAAACTAAAACAAGCTGAAAAGGGTTTAAAAAAACTTTTTAGACTACAATAAGAAAAAAAAGCAGATAAATTAAATAAAAAGCATTAAAAGCAATAAATGAAATGAAATACTAGTTAAAATGGATTAAAAAGCACCAGATCATCCCTCTTACATTGAATGTGGCAGAGGATTACTTCCCTCTACAGATTTATTACTGATGGAAATCTTCATCACTTTGACGACTGAATGAAATCATAAAAGCTGGAAAAAAGATCGCTTCATCTACTTCCTGAAGGAAATAAAGACTGCTGCTAATGCTGAGCCCTTTAAAAAAACATATTTACTGATGCCTCATACTTGAGAAATACAAAAGGGAGAGGGCCTATTAAATACTGAATTTCCCTTCTGGGATAAATAAAGTATTTTCCTTTACATTTCATTTCATTTAATCAATAAATTTCATTAAAGGATCAGTGATAAAGCTGTTACATAACACCAAACCTGTTATTTACCCTTGATAACAACTGAAAAGTCTGATACAACTCAGCAGGAAGAATCTGCAGCCTGTGTAATCAGAAACAAAGTTTACACACAGAGTGGCCAAAGCACACAGAAGTACAGCGAGAACAGAAGCTGTTTGAATATTAACACATCGTACTTCCATCACGGCTCACTGTGGTAAAGAGAGAGAGCAAACACCCCCTCCTATCAAGCTAAGTTGGTGTTGTGTGTTGGTATGTGTGTGTCTAGCTGAAGTAAGTGATGAGTCAGTCTGCAACAGGAAGTAGATATAGCTCACTTCATTTCAGGAAAACATGAACAGGAAGTGAAATTGTGCCAACTGACAGTTCCTTCTGCTCAGCTTCCGGCTGTAAATCAGTAAACTTGTTCTACCTGAAACATGTGTTGATGTGGAAAACAGAAAAATCAAGGCTTGAGAGATGAAATTAAATATTCTTTTTTTGCTAAGGAATGAGTTTAAGGGACTTGAGGCAAGATTAAGAAATGAGACTCGTGACTGCCGTGACTGGGGATGTAACGATACTCATCTCACGATTCGGTATGGTTCACGGTTTTTTGTTCACGATACGATTTTTTTTTTTTTTTTTAAATCAAACTGAGCTACAGACAAATTATGACCAAATATAATGATCTTTTATCCATTGGGGAAAAAAAAAACCTTTGCAGAAACTGCAAAACAGTTTGTGTCCTTTTATAACAAGTGCAACTTGAATGAAAAACTTTTGCTTTCTTTAGTAACAATCTCAGAAGTAAACCAAACTGGTGTGATTCAGTATTTTATATAACAAAAGAAAATAAATATTGACAAAAAAAGGTCCTTTATTTACAGAGACTGTTAAACACAGTTTTTGTGTCGTATTAAAAAAAGTGCAACTTTTAGTAGTTACTTTATATCATTTCAGTGAATAACTGGATTTTTAAGAACAAATCCCACATCAAAATCACATCAAAACGTAAAATCTCTTTAAATGAACTAATAAACTAATCTTTCCTCGTACTGTGCCCTATACCTACGTAGTGATGCACGTCATGAGACTTGGCATCTTAAGTTGTAAATAAATTACCAACCTGTGACTTTTTTAAAAATAACCTATTTCTTTATAAAAAAAAAAAAAAAAAAACATATCCTACTTCTCTCACATCACGATAAACTTTTTCTGTCAACCAGTGCGAGTCGTCACTTATTTGTACTGATTTTTGATTGTGCCATGATGCATCATTACATCTCTAGCCGCGACTGGCGCTGCGGGTAACTGCAGCCACGAGCCAAGCCGTCAAGGGAGCGTGCACAAACTGAGGCTATAACGTTGTTTACTACGCTGATAAAGTCTTTTTCTTCGTAGTTACACTTTTTAGTGTCTTTCAGTTGATCTTGATTTTTTGCTGACGGCAGAAGAATCCATAACTATCCATTGCAGTGTTTGAATTCACTGCGACCGTCTCCTTCCTGTATGAAAACTGTCGGGAACGCGGATGCAGCGTCATTTCATGTCAAATTCGCAGGGCGGTGCAAGAAACTCGGCCACTGAATCGCAGCACACAGCCTGTTCAAGGCAATGGAGAGAGGCGTGGGTGGGCTCGTTCTTTTTGGTTTTTAACGCTTCATCCCCCATTAGTATTAAAAAACTGGACATGCTTGTTTATTCTTTCACAATTCCTGCCTCTAGTCCCTTAAAGAGATGGGGTGAAAAATGCAGCGACTCCATCCTCTTACATACGTCTGTTCCTGAAACACTGCGTGTGGACTTGTTTTTAATCACTTACAGTATGACGAGGTCTTTTGAGGCATTCGGCTTCAGTGTAAATTCCTGACAGTTGAGAACTTTGAATCCATATCCTTCACAAGGTTGCCCGTTGATTTCCGCTGATCTGATGGTGATGGGGAGCAGCCCCGTGTTCTCCACTCTGAAGGTTCTTTTCAGAGTGAAGTTTGGCTCTTTGACTTTTGTTTCTGAAATAAACAAGATTATAATCAATAAAAACAGGCATAAGAATATATCTGAACAATAATTGGGACTAATCCCAGTACATGGTATCTGCAGGTCTGAGGAAGCCAAATTTCAAACTCTTTAAGACCTTTTTTAAGGCTCCTTTGTTCAAATTTAAGACCTTACATTTACACAATGGCAAAAAGCATGGGATCATCTTATTACTAGTTCTGTACAGACAGTTATTGGAACTGACTGAACTAAAATTGAACACAAACATCAAAATAATTGATTGCATCTGCTGACATCAGCTCGAGAAGTTTAACCCATTAAGTGCCAAAGTAGCAACAATGTCCTCAGAGTGAATGAAGCTCGTATCTCCAGAAAGAGCCAAAACCTGTTACTACTTAATACAAAGAGATGACAGACGTGTGTATTCTCAATAAAAACATTTTTACTTTTTCTTTTTTTTTTTTCTAGTGGTGGTGGTTAATTCAAAGCTGATGAGAAAATTGAGGATGAAAGAGATTTTTCTTAGCTGATGTGGATGCTTGTTGTCAGTGATACAGAGCAGATTAAAGAGGAAGCACAAACAAAACAGGTTTGCAAAGTTAATGAAGTCATTTCTCAGTTATTTGCTGAGGTTTATTTTTAGGTCTGTGAAACTGATGAAATAGAACATAACAGATATTGCAGCGTCTTTTTTGCAGGAGCTTTATGCTTCTTGCCGTGCATACCTGACTAACTTTAACCCCCACTGAACCCAGTTTGTTGAGCTCTTTGCACAGATTACAGCAAGTCTAACTGGTGGTAACCATGTCGCAAATGTAGGATTATCCAGCCAACATTTAACCGCACTTCCCAATGACTAGTGAAGGAACGAAGCCCTCTAATGAAGTACAAACTGCTGATGTGCACAGCTGAAAACATCCCTCCTCCCACATACACAACAGAAGAAATGTTGGCAGATTTAAAGATGTGAAACGCAGATTAGAAACTCACCAAACTATCAGAAAATTTCCAAAGCAAATTTAGAAATTTTGTTTACTAAATGGTGTTATTTTGAAGACCTTTGGACTAAATCTGAGGATTAATTGTTTTTTTTAAAGACATTTAAGGCCTTGATTCTGGAAAATCAAATTTAATATTTTTTTCCAGACTTTTTAAAACCCACAACGGAACCTTTAGCAGTTTTCTCAGTGACGCGCCCCCTATCCACGGCTAAACTAGCATGCTTCTTGCATTGTACCTGTAGGCTGTGATTCACTCTAGCCAGTAAAAGACAGTCTTATCTTGACTCTTGTTCTGTCCCTTCCTCTTTCTTTTCCTCTCTTCCTCCGGTAATGTTTCCTTGGGTTTCTTTGCTGAATCCTCCATGATGCGCGTTCTAAACACCCGTTGTGTTCATATCTGGTTCATATCCGTTTGCTGGTACGCAACGCTGTGTGCATTTTTTTTTTTTTTTTTTCTTTTTTTTTTTTTTTTTTTTTTTTTTTTTTTTATTTTAAATAAAAACACTGGTCTGCTACAACATCACAGCCCCGGCCCGGATACAAAAGTTACATAGTGCGGTTTCAGCCTCGGGACGCCTCTGGGCAGTGACTGTACGAAAATGTGCATAATGAATGTTGGTGTGCATCAAAACGAGTCAGAAACACATAATTTTAAGGTCTAAAAGTTCCATTGTGGATCTTTAAGCCTCCTGCAGTAAGAGGAGGGTTAAAGATCCCTTTATTTATTTAGAAGCTCAAAATATGATTCAGGGATTTACTGAATCTTTACTTAAACTTTACATACTTTAAAGTTTAAGTGGTTATTTTTCATGAAATGTTTTGTCTCTTCGAGGCTGAATCAGCTCTGACTGGTTTATTGCTACAGTGAGATGTGAATCCTGTGAATGTGATGGAAGGATGACGCCTGGACTACAAACAAAGTGTTTGGGAACAATGAGAGAATACAGCGACGTATACACACACCTTTTTCTGAACATCTGTTGTTGGTATTTGTTGACGGTCCCAAAACTGGATTTAAAAGCAACTAGACTTCTTTTTCTTGAAAATCAGTTTGAATTCCCATTTTTAAGATAACAATGACCTGAACGTCTGACAATCTACACCAACATACTTGCTGTGTACGCCGACTGCTACCAGAAAACACCAGTAGGAAGTAAACTATAAACACGGAGATGGTAAAAGAAGCTAGCATTTGGATGATGTAAAGGTCCCTGAGGGGAGAAAGGAACAGAATACAGGATATTTAGTTACATCTGCCCCAATGCTGGATCTATCAGTCATCTCCATATTACATCCTGAGCACGTGCAGCGCGACTTCAGAGGAAGCGTGGGAAACCCATTGCACCCATTGTAAACACACGTTTCTGTAAACAAAAGAAATGTATTCTCTGCTGAGCTCACTCTGTGACTTTGCAGAACCGCAACACAAAAGAAATAATGAAATGAAAGTTTATTTATCCCTTTGGGATAAATAAGAAGTGCAACATGGTCCGGAGTCAGTGATACGGGCATCTGATGCTTGGACTTTTTCTTTTTATTCTAATAAACAAAGTGAGGAAAGTGTGTAAAATGATGATGACGAAGGCAGGCCTGAAGTCTTTCTAAACCTCTAAAGATATTAGTGCTGACTGATCTGTAGCGCTGGTTGGTCCAGCTGTTCTAGCTGCTGCTTCAAATTTAAGGTTTTTCTAAATGATCTGTTAAACAAGTCTGAGTGCCGTAAAATGTCCACCTTACTACGGTTACTATGGTAACTACGGTAGTGTAAGTAGTGTCGTGTGAGAGGGCAAAGTTGTATAACGCCCTTAGTAAGCTGTTATTTCCAACAGTTCACGTTAGCATATTTTTTTCCTCCTGCATTTTAAAAATCTAATGAAATTATTGCTTGAGTTTTCTATATTTTTTTTTTTTTACTTATTTTTTTCTCGCGTCGTGTCATGCAGCAGCGCTGGATGAGGACCTACGCTTCTGTAAGTAGCCCGGGAGGTTTGTGGTTCACGTCTGACCCCGGCTTTACACCCAATCCATGAGTGCAGCGGCTTTGCGCCGACCTCCACGGCGCGAGCATTTACACCGTACACTGAGCGCCCGCGAGTGCACCACCTGTTGCCAGATCCGTGACATCACGGAATCACAGGAGGGATTGCAAGATTACCTGTGATTCTCATCCAAATGGTTAATTTTGTCCACGTTTGTGTGTCATTGTTTCTTATTTCACTGAAACCTTGTGTCCACGGGGATGATGTCACGTTCAGATAGTTCAGCAGTTAAAAATCTGCACAGTGGCTTTTGTTCAGGAAGTTGCCGGATGTTTTACACTGAATCCCTTGTCTGACTTCCTGTCTGGTCCGATCTGAACTACTGAAATTGATGCGGCGTCTGTGCTCCGTCAAAAATAGAGCTGCCGCGTATCTTTAGCGCAGTGGTGCGACATTCCGGAGTGACGATGGACTGCTCACACGCCGCGGCGTGCTCAATATATTTCAAACCATTGACTACAACAGTCGCGATCCGGTGTGCATGGTGCGGCGCTCCTCCACCACTCACTCTCTGTGCAGTCTTTCAGCAGGGCCTCGGTCATCTTAAACCTCAGCGAGCTGCCCTGTCCTGGAGGCTTCCCGGCAACTTTCAGGCTCTCTGTCGTGCCCCGTCCGTGAAGTATGATTGTGTCGATGACGGTCAGGTTGTTCCTGAACAGATTCCCAAAGAGCACACGTGACTTTCAGAATATGAACATGCACCATATTTACTAAAAATGCTGCTCTTGGTGGTATTAAGCATGGGGGGGGTACCTGACTATGAGGAGGGAGGAGACGCTGTGGTTGCTGACGGGAGTGAACCTCACGCTGAATGACTTGACTTCACCGGGCAGCAGGAGGAGGTTGTACACAAAGGGTCTGCTTGAGCCTTCAACAAACCCTGTGCTGCTCCTCATTAGGGATGTCTGCCAAACAGAGAGCTTTTTAGAGGCTAACAGCATTCACATGCACGCTCAACCTTAGACAAGAGGGCTGTGATTAACAACAGGGAAGTCAAAAATCAATGACACACTCACCTGATTTCTGTGAACCTGGAACTCAAAGGTGTTTGTATCAATGTTGATGTTGGATAAATTCCCTAACGGCAATCTGGGAAATGACACAAAACACAAGTGTCAAAGTTAGATGAAAGAATAAAGACGTGAAGGCTAATTTTCCAGGTGATTTCTCACCTGTCTGCCAGCTTTCCAGAAAACACAGACGGGTTAGGCAGCAGCGCCAAGGGGAGAACTTGGACGTAGACGGGAACGTCTGCAGGGTTCTGCAGAATTACCTCCTCATCCTGCAGACAAACAGAAACACGTTCCACCTCAATCTCAGCGCAGAAAACATTCCTGCACGTGGCAACAAGAGACGGACGGTCAAACTCACAGAGGAGCCGTTAGTGTTGGTCAGGGGGAATGTGATCTGTTGTGAGGAGTTGACTAGCGAGGGCCACGTCAGATGTGCCGTTATTCTAGCCTGCACGTTTTTCTGAAGGTCTGTGTTGACTTCAAAGACAGCTTCGATCCTTTGGTGAAGGAAAACAAAAATCTTAAGATGCCGTCTGAACAGCAGACAGAGGAAAAAACTGTTTAACAGCTCATTGAGCATCACTGAATCTGATGATGCTCACTTGTGTCCCGAGCGCTCTTTGAGCTCCTTCCATCGTCTGAGGAGTTTCTGGTGAAGATCGACGTCAGCGTCCCAGATATCCTCCTGCAACGCTGGTCCGTGTGGCTTGGACTCAGCTGTGGAGAGAAACAGATATACATGGAAAAAACGGAGAAACAAATGACAGAGTTCAGACAGTAAATGAGAAAACTGTTGGAGGAGTTGCTGAAAGAAAGTTGATGTACAAAAAATACAGCCTAGAAATGGGGCAGGGCGATAAACCGAAAATTTACAGACACAATGATAACCGACGTCATTTAGCCCATGTCGGTAGAACCTAGAAAAGCATGTCTGCAAGTGATAGTGAAGTTCATTTGATGTCAGTGTTAGGTGTTAAAACGTTTGAAGGAATGTTTGTGTTAAGTGTTTTGAAAACGTCAGCGATGCTAATTGCTTTCTATGAGGTTTTCAGTGTTAATTAGCATTCATGCTAATCGACAGTGGCGTGTGCGCAATTAAATAAACTTATCACTGTTTTTCATGGACACAAAGTAATATTTGCTCATATATAAAAAAGAATCTGACTCATTTAAGTTTATTAATATGTACATTTGTATGTTTGTATTTTAGTTTCACAGAGCTTCTCATAAATGTCCCGAACGTATCGACTGCCTCCTGTGTGTTTATTGAGGAACCTGTTGTTTATCTGCAAAACTAGAAGTCACGTCAAGTTACAGTAAGGGCAGAATTAAGGTGTTTTAATGAAATAAAAAGTGTGTTTTGGCTGTTTATAGGTCAGCTGTGCTCATGTCCCTTTAAAATGCTGTACCACATGTACTGTCTGTAGTCAAGTGACTCCACCCCATCCAGTCTATTACCAGTTATCGTCCATTTATCATTAACGAGGTGAACTGCTCAACATATCATGATATTGATTTTTGGCCATATCGCCCAGCCCTAAAATCTCAGAGACTGAGGAACTCACCTAAGATAAAAAAAAACAAAAAAAAAAACATTTTGAAGTTCATTCAGCACCAACCAACAAGAGATCCTCCTCTGAACATTCACAGCTACAGTGCAAATGGACAAGTTGGAAATGTTTTCTACAATGTTCAAAAAACTAAAATCCTACTATATGACATAAATATATGGTATAATTATCAGTATCATTTCATTTTCTGTACCAATTAGTCCAATTCAGGGCCGCTGGAGCAGATCCCAGCAATTATTATAATTATCATCATTATCTTAAGAGTTTCCAGCATTTCATAGATTACAATGAACAGAAAAAAGAATAAATGAACTAAAATTAAACTATCAATAAATAAATTATTTAAACACTAGCACTTTTCATTATAACCTAATAGTTGTTGAACCTTAATGAAATTGTACTGTGTGGTATAATTATCATTATTACTCTCAAAATTTCCAGCATCTCTAGATTGACACTAAACAGAGAAAGAAAAACAAAATAAAAAATAATTTATTGATGTTGCTGCAGGTGGAATTTCTATCAGGAACAGGTAACAGCGGTAATCATGACCCCCCCCCCTACGGAAGGATCCCGCCTTCCCACAGAGGAAGAAAGCAGCTTCAGTAATGAGAAATTTAATGTCTAACACATACAGGCATTAAATAAATAAATCAAAATAAACTAAAATAGCAAAGAAAAATAAAACTTACATTTAAGCACAAATGGCAGGCCCACATAACAGTGATCACCACACTGCAAGCCGGCATCAAAATAAATATTTGCCACCTGGAAAACATGGAGAAATGAAAATAAGTTTATGTCTACAAGAACCCCCCACAGCTTTTCCAGGATTTTCTACCTTTGACTTCCGTCTGGGCTCCAGCTCGTCTTTGTTGTTGCGCAGCCGCTTGTAGTAAAAGCGAATGTCCTCCGTCAGCGAGCGGATCTGCTGCAGCCTCACTTTCTGGGTGAAAGAGCTCTGTATGCTGAAGCTTTGGTGAACAACCTTCCCCTAAAGAGGAAAAAAAAAAATCCACGTGTGATGAGATACAACACCTCTGATAGGGAGGTTTCACACCCAAGCATGTCTACTCGTCCCCTGCTGGGAAGTCCTTGTCGTGAAGATTACTTACTGGAAACGAAGGTGGCAGAATGATGTGTTTGGGGGAGCTGTTTAAAGTTCCCACTGCGATGAGAGCTTTTACTGGGATGGTTAATATCTGAGGGGAAAAACACAACAAACAATAAAGCATATTTAAAGCAAGTTGTCATTTTCTACCTGAAAGGCAAAAGCTCATCTCACCTCATAATCTGTTGTAATATGTATAGCTCCATCATACGCGCCCTCCAGTGCCTGGGCCACTAATGTCACTCTGAATGCTGCATAGTAACCGGACGCTAATATCACCTGAGGACACAAAACAGACACGTGAGGTGTACAGCTTTTGTCCAAAAGCACCTGGAACTGGTATTTAAGGTTCAAGACTCCACAAACAAACATCTGAAATAGGGATGCACAATATAATCGACCCCCTATCGGTATCGGCCTATATCGGCCCTAAATCTGAGTATCGGACATCGGCCTCCCCACCGATATTTAACCGCTCAGCCTGCTGTTTCTAAAGTCTAAAAAAATACTTAAATTTCTTCTTTTTCAAAAACGTCAGCTTCTTTTCGGATGTTCTGTGCAAACACAGTTTATACACATGTAAATAACTATTTACATGTGTATAACTAATAAAAATTCCCTGTTTTCGGGTATTGTTTTTTTGTTTTATCTCTCTCTTCTCAGGGAGAAGAAAATATATAATAGCTATATATAATCCACATATCCTATTAGTTTTGTTTGAAAAGATGTCATTAAGTTTGACTTGTTATACATAACACAAGTTGAGGTATTTCTCCAATTTTGCACAAGGAATGAATATTACACAATTTATTTTTCAGCTTAACATCGGTATTGATATCTGTTATTGGCCAAATGAGGATATGATATCAGCATATCGGATATCGGCCAAAATTCCAATATCGTGCATCCCTAATCTGAACTGAAAGAAGCATTTTTTTTCTGTCACAGCTTCTCAGCTCTTTATTAGCATGACGCAGCTGGGAAACCATCTCCCCAGCATTTACATGCATACAGTCTAGACTCCACAAGTAGCACAAGCATGAACACATAAAACTCTTTTCTCTGAAGCCGTTTGAAACACAAGCTGCTGCTGCACAAACTGCAGCTAAAGGTTGCTGGAAAAAACTTTCAGTATCACTTTTACAAGCTTGACTTGGCTGCTACCGTCAGTAACACGAGTAGAGGCTTCTTTATTAAATGAGTGGTGAAACAACACCTTATACTTGTTTATTAGTACTCACACATTTCTGATCAGAAAGAGGAAGAGAGGGATTTAAGGTTGTTGGTCTGAGTATTTACTGGGATTTTCACACACAACCATCTCTAGGGTTTCCAGAGAATGGTCTGAAGAAGGAACAGGAAACTGAGGCTACAATTCACACAGACTCACCAAAACTGGACAATAGAAGATGGAAAAACTGGTCTGAAGAGTCTGGACTGGATAAAGAAATGTACTCAACCTCTATTTTCTTTACTTTTTACGGCTCACACAAACTATTTTTGAGCTACAGTAAGAATTTCATGAATGTTTCGTGAGGAATTTGCATCTTGTTTTCCAACAGTTAAAAGCTCATCTATTGTGCTGCTGATGGAAAACATAAAAATAATAAGTAATGTTTTAATTTCAGGGCCTTTCCCACGATGAGGCCTTCGGTGACTCCCACAGCTGCATCTCTGCTACAGCGGTTTATCTCAGCCTTCAACATGTCCAAGACTCCATCATCCTCCTCGCCTGAAGCTGTGGTGTGACTGTTATTCATGCTGCTGCAACATGTTAAATTCCTCTGTGTGGGATCAGTAACATCTCATATTATAAAACAGTTGCTTTGTATAACTTTCTAAAAGAAACTAAACATTGTGACCATGACATTAAAGTGAAACCCACGAGGGAGGCGCAGAACAACTGAACATGGGAACTCTGTCCAGCGTGAATCGCGTCATATTCACACTCTTACCGTTTTGTGGTGTGAAGCTGAAGAGTTCTGCAGCTCCTGCAGGCGACTCAGAGCCACCGTTGTATTTCCTTTCTCTGTCTTTAACAGCTCCATGGAAAGGCTGTCTCCCGTCACCAGCCAGGATTTAATCTCCAGCTGGAGGACAGAAATAACACAAGGGTATCATTCTTTCTGGACAAGTCCATTTGTCTTTTAGTTGAACAATGTGTAACTGTATGAACCCGACATTGCTTCCAATTTATCAGCAACCAGAGGAGTTTGTAGAAATACTTACGTTGCTACATTATTAAGCTGTGTCTTATGCTCGCAGGATTGCGTAAGCAAGCCTCGGGCGGCAGAGCTTACAGCAGATTGGCCAACAAATGCAAACACAAAATCAGGGCCTGTGACCAGGACTTCTTCCTATCATCGACTCCTGGAGAAACACCTGCGCGTGAGCATTACATCACCAGCTGGAGTAGCTTCTCACCTCTATGGGGTTACTGTTGACCACCACGAATATGATGCTGCTGGTGTCTGTTGCGCTGCGGACGCCGAAGTCCAGGAGGTTCTCCTTTAGACTCGGAGGCAGGACCAGCGGCTGTTCACACCAGGAGACAAAAGCAACAGTAGATTTTAGGGCCAAACAGATACAGTTAGCTCAGATGATTAGAAGCCAGCAGAATTAGCCATTAACAAGCCAATGAATTATTTCTACAGAGGAAAAAAAAAAACAGGACACATTGTGCTCTTCCCAGGAAATAAACCTAATTCCACACAGCCTGTTAAGCAGCTTCTCAGATCAGCTGCTGTTGAGATGAGTGATATTTGCTTTGGGCCCTTTCAGGCCCGTTTTCTTCCAGCTGTCAATGCTGTCGAGGCCTGCCGAGGGCAAAGCTCTGTACGAGCACCCCATCATCCTGTTTTTGCAACGAAGCCTCAAAGGTAAACTAAACTGTGTGAGACATAACTTTGCTCAACAGGAATTTTTCAAGGCTAAATATGACCAGCTGTTCTAGAAAGGACAACAAAAACCATCATGTTTATCAGATGTTTGAATGGTGGACTAATTCTTTTAAAGGGCCCATTTTATGCATATTGACTTTAAGTGCTTGAAATGGTCTTCTGGGGTGTTTTAACTTACAAAGAGACAATAATTGGCCATAAAAAACAACTTTGTAGTTATTAAGAGTCTTTTAAGGCCTATTTATGCTTCACGTAGAAGACGAAGACGCAGGCGGACGGACAGTTTCGTCTGTCATCTGCACGTAATTTGGTGTCTTTTCGAGGGGCTTGTTGGTTCGTCACTCGACGCAGAAGATGGAGCAATACCACTGGAAACAGCGGGGTCAGTGTTGAGCTGTGTCGCTGATATGCAGCTAGCGAGAGGAACTAACCAGAGAAGAAGAACAGGAACCAGAAGAACAAAGCAAAAACCGCTGGGGTCATTAGCCCAATAAAAGCCTGAGAAAGAAGACGCCAAACAGACATGGCTGGAGCTTTTGAGGAGAGGCTGTGTGAGTGTGTCCGAAATTATACTCATATATGACATCATATCGCCAGATGTACAGTTGTAGCTTTAGAGAAAAGGCTGTGTGAGAGTGTCGGGCTTGTAAACAACTTTACAGCGGTGGATTATTGCCACTGACCGGAGTTTGAAACAGACGTCAGGTAGCAGAAGTGAACTCTGAACTCAGAACTGCCGACTAGTGGATGAACTGGCTTAATAACCATGGCAACGTAAAACACGCATAAAAGTATGAAGGTGGAAACGTTGAAAACGGACATTGCTATGTACGTACGTAAGGGAGCATAAACCGGCCTTTAAAATCATTAGTGATTGAAGTGATTATAATTTACATGATGTCCAGTCAGCCACCACTGGGCCTCTCAACTTTTTATCATAGAAAAAAAGAGACTGGTGGTAATGGATAAAAACAGAAATTTGATCAATAAAATGGTGCAGCAATAAAATAATTTTAAAATAATAAAAAGTTCCAATTCAGTCATCTGGAAAAAAAACCCCAACAACAACAACAAAAAAACAGGTAAAAACTGGGACGAGTACCTTTATATCCGACCTGACCTACTTTTTGGGACCCCTCCATAGAGATACTGATCTAATTGATGTGGACCAAAAAGGTGGAGCTTAACACTGATTGGTTAAAAAAATGTGTCATTTCCTGCGTGACCCGGTGTAAAAAGCAGGGACGACTCCTTGTTTCTGTCTCGTGTGGTGCTTTGCTTAAAAGGTGTTGCAATGCAATGACGTCACGCAATCACGTAGCAGCGCTGTCTGGTTAATACTCCGCCTCCAGGGTAAGGGTACAGTTTGCGGTGGGGACGCAACGTAAAATCAACATAGCCTATCCGTACCAAAACCCACCCAGCCCGGCCCAACCCAGACCCAGGAAACAGGGCTAAAAGTTTTTTGCAACGCCGCCAAAGCTAAACATGAATCAGACAAGATGCCACGCAAAGTAATTCAGTGAAGATAAGCTGTACTGAGTACCATCACCAGAAAACTGAGTAGATGAAGTAGTGTTTCTTAAGGAATAACTGGGAATTGCTTGTATTTGGAGATATGTGTCTGTACAGTCAGTTTTTCATTCACCAGCTCAGGGCAGAAGCAGCTGGTGAGTCATGCGAGCTCAGACAATTTACAAAAACAGTTTGTTTTCCTCCTAAACCACATCAAGTCTACAAAAGGGGTATAAACAGCCTCTTGTGTTTTTTTTTCTGGAAGTTTCTTTCATGCATTCCTAAAATGGTCATGGAGACATTCTTAAAAGTGTAAGTCACACAGACTCTGAAAGGTCCGTTACTGAGTTATGACTCAGAGAGATTGTTGGACTTTTTACTCCAACAGCAGAAAATCGGGGACTGAAAGTTCTGTGTTTTTTTTCAGCAGCCTTCCCAGTTTACCCATCATGTACCTCCAAAAAGCCGGTGTAGGCCCGAACAGGCAGGTGAAACTTTGACGCGTTGGTGATGAGCAGGATATTGCTGTCTATGTGAATGGATGGTCGGACTGCTCTGAAGAGGAGGGAGAAGATGTAACGGGACTCATGTGGAGGGATGAGGATGGGCAGGCTGAAGTTCTGCACCTGCAACACAAAGAGAAAAAGTCATGTCATGTTGCTCTCTGAACCAGCGGTAACAGCTCAGATGGCGCTTACATTAAACATAGTTTTGGCCTCTTCAGGCAGCGACACGTTGTGTATCCGGATCGCGAAGCTGAAGGCATTTGTGAGGAAGATGGATCTGTCAACTGGGTCTACGGGGCTGTCCCTGATGTGGAACAATGTAGCCGTGTGGTCAAAGCCCAGGTAGCTGCAAAGGGAGGAGCCGAAACACAACAACAGTGAAACCTCAAAGACCTTTCCTCTTTCTTTTCATGAACATAAACTAAAAACTCACCCGTCTAAAACCTCCGCCTGGTATGGGATTTCAAGCTTTGAGTAGCTCTTCTCCTTCGCTTTAACAGTTATTTTACCAGAGAACTGATATGGTCTTCTTGCTTTTGAGGCTGGAAAAAGAAAACCATAAGATTAAAAGAGCAGATACGTGCACTGCGAAAACTGTATGAGGCCCAACAAGAGGAAGTTGTGCAACAGTGAATCAGAAAATGCTGAGAAAAAAAAATGCTATAAGGACAAGACTGAAGAGAAACTGAAGCTGTAACAGGGACCACTAGTTTAACCTCTTCTTGATGATGCCCATTTTTTTCTGCTTCCTGTCCATTATGATATACTCAAAATAAATTAAGTATATATTCACAACCACCAGGGCCGTACGTATAATCCTGGTTTCTACAGAAAGCTAAAACATGTGAGATTACAACAGAAGTGTCAGAATCAAGATATATGTAACTATGTCAGAGTAAATCAAACTGAAACACAGTAGAAATTGTAAATGCCATCTTAAAAAAACCACATTACTTTCAGTGGAAACCAGAGAATAGAAGCCCCGTTGTGAGTACAGTAATCCTAGGACTCAGTAGAGTACTCATAGAAATAAGTGAAGTACTCCTAGGAACGAGTACAGTAATCCCAGGAACAAGTAAAGTGATCCCAGGAACGAGTAAAGTAATCCAACGAACGAGTAAAGTAATCCCAGGAACGAGTAAAGTAATCCAAGGAACGAGTAAAGTAATCCCAGGAACGAGTAAAGTAATCCTAGGAACAAATCAAGTAATCCAAGGAACAAGTAAAATAATCTTAGGAACGAGCAAAGTAATCCCAGGAACGACAAATGTAATCATAGGAACAAGTAAAGTATTCCTAGGAACGAGTCAATTGTAGGAGTGAGTAAAGTAATACCAGGAATAACAAGTGTGCGATGAGGAACTGTACTACAATAGAAGGTAAAAGTGAAGCTGAGCAGTTTTCCAGGTGTTTTAATAGGAGGTGTTCCGCAGGTAAATATCTCAGGAAGCCTGAGATATGATGATGATGGACCTCTATCAATGGTCAGACTCAAGAAAATCCAGTGATAGCCTCCACATTCTAGTCTGGTACACCAGCCTTACCAACGCCACGTGTGAGATACACACCACTCCAGTGAAAAATTGACTGGACCAATCACAGCGCGGGAGGCGGGATTTTACGACACGTCTTTTTCGGCGCCTCACTTCTCTAACCATAAACAGTCAGGCGGCTGCAGAGGACCGCCTATATAACGATGCCCTTTCTGATGTCTTAATAAGTTGCAAATGTCCTTAAACCCGCAACAATTTGCTGCTCTGAAGGCTTTCATCCATGTTTTCCTCTTACAAAAAGACTTGCGTGCTTTTCTGATTAGTCCCGCCTCTCGTCTCGCATTGGAAATCAGTCTCCAGCGGGGGGAACTCAGACTGGCATGTCGTGTATCTCATGCATGGCAGGCTGGTGTACCAGGCTACCCACATTCATCTTATAAACACTGTGAAGATCCAGAAAGAAGTGAAAGCCAGGTGTGTAAGTGTGCATATATAATCCTGTTCCTCTCTGCAGTACTAGCCTCGTGAGACCGTCCTGATCTCGCGAGCCTCAGGTTTTCACTCACATATTTCTTGTTTGCTGAGCTAAAGAGCCATTGCCGGCAGCAACAAGAGTAGCCTGGCTTGTGGTTGGTATTTGTCATCGCTCTGTTAGTACGTCCTACGCTTCGTTAATCTGATTGGTTGATTTGGCCCGTCTATCACCAACATAGGTGATTATAAACAGATGCCTTATCCAATCAGCTAACCAGTATTTTCGCCCCTTCCCAAAACTACTCTAATGGATGATTCCCAGATGGATATGCAGGAGCAAATCCATCTGGCGGAGTCAGGTTACTGCAGGGCCTCTCACCAAGAAGATGTTAAAAAGAGAAACAACATTTCTAGAGAATGTGTAGCTTTACATCCAGACTTCTTCAGGTGACATGTTTTGAGCACCAATGAAGGAGGAAACTGGCAACATTCTCAGTTTCCTCCTTCTGAGCCTGCTGCACGCAGCTGAATCAAGACAACATAACTAACTCTTGGGGTTTGTGAGAGACGCTCATTCTGATATTTCAATGTCAAATATTTAAAGTAAAACGTCACTCACCATCAAAACTAATACTTGCAACTTTGGTATATCTGCTCTCTCCGGCTTTGAGCGTAACTGCTTTGAAATCTACTGTGACGGCTTCATTCGATGGCGTTGTACGCACACTCTGAAAAACAAATAAAAAATTTGGATCACTTGCAGGTCAAAAGGAGTCTTAAAAGAAGAAAGACCTGAACAAGTCTGCTGAGGATACGCACTGTGATTGGAACGTCTTTTGTTCCTGAATTTAAAAGATGTAGGTTCAGCAGCTTTGGGCGATCTGTAGCATCATTCAGGTCGGGAAAGAAAGCAGACAGTTTACTTATGTGCAGAGACAAAGCGAGGCGGATCTTCCGTTACGGTTGCATACCTTGAGATCGAAGCGTACCAAAGTCAAGCATCTCTGTGGAGGAGTAGATACCAGGGGCTGCAAACATGTGAAATACAGAGGTTAGTCACGAATGTTGGTGGTAAATTAAAGAAATTAATCACCACAAGGATTTAACAGCACACCTGATGTGACCTCCACCTCTACAGGGAGGATGATGAACTGGTCCTCGTTTGGAGCGTTGGTTTTAATCCTGATGAAAGCCGTGTGGTTGTCCACGTCTCTGGACGAGAAACTGGCTCTCATCACCCCTTTTGTCTCAAACGGGGGGATTTCCTGGAGGAGGGGGATTGAGTTGAGCGGCCGTCTTCAACAGTTCAACCTCCTCAAAATGAAAGCTGACGAACGCTGGAGCAAAAGAAGAAAGGAGGAACTCACCCATAATTTCCCTGTGCCTCCTTGCTGGCCTGTAGGGAGCTCTAGATGCAGATCTCCACCGCTGGAATACATCTCAACAACCTGGAGTCGAGACAAGACGTCGTCAGACATACTGGTATCCAAGTACAGTCGTCCCCAAAATTATTCATACCCTCCAATTTAAAAAAGGCTAAATTCACAATAACAACTCAAATAACAAGAAACTAAAAATATATAAAAAATTCAAAAATTATAATTAAGTGGAATAAATTATTGTTTTGGAATGTGGTTGAAAATAATTTAAAATAAACAAACAAAACTGTCCCAGACACATTATAGCACCTTTCCAATGGACAGTGGACCAAAAGGCTTGTCAACAGGTATAGAAGTCTTTTTGAACATTAGAGAAAACACCTGATTATAGTGATCGTCTCAATTTCTAAAAGCGCTACTCAACAAAATTTTTGCTTCAGAGCCCCATCATGCAATTCAAAATAAATCACGATTTTCATAGAATTTCTATTTATTACTTTTGTCAATTCCAATTTATTTCACTGGCAGCTGATTATTTCCTTCTTTAATTGGAGGTTATGAATAATTTTGAGGACAGCTGTATATGTCAGAGAAAGTCACGTCTGTTAGTTACCTGCAGCGGTTCACTGTATGGATTGTGGATGTTTATTAGAGGTGAGAAACTGCTGTTTACTGGGACCCGGGCCCCAATGAATGGCCGCAGTCTGTAGGGGTTTGGGACGCCGACCCCGAAAACCTTAAAGGCAAAGATTGAAAACTGGCATTAAACTCAACTTCCAGGTGCTAAAAACCAAACTTCTGAAGAAGCTGTTTGTTTGGTGTGTACCTGGTATGTAAACACTCCATGATGTGACGTATTAATAAATAAAGTGTTTTCTACATTCCCAACTACACGAGCAAGAAACACCACATCAAATGATGTGTTCCCTCCTGGTGGAATTATCTGTCAAAAGAAAAACGAATAAAAAAAAAAGGATGAGACATGCATCATAAATAGTTCAGCAAACTGTTTTTGAAAGGAGGTTATTCTCATCAAACGGCAACTGGCAGCTGGACTATTAACCTCAGTGATCTGAGCATTCACTGCCCTGACCTTTGAACATTACAGCTACATGCCAACTTCTACATTTTTGAGGTGATGGTGACTATTCAGGGAATTTAGCTTCAGATTCCCCTAAAATGTTCCTCAATGCATTTATAGTGTGAGCTATCAACAAAGCCAGTTTTCAGAGGAAAGAAGGAATCTCTCGCCTGTGTTTCTGGACTAAGGCGTCATGCAGTTACACATAAAAGTCCCTCAATTTAAACTAAGGTGATGAAAGTTTTTGGATGAATCAGTTTTCTTTTCTGCTGTGATGGGTGAGCATGTTCTAATTACAATGCTGGGATCATTTTGGTTCAGTCTGGTTCAGAGTCCACAGACCTCACCCCTACTGATAATCTTTGGAAGATGACTTTATACCAGAATCAACTCTGACCTTGAGGGCCAATGCCTGCAGTCAGACATTTCCCTCAACCAACCTACTCAAATTAAGAGGCTTGTCCTGAACTTCACAAGAACATTTCATGTGTTTATGGTGTGCTGTAAGGCCGTCAACAAATATTCTAAATTAAAATGTATAGTCGAATATTGATAAAAAAAACTAGGGATGCACGATATTGGAATTTTGGCCGATAGCCGATATGCTGATATCTTAAATATGTCATGTGGCCAATAACCGATATTAAAGCTGAAAAAAAGCAGTCATTACAAATAGCAGTTCTGTTATCCGTTTCCGACACTTTAAAAAATAGGGGAGGGAAAAAATATTGATACATTGAAATTTGTGATATTTTCATATGCCGATATCAAATCTATATTTAAAAACGCAGTACTATTTAACTAGCAAAATCTAGCAAGATTTCATCATTCTGTTACAAAATCTTACAATATTTGGTGAAATCTCGGAACTATGAAATATCGCGAGATTTCGTTAGTAAAATAGATTGATGCCGCATTTTTAAATGTCAATATGATATCAGCATATGAAAATATCACAATATTTTAGTATCAATATTTTTTCCCAGCCCTAGTCTTTAAGAATTAAAGTCTGTAAAAAATAAGTTTTTGAATAAGAATTTATTCTATTTTTTAGACTTTAGAAACAGCGGGCTGATCGGTTAAATAACGGTGGGGTGGCCGATGTCTGATACTCAGTTTTAAGGCCGATACCAATAGGGGGCTGATTATATCGTGCATCCCTAATAAAAACCAGAGATTTGGATGCGAAAATTAACATTTGAATATTAAATAAACAGTGGGAAAAATAGCCTTTTACATTAGGCCTACATTTGCTACACTGGTTTGATTCTAGGCCTACTGTTTCAAATTGTTCCATCTTTATGACAGCTTGCTTGGAGCATTCAGTGTTTGTTAATTTAATACCAATTTGTTGGGACCTTTAATTGCTCGCACAAGTTAGGGAGATGCGGGTGCAAGGGATCTGCAGGGAGTTCATTTTGTAATGTCCTGGGCATTGTTAAAGATGTTGATATTGAAATAAAAATAAAAAATACCTATACAAGTAGCTAGGTCTTGCATTAGTTTGTCCTCCTGTTGGCATAATGCTCAAACGGATATTCAAATACAGTATATTCGAACTATGTGTTACTTTTAGAGCACATATTCAAAAGTAATTTTGGAGCAGTTTTGACAGCCCTAGAGTGCTGCAGTAGGGAAACATCTAAAACATGCAGGACAGCGGTCCGCCAGGTCCAGAGTTTGGCGACTCCTGCTTTTGATAATGTTGTGATTCTACCTTCATCAACACAAAGCCTTGGAGATTTAGTGACATTACAAAAGCAAATCAAAATGATGCCACAGTGAATGCATGTTGTAATAAAGCTGAAATTGGGCCCAAAAAAATATCAGTGTCCACCTTTTTTTCTTAAATTTTTGGACACAGTGTAGAAACTGCACTAAGATGACAGCACAGGCCAGGACAGAACTTGTGGTGTTTATTTCTGTCGTTTTTCTCTGGAATCTCAAGTGTTCAGACAGTGTGGGTGGTAACAAAGCAAAGGACTTTAGAGATCTCCAAAAAGTATTCCCCAGCATGAGAAATGCATTGCCCGCTAAGTGGAAATGTTGAAAGATGAAATATTAAAATGAAACTCTTACTTTTGTGTGTTTAAAAGGAAAAACAAACTAACCTAACTATGCAGGACTTGTGCATTTTGTTTGTAGGTCAGAAAAAAGTGCACAAATGATGTCAAGCAACTCATTTGTTTGACCAACAGTCCAAAATCCCAGGATATTCACTTTAACCATATCAGTGACTGAGAAAAGCTTCAAATCCTCATATTTAGCAGATCAAAAAGTTAATCCTTACACTTCAGCTTTAAATCTGTGGCAGATAAATTTCCTGTTGATCCACTAAACTAGTACATTCTTATTTAAGGTTCAGCTTCAATACAAGCACACACAAACGAAGACCTCCATGTGGCCTCGTTAAATGAGATTTAACTTCAAACGTTTAGCCTGTACATGAAAATTTTAGCAAGAAAATCTGCTTCAAACGATAAAAGTGAGGAGATTAGAGGAGTAGATTGTCACGACTACACCCCTGCAACAACTAGGAAGTCAAATGTGGGGGAAAAAAAAAATTCCAGTAAAAGTTAATAAAGTATGCGAATTAGGGCTGGACGATATAGAAAAAAAAGATTATCTATAAAAAAAAAAATCTGTATCGATCGATAGATATTGATAAAAAAAAAAAAAAATCGTTGGGAATTTTATTACGGTTAACCATTTGATCTAGGGATGCACAATATTGGAATTTTGGCCGATTTCTGATATGCTGACATTTTAAAACTCATGTGGCCAATAACCGATATTGATACAAATATCAAAGCTGAAACAAATAAGCAGTCATTGTAAATAGCAGTTTTGTTATCCGTTTCCAACACTGAAAAAAATAGGGGTGGGAAAAAATATTGATACACTTAAATTTGCAATATCATATGCCAATATCAAATCTATATTTAAAAAGGCAGTATCGATCTATTTTACTTGCAAAATCTCACGAGATTTCATCATTCTGTTACAAATTCTTACAATATTTCGTGAATTCTCGCGAGATTTCGTAACAGAACTATGAAATATTGCGAGATTTCGTGAGTAAAATAGATCGATACCACATTTTTAAATGTCAAATTATATCAGCATATGAAAATATCACAATATTTTTTCCCATCCCTAGTCTTTAGAGGTTTTAAAGTCGAAAAAAATAAGTTTTTGAATAAGATTTTTTTTTTTTTTTACACTCGAAACAGTGGACTGATCGGTTAAATATTGGTGGGGTGGCCGATGTCCGATACTCAGTTTTAAGGCAGATACGGATAGGGGGTTGATTATATTGTGTATCCCTAATTTTAACCGGTAATAGTTACATCTCTACTCAGCATTCATATTTAAGAACAGCTGCAGCATGAAACTCAAACACACTGGTACTAATCTTGTGAATGGTGATGCAACCCCCACGAGGCTGTAGATCAGGTGATCACAGCAGAGATCTCTTGGGTGTTGTGCTTTCTAAATAAATAAAGACCACAAAAAGTACAACACCTACAGCAAAATAATATTTCCTTAAATAATCAGTAGGAAGATAGCAACTCAGTATGCATCTGCTACAGTACATGCGGTCAGTAAACACTACATGTTACTGAAGATAGGAGAAAGGCTTGAGTCATTCAACAAAGAGACAATTTAGCCTCAGGGGCTTATTTTGCAGATTCTTCAAATCTTTAACTTCAAATCCAACAATCTAAAACAGGAAGGGAAATAAATGAAAAAGAGCAGGAGAAAGTTATGTTAACTGATGTTAAATAGATTGAAATTCCTGACTGGAGATGTTCCTTTGATTCCCAACTGACAAAAGAAGATTGAATAGTAATCATGACCTGAGGATGTTAACCACTTAGAGGTTCATTAACAGACACTTTAAACATTGTTGTATGGACATCTATAAGCCATCTTCAGAAGAAAAATGAACCCTGCCCGCAAAAAAATCACAAAATTAAGCTTATGAGTTTTAATGTGTTGATTATTCTACATTATGATGATAAAAGACTAAACTGTGTGTCAAACTCCTTGTTATACTGAAAATCTAAAGACAAACAAATTCTCAACTCTGTAAGAAGGTGTTGTACCGCAATTTTCTCTTTAGCCTTCAGGGGTTCATGATTACGCCTGAAGTGCTGCTGTCAACCTCATTCAAAAGTGCAGATTTAAAAGGCGTCTCCTAGTTTTTGTTTGATGTTGATAAATCATACAAAACCAGAAATGGGAGTTTTACAACTCCAATTCCAAAAAAAAGTTGGGACACTGTGTTAAAAGCGAATAAAAACAGAATGCAACGTTTTGCGAATCTCAAACATATCTTATTCCCTACAGACGCCATATCAGATGTTGAAACAGACATTTTATCATTTTTTAATGGAAGTGGAATGGAGTTCCAGTCAATCTGATGGCAGCAACATGTCTGTAAAAACTTGGAATGAATTGCTGGGAAAGTAATTCCCACCAATCAAACGCAACTAGAGTAATGGGACAACTAATCAGGTTAACTGGCAACAGGTCAGTAACATGACTGGATATAAACTGGTTTGGGTAACCAGGGTTTGAGTCCCCAGCATGGCACTAAAATTAAACCACTGCCCTTGAGCAAGGTCCCTAACCCCTACCAACTGCTCCGGCACCGAGACACAGCAGCCCACTGCGCTCTACTTAATCTAGAGATGGTTTCAATTCAGAGCTGAATTTCCAAAATGGAATTAATAAAGTAAAAAATGTTATCACCATTGTCATCGTTACCATTATCCTCACCATCATCATCATTATTACTAAATGGAGCATTTCAGAGAGGCAGTCTCTCAGAGTGACAGCGATAAACCAGGTCTAAAAGTTTGAAAATATCTTCTTGGAATTGAGGTTGCAATTTGATGGGCATATGTTGCATTTATTTCAGTTTTCAAGTCACTCTTTGACATTTTACAAAATTGAAAAAGTGTTTTGTGGTTTTGATGATCAAAATTGATCAAGGCTTAATAATTCTATGTATTTATGGGCCTAATAATGTGTTAATAAAGTAGGGAAAAATTCAAAATAAAAAGTGCTAGAAAAAAATAAATAAAATAATACAAAATATACCTTTTTAATACACTCATACACCCAGGGAGATTTTTGGCTGGGGTTAAGGACCTTGCTCAAGGGCCCATAGTGGTTCACCCGCGCCAAGCAGTCGAACCCTTCCGAACCAAACCCTTCAGCATTAACCACTAGGCTATCCACTCCCCCAAACCCATAATACCAAACATGGTTAGAATAACCTTTTTTGTGATATAAAAAGACAATCAAAAATGTTCAAAAATGGCCAAAATCAACACATACCTAACCATAAGTGTTACAATACGTCCACTGGTCATTACACAATAGAGAAATGTGGAGGCAATGATAAAACTGTGGATGAAGGAATGCAGTGATTCAATCTGATCTTTAAAACTTTTCTACCCAATAACAGCAGAGTGAGAGAAATACAAGCAGATAACCAGCTAAACATGGCGTCTGAGGAAAAATACACCACCACACACTTTTCTGAGAAGGATCACTATACTTCAGTATGATCATATAACATTTATCTAGAAACCCTTATAATAACCTTTAAACTTTATTGAATGGGATATTTGTATAGTGAGAAAAAATAGAAACAGAGGGGGGAAAAAAAATAGATCAGCATCTTTAATCTTTAACACCTGAGGCACAACTTGTTCCAACCACTGTTTCTGCAGTGAGGCAACAGAACAAGGTTTCTTTTCAAAGGAAGTCCTCACAGCACTACTAAAAATAAAAAGAATCAAAACATGAAGACTTTGAAATGAGATGTAAATAAAGGTAAGGAGGATATAAAAGAGAAAGAAGGCCGTCATCACATCCTAACCATTTAAAGATGTCAGTACCTGCAATGGAAAGTTAACAGATAGTATTTCTAGTCTCTCTGTTGTGTTGGTAAACACCAACAATTTAAAAAGAAACACACAAAACTAAGAAAAATACTATTTTTACTTTGAAATACGAGGGTCAGATAATACAGAAAATTCAGATTTCAGTGAAATTAGACCAAAACAAAAACATTCTGATGAAAACTGACTCTTGTGAAGGCCTCATCCTGAGGAAGTAAAAGTGTTGCTTCTGCTGCCGTGCAGTTGTCCATTCTAGTTTTAAAAGCCCCAGAAATCAGAAAAAGCATCTCTTAGAAACCACATCCAGGCCTCCCTCGTGTGGGTGCAGATTTATCGACACCGACTCAGAACCAGGTAAAACTGAGCTGAATCTAGCTCCATAATCAGCACTGAGAAGAACGTTCGAGGCAACTCCACAACATCCTGCAGCAACACCATCACACCTGGTTTGCACTTTCTGTGACCACCATGTGTTTGTCCAACAGCAAAGCAACCACAAACACACCTGCAGGCTGTGTGAGCACTGAATCTTTATCTTACATATTTTCTACACACGATTTCATAGATTAGATCTAATTATTAGCTTTCTACATACAAATATGAAGCAACATAAGAGTAAAAATAAACCCTTGGATGTGTACAGTAGGTGCATCAAAACATCTGACTGAGCCGTGTCATGAATTTGTCTTACTGCTGTAGCAGTTATTTTGACACACACAGCCCCCCCGAACAATGTCTCCTGTTTATCAAGACAAATTTGAGCATTTTCTTCATTAAAAACACTAAACTTTGTTTTTAAACTGTGTCTAGCAGATAATACGGTTCACATGATTCGGTGAACACTTCCTTTCATCATTTATTCTCTTTGTGCTTCACACTTGCTGTCACTTCTTCATGCTTCCCCTAAACAGTTAAAGATCACCGTCCTCAGAGATCTGGCAGTGTAGTCACACATTTCTTACATCAACGCATGTGACTCGCATCGATATTTTTGTCTATATGATTCCATTTACTGCAGATGTACGTTAACAGAATAACAAACGCACACAGCCATGTGACTCGACATCAAGTGTAACAAGGATTAATCTGATTTCCAAAGGTCTCCTTTATCAGATCTCTCAAGACAAAAATTAAACAGTGAAGACTACTTACCCTATTCTGGAAAAAGGAGGCGTGAAAATGTGCTGTTGTTGCTGATATTGATATCAAACTAATTTCTTCTGAGCTAGGATTATGTAAATAAACTTTCTCCATTTTTGGCATTCCAACAGGCCTGTAAAAGAAGAAAAGAAAAGCACATAAAGAAACAAAACTTAGACATTCAAATCAGCAGAGGAAGAAACAGAAGCTTTATTAGAAACAATGAAAACAGACGGGACAATTAACTTGAGTTAACCATTAAAACGACATATCACTTTTTTCTTTTTGCTATTCTTTGTCCGTTTTTTTCCCTTCTTTTTTTTCACAAGTATAAAAACATGTAGCAGCTGAAGCTTTAATCCCAGTCAGCATCCAGACATCATGTTCCAGGAAGGCTTAGTTGTCAGATTATGAGGCTAAAATGAATGTATCAATAGATATAGCACCATAAAGGCCAACCAGAACAACAGAATTTATCACTAACAGTTCTTTGTAGAAATAACACACAGATTAACAGTGACCGAGCCTTTTCTCATCTGCATATCATTCTCTCAAGTCTTGGCCTTCAGGAGAAAAACATTTGCACTGAAACAAAAACACAACAGAAACTACATATTTACACTTTTTCCTCATTTCCAGTTATTTATCCCACTATTTACCTACTATCCTCACAAAACCAACTCCAACTCAGCTGCTTTTTGGCACCACGGGGCATTCTTCCAGCCATTTTATTCCAGCCGTGGAGGACCATTATTTTTGCTCTTTTCAAACACACATAGAAGTTTCTGCTCACTTGTTGACGCTTGGCTGCTCCTGATTGGACATGACCTTCAACTTAAGCTCTGATTGGTGGAAAGCTTGACAGGAAATAGTTTAATCATAATTTCCAGGTCTAAATTGAGGTCTCTTAGCAACATAGTCGTGATAGTAAAGCAGTATCACACAAGAGGGAGTGACGCTGCACTGTAATATCGTCACAGCTGCTGTGATTAGGTCGTCGGCATGAGGCCGACATCATGGCCTCAAGAGAGATACTGCTTGTATACAGTTCAACAGCAATTATCACAGCAAAGAAAATGCTTAAAGGTGACAAAATAAATTATTCAAGTATCGTTCCGACCTCCACCAACAAAAACAGTCCCTTTCATTCCATGTTAGCTTAGCTGTAGCCATAGCAACTCAACTAAAGCAGCAGCAAGCCTGTACGCTACTTTGTGTTGACACTGATGTGGACATTTCCGTTGATTTTGAAGCCAGTGGAACAGGTGTGGGCTGAAAGCGCGGGTCTAGCTGATTGTTGCTTGGCAACTGATCAGATCTTGTGTAGCTCCATCATGTCCTGCCATCTATGACTGCTTTTAGCAGCTTTTCAATGAACCCTCAGATGCAGCGTTACAGTGTGTGCAGGATCAACTGATCCATGTCAGGGTATATACAGAAGTTCTTAAGCTGAAATTAATACCTTTTAATACCTTTTTTAATACCTTCCTAACATTTTTTAATACCAACACATCAACCTGTGACTGTAACACGCTTTCTGACTTCAGTTATAGATATAATAACTAATAATTACAAAGGTCAGGGAGGTGCACAGACTTGCTCACAACACCAGCAGAAAAAGAGACGAATCCTCACAAATGGAAAAGAAATTTCACCCAAACAGAAAAATAAACAAATATGCTCAAAGTGGCTTCTGTTAATGCTCCTTCTGCACCCCGCTGCAGTGTATTGTTTTTAATATTTTATGTAAAGCACTTAAATTGTTCTGTATGTGAAATTAGTTTTACAAATAAAAAAAATAGCATTGTCTTAAGACCATGCTATTTGCATACAATGGCTTTCACCACCTTTTATTCTGATTTCCTGCAGGTGAAAAATTTTGGCGGTTCAGCTGAACACATGCTCATGTACACTTACACCATATCTATAGTTTGTACTGTATATTCCAATTACGTCTGGACTGTGTGAAAGTGTTTTCTCCACAGCAGGGGAGGTATTGACAGAAAAGAACAGTCTGACTTAGTTTCAATTAAACATGTTTGAAACCCCAAAATGCACCCAAGTAAGGTGTGAAATAGGTAAAACAAGCTAAAGGAGTTTACATCAGAAATAAAGTCAAAAAACCTTTTAACTTCATCTCACCAGTGTGTCAAACAAAGTGACTTTGGTGTGATACAACTACACATTTTATATACAGATTTCACTGATGACTGTTCTTTGTATTTTTATAACTAAATCAATACATGAACATTTTCATAATTTGTCTATCTGTACTTTTTTGCTGCGAATATAATTATGAAACAATTTGTGAGCAGTTATCTCTGTTACTGTTGTGATGGAACAGATTTCTCTCGTTTTGAGCAGGTTTATTACACCTGTTATTAGTAACTGGACGTTTTCTTTCCTGAATGAAAACACTGACTCTTACAGAATTGTTTCTCATTTCATCCAACCCAGACAAAGTTATTTTGCGGGTGTGAGGAAGAGTACAGATGCTTTTCCAGCACTTTGTGTAGCTGTTCTTGTCCTACACACGAAGGACTTTGCTACGTCTGAATAAGGAAACGTGTGAAAGAGATCCGATCCTCTTGTGGGTATGAGCGCAGTTTTTTAAAACCTCGGCACGCGACGTTTGAGTGGCGCAGTTTTCTGCCTGACGTCTGCATTCACAGTGCTGTCAGCCTGAGCCTACCTCTGCTTGTTACCTCTGCTGGTGTGGAGTCGCGGTGGAAGTTGGCAGAAGAGTGATGCTAGCCGTCGCGCAACTTGGCTTGTCCCCGGAGTCTTACTTAGTGGGCGTTTTTAGATTCAATGTGGGACTTTACAGTGTTCAATCCCATGGTGATATTAATATTCTACTTGCGGACTTGATAATTCGCCTCCCGACTATCACCCACCACAGGGCTGAGCCTTTGAATCGTAGTTACTCCAAGCAAACGTCAAAAAAAATGACACTTCTCCATCTTAGCAGCAAGTCTGTCGCAAATCTGACCAATTTGTAGCTAAAGGACCAGCTGCTTTTTTTTTTTTTCTAAATCTTTTTTGCGCCTTGTTTTAACAGCAGTGCGAGTCAATGGCTTCATATCGTTGATCTCCTAAGATCCCACTTGTACATTAATTACACCCTGCATGTGTAACAGCAGGAAACACATTATTTTCCTGAGTAAAATCTGCATCCTGAATTATGCTCTATGACCGGCCAATAAGATGCTTGTTAATGTAGCATGCTAGCATTGTTGAGCTGTTTGATGTGCAGTAATACATTCAGAGTGCACAAACCGTGTTGTTACAATCATGTTTTCTCTTGGCCAGATTACTTGACTGGAACCAACTGTTGTATTTTTTATGATAAAAATGGGATAAATAATGGTGTTATCATGGATCATTGTAAATTTACTATATAGAGTCTGATTAACACTACAATTTGTGGCTGGATTGTAAACCTTCTGGACGGGATATACAGGGATCCAGACTGAGACCAAATGGTCCACTGGACGGTTATCCCGTCCTCTTTACCATCATTGCTATTGAGCGACCATGTAATTTTGTCATCTGTTCCTAGTTCAATTATTATTATTGTCATGATTTGTTTTTTTTAAACTGAGTGTGTCTTTGAATGAGTCTTGAGTTGAATGATTTCAATAGCGAAAAATACTTAAATACATAAATAGAAAGTGGCGAATTTGTCTTATCCTTTCTCTCTTTTCGCTGATCTGAAAACTGATCCGACCAATGACTCAAAACACCAAAAACCGATCTAAACTGTGAGTTCATTGATCTGTTGCACCGCTGCTCACAACATGCCGGGAACACAAAATTTTCTGATAAAACTGGCACCACACGACTAAAACATGACACTGAGTAAACACAATGCCAGCTGAAACATAAAACGTGCCATGACCTGTGAACATTGTAGTTTCTGCATTTGTGGTTGAGTTACTGTATTTATCAGTCAATGAGAGGAAATGTGAATATTTGCTTCGTAAGTCGATTTCGGTCTGCGCCCCTAAAGTTTCTGCTTGCGCTCCTAAAAATTTAAGTCAGGGGCCACTGAGCTCCTGGTGAAAAAGGTTAGCCTGGAGCCCTGATAAATGAATGGAAAACTTCCATAGCTCACCTAGAGGGTAAACGATCCATCACAATTTACCCCCATAGTTACACACTACCATTCCTGAGACACTGATGATCATATAAGTAAAAGCGCTCATGGGTGCTGGAGATATAGCAGAGTGTTCAGGGTTAACTTTAAAAAAAGACTTTACAGGGATCTTTTTCTTACAAAATAAGACATCATGTTCTCTTTGTTCTCTTGGAAACAAGATTTGACAATAGTAAGAGTTATCACCCCTGCTTTGTTAATCCAACATTCAAAGCACATCATAAACTCTTTGATTTCCTACTTCCCAGACAGCCTGTGGTTGGTATGAAAATAGTCTGATAACAAAAATCACGTCATAAGAGATATGAAACCTGCTGTTTTACAGCTTAAATCATGTGATATAATTCTCATCTTATAAACGCTGATATTCATTCCAATCCTGCCATTGTTTCTTGCACATCTGAGGGAGGGTTGCATCGTTTCTTTGCAAAGCTTCATTTTCAGACCCTTAAAAACATTCAGAGCTGGGAAGTGGATTGGCACATAGAAGAAGTAGGACAGGAGGAGGACAGGCCGAGACAGCTGAGTCTCTCAGTGTGACCCCACAAATCTGTGCCCTGGAAACGTAACGTAAACTAGGTCACACTACACGGGAATGCACCCATGATCAGGGTGGAATGTGATCTAATAAAGTGGGAGACAGGTGAAGCAAGGTGTGGGCACTGCAGTTAAACAGCTTGTGGTTTTGTTAAGTGCGTTCCATAAATTGCTTAAATGCTTCTCTGATGCATTTATTGTTGACAGACTGTTGCCTCGGAGTGAGTTTTACTTGACTAGTTATTGAGAGCCACATTACTGCACATTTCTGAAAGCTATTCACGCTATATTTAAGCAACTTAGAGGAACAACATGCAACATCACACAATACAAGAAAGGATTTAAAAAGAGAAATAAGACACTCACTGTTCATGAAAGTCCAACATTGGAGGTTCAAATCGTATAGGTCGGCAGTTCCCACGGTGCGGGGGACGTGCTGCAAAAGACATGATGGTGTGACAGCAGAAACAACAGGCAGGGAAAAACTGAGTCCTTATTTATGAGCATTTCAAACACCGAGGCTAAATGCACTAGCTCCGAAGCCACACTCCAACTCCAGGCTTTTTTATCAGTGCATTAAGCCGGCAGTCTGACCACTCCCATCCGTCGCACACTATTTCCATATGTAAAGTCTTCATGAAAATACGTAAAGGAAAAAAAAATGAGTTAAAAAAATAAAGATGTCATGTCATTCTCAGATTATGTTGCTCCTCTTGTAGTTGTCTACTTTTAAGCACTGGTTACTGCCCGCCTAGTCATAACTCGCCAAACCTGTTTAACAACAGGTGTATCTTAACAATAGACAAGGCCGCCCTCAGAGGCGATGCTTCAGACATGTGGAATATGAGCCTTTATGTAAATCTCATGCAAAGACAAGTTCATCAGAGACATGGCGCTCCGCAGCTTTGAGCTGTTTAATATTAACTCTTTTACAAGCTCATCTGATGTATATGCACAACCATGTGTGGAGAGGATCTCACAAGCAGGGTAAAATATAGATCAAACTGTTTTATTCCCTTATATCCTTGTATATGTAAATAAAAACCCACTAGATCGCTCACGTTATTATTCTAACACCACCCTGGAGTCAGACAATTTGCAGGAGATCCATTTCACCCATTTACAACTGATCCTACATGTACAGGGGCAGACAATAGCTCCAGCACATTGCTCCAACAGTCGGGCTTGTTAGAGATGGGATAGATTTCCATCCCTGGAGACCAACAGTGATCCACCACCTCTGTTCCTTCAGGATAATCTGTCACCTACAGCCTGTCCTCGCTTCTCACATTAATATAACAACTAATGACAAAATTCTTGTAGGATAAAGGATTCAAATGGATCCTGGCTGTGAATTCTACGTTGGCTTTCGCTCGGCGCTTCAGAGCTAATGTGTTGAATGTTGGTGTGTAATTGGAGGAGCTGAGAGAGATCATGGAGAAGACTGTGTCTCTTGGTCTCAGATCTGCATATGTACCCATGGCAGGCGGATTTTAACATGACAAATTTTTTTAAAGCCTTTAAACTCCTGTGGAAGTGAAAACTTTTCTCTTAGCATAATTTCTTAGCAGAACACTCATGCAGTGAGGGGAAAAGAGGAAGTTTCACGTTTAAACCTGAAAAACAGTTCAACAGCCCTGTTATGATTCTGTCAGAGCAGCAGTCATGTCATGACCCTGAAAGATAACCTTTTATGGATCTGAACATACCGTACAAAAGTAAAGCTGCAACCAGACTAAATGCACGGGAAAAATAAAGCGTAGCTGTTCTGACAGCAGCCCACAACACACAAACATGATGCAACGTTTCCACATTCAAGTGGATCTGCCTGCAGGACACAGTTGTGCTTGAAAGTTTACATACACTGCTGTTAAAGAGAAGGCTAAACTGACAATAGTAATTCAAATAACACAAAACTAAAAAATAATAAAAATTTACAAAAATAAAAATTTAGTCAAAAATACATTTAAAATTTTTGTTAAAGAAAATGACAAAACTGTCCCAGACTAATTAAAGCACCTTGCTCATGAACATGGCTCAAAAACATTTCAGTTCAGAGCCCCTTGCTTTCTTGTTTTATTTTTTGTTTGTTTGTTTTTAATATTTCTGTTGAGCCACAATACAAAATCAATGTCATGATGTTCAGAACATTTTCATTTATCATTACTTTTGTGAATTTCAACATAAATCACTGGCAGCTGCTATTTTTTCTGTCTTTAAAGACACACAACTTAACTTTTAGACCTTAAAAATCTGCATTTCTGACTCGTTTTAATGGCACACCAACATTCATTACGCGCATTTTCGAACCGTCACTGCCCAGAGGCGTCCCGAGGCTCAGAAACTGCAGTATGTAAGTTTTGTATCCGGGCCGGGGCTGTGACAATTCAGCCAACTATTAGTCGTGCACCGCATCACTTAAAGGTGCATTGTGCAAGTTCAAATGTTAAATACTATTCTTTTCTTTCCTCCACATGCTTTTACAGCTGCCTGATGTGTAGAATGAGCTGATCTTTCTTCACTGCAGTGGTCTCCAATACTGTTTCTGAATGTTCAACGCAAGAAATTCGGGTACGAAGCCTCAAGGGGGTGCTTGTGGGGAAACGAGCTGCACGTTATCGTTTGTCTGGCTGTGCCGGTGTGGTATTTTCAGCCACCGCAGATCCGCGCATGTTGAGCATCCTGCTTAAAGATGGAGAGCAGGTGCCTCTCAAACCCCAACTCAGACCCCAGTAAGACAAAGAGGAAAAGTTTTGTCTTGTAAGACGAAGATAACCAGACTGGAGTCTGACCGGAGCCCACAGCAGGAGGGCTTTTTTCGGCACAGCACCGTCACCGGAGTAAGACGGGATAAGGATGCATAATATTGCAATGCTAATGCTGCAATAAGACAGCCATATGACTGTTCCCGGGGAAGAAATACACTCTTGTCAACTTGTTAAATTTAGTTGATGCTGTAATTTTATACAGTAATCGTGGTCTCAGCCTGTGAGTTTAGATATTTGAACAAGCCGGCGTTAGCCTGTTGTTACAGTTAGCATACAGTCCGTCAGTTTACTCAACGATCAAACCATAAACAACTTGCAGATTTATAACTATTACTTCAGTAGACATCGTGACTCTAACTCTGGGCTCAGACTAGGGCTGGACGATATAGAAAAAAAGATTATCGATAAAAAAAAATCTGTATTGATTGATATCGATATTTATAAAAAAAAAAAAAAAAAAGCCATTATCAAATTCAGAGCGATTTTAGGTGCAGCCCTGGCCATTTAAGCTTTTGCTGAATGACCTACTTATAATATAGTTCACACTAAAGCCATTTTCAGACTTGCATTGTTTCGGTACGCATGTCTGAATGCAGCGTTATAAAGGACAGAGTCCACAATATTACCGCTTTCCAGTGCAAGTCTGAAAGAGGCATAACAATGAATTCCAATTCAGCCTTTGCCTGGGTCTGCGTTTGTGATTGGTTTGGTGGAAGGAGTGACTGTAGTATCATGCTACCCGAAAGGCTACAGCAGAAAACTGTGCTTCTATATTGAACTTTTATTGACCCTCTTTTTTTTTTTTATATTGAAAAAACCTCCATCGATCGATATATATTGATAATAAATTATCGTCCAGCCCTAGCTCAGACTGAGTGTAATGTGGGTTAATTTAGAGACCAACGCAGTCAAAGCAGCTCATGCGTGTACACGACATTAGCGTCACTTCCACTTGTCGCCAGAGGGGGCGAACTTCTGGAAAAAACCTGGAACTTGCGCTGTACTCCTTTAACAGTAAACAGATAAGAACCAAATATGAACACAGAGGTTGTTTTGAACGCACATCACAGAGGATTCAGCAAAGAAATGCAAGGAAACATTACCGGAGGAAGAGAGGAAAGGATGTGGCTTGGATATAAAAAGAGTGACCACAGTCCCAAGAGCAGAGATACCTTCTGTTGTCTGGTCCGTGTCGGTCTTTTTTTTAATATCCAAACCACATCCATGCAACAGAAGTCGTCCCTCTTAACTACAAGCGCCTCGGTTTGGTTTGGTCGGTCATCTTTTTGAGAACTAATCTGGTCTGAAAACATCCTGGTCTGAAACGCGTCTGCCGCCGTCTCCCCCCGTGTTTCTTTAGGTCAAGATGCGCCATGTGTCCACAGGCATGTCCATGCACGCGGTGGCACGTGTCCGTACACGCGGCGCATCTTGACAAATAAAACTCCGCAGTAAAGCGCCTAATCGCGGATACTGCTACCCTGCCGGGTCCTTGAACACAGCACCACGCAGTGCAACGGCTTTGCTCCAACCTCCACAGTTTTGTGCACTGTGCACCCGCAAGCGCACCAGCCGTTGCTAGATCCATGACATCACGGAATCCCCGGAGGGACTGCAAGATTGCCTGTGATTCACATCCAAATGGTTAATTTAGTCCACGTTTGTGCGTCATGGTTTCTTATTTCACTTAAACCTTGTGGACAAGGAGTTGCAGGTTCAGAGAGTTCAGCAGTTTAAAAGCTGCACAGCGGCGTGAGATGCCGGAGCAATGACGGACAGCTCACGCGCCACAGCATGTTCAATATATTTCAAACTATTGACTACAGGGGTGCGACCCGGTGCGCCGATGCGCTGTGCTCACGGACCAGGTGAGAGCTGGGGTAAAGCCAGATGTTAACATGACCAACACATCCTGCTGAGAAAAAATGAAGTAGAAGAAACATTTAGTACCTACAACCTTTATTTGTTCAGTAAATGATTTGAAACAGCATTTCTACATTGCAGTTTAAAAACAAATTACATATTAATTAAATTATTGAATTGAACACCCCCCCCCACACACACACACACACAAAAAAGAAGCTATATCGTATGTATATCGTTATCAAGTTATAAAATTTGTTATATCGTGATATGGGATTTTAGTTATATCGCCCAGCCCTATGGGAGGGTATGTAAACTTTCAAACACAACTGTAGCTACTTTCAACCATCACACACTGAAGATACACCATACAAAAATGAGCATAACACCAAGTGTTTAAAGTCACTGCAGCTTAAACAGTGCTGTATGATGAGCGTACCATGTTTGCCTGTAACAGACACTCGAAAACAAACTACAGCTTCCTAAAGGATTCTACGTCAGGCATGTTTGTGTGCACTCAAGGCAGTGAAGCAACCCGCCTGGGTAACCCTGAGCACGTTTAAAACTGACATGTGCTCTGCTTTATTCAAACTCCCTGATCTGTGTCAGGAGTGTTTTCCCTGACAACTAATGCCGCTAACAGCATGCGATTCACAGAGATGGGAAATGTGAAGCTGGGTGGGATCTTCATGACATCAAACAAAACTAAATTAGTAAAACTTTAATCAGGCTCTGGCAGCCTGAATAAAGATGCTCAAACTTTTTATATGTTTGGCTCTGAGGGATACTTTGTATCTAGTTCAAGGGTGTGAACAAAATAACCTCTCTTTGTGCTTGTTTGCTAAGCAACAGTGACAGATAGCACAATTGTTACTACACAACTTCAGTAGTGCTTTTATTGGGCAGTATTTTATGTTAATACTGGGAAAATACTAAAGTGTGTTGTATGAAACTATGCTTTCCCCCCTCTACCTTTATGTTTACTTAGTAACAACAGAATGGAATGGCATACAATCCAGATACTGTTCAAGTCACTGACAAAAGAACACCACGTGAGCTCTTGGTGTAAAAGAAAGGCTATTACTTACCTTTGTTGATGATATAAACTAAAATCAATGTCAGACTCTGCCTGCAAAATGATCACAACAGATAGCAATCAGCAAAATGTGAACTCTGTGATGAATGAGTTAGTTTGCAGTTATGGCACTGTTTTAATGACTAAAATGCAAATAAAAAACCTTTACCTGTAAAAGGCTTCCCTCACCAAAATGCAGAACCTCCAGAATTGTGTCTGACTGAATGAATGCTGTAAAAACACCAGGAAGACAACATCAGGATCTTCTATTTATGAAAGCTGAGATCATATACAAATAAAAAAAAACACACTAAACATGGTGACACTCCCATGCCCCTGACTGAGCTAACAGAGCTGACACATTGAAACTGATTTGCAAGGCAAAGGACTGTTCAAGGCCCCAGAAAAGGCAAGAGACTGATTTTAAATGGCACGGTGTCAGGATTGTCAGTTGGGCAACAGCAACTAACTGAACTGTGATTTAAAAAAGTTCAATAAAAAAAAATAAGCCCCAGGCCAGTTTGCAGTCACTGCATCTTCCCGAGCCACAAATTAGGATCACAAGCAAAGCTTGAGCCTTCATCTGCTGCACCCTCAGAGCTGGACCTTTGGGGACAACCGTTTCATCTACCTCTGTGTATGAAGCCCATATAGTGTGCAGCTATTTCAGGAGGTTATAAGGTGTCAGGGTGTGAAAAGGGTAGTAAATCCTCAGCAATCACACAGTTATCAACAGGATTTTGAGAGGCGGACATCCTTTGCATCGACTGTCACGAGTCCCTCACAAGTGTGGAGAGCCTGAAACCTGACCCTGTGTTTAAGACGCTTCGACTGTACCGAGCAGCTTTGCATCTGACACCACGAAAATCCAGCAGCTTGTGCTTCAAGATCAACTTTTTGCTGATCATGTTTAAAGCGTACACTCTGCTAGGATACCAACAAACCTGTGTAAACTAAATAGAGTTTGTAGTGGCTGTGAAGTATGTTTTGGATGTAGCAGATCTGAGTATGCCAAGTTCTCATTTTTTTTTCCTTGACTTTCCACACATTCATGACACACACCTGTCGGCCATGAAGCCATTTAGTAAGTGGTAATAGTTAAGGCGTGAGCCAGCAGTCAGAAATTATATGTCTTCCTAAAGCGGAAGGTAGCAGAGGTAGCAAGATTTTAAAAAGGATAGAAATAGGCATTGGATTTATTAGCCAAATGAAAATCAAGTTAAACAGTTTACCAACAATGATTAATACATTCTATTGCATCCACCAAATGTAAAAACATTATCAAATTCACAATATCAATAAGTATATTCAGATGACCAGTCAGGCTACAACATATATTAAATCAATAACTGGTCATGTGATACTGACAAACAGAAAAGAAGCAGTAAGCTATCATTTCTGTCAGTGTTTCTACTAACAGACGTGTGTGAATCTGTAGAAGTTTTAAACAGTGAAACACGTGTATTGATCCACGTTTCAGTGACTCTAAGCTGGCTGGTGCTGATAGAGGGGGCATGACAAAGTTCACACACTGTCAAACAGCCCCTTTCACTTCTCCTGACAGGAATTTTTCTAAGATCTAGATCTTGGGAGCGTGTTTCCAAGTTTGTGAACGCATTGTAAACAATTTGGAGGGGGTGGGGTTCAACGTCAGCCCCAGCTGATCTTGGACCTGGATGACAGCTGTGTGCTCGTCTCTGACCTGACATGAGCAGCAGATCTGACAGCAGCACATTACAGCCCTGCTGGGTAAATAACAACCGGCTGTCATTTGGCCTGTGGACTGAGCCGTGCCAGTTTGAAGAAGGGTCAAAATCTATACGCTAAGCCACGTTTACAAATAACTCTTATCTGCTAAGAACGTTTCCTTTATGAGCCTCGTATGAGGAAGTTGGGTTCAACAGCCTGCCAGCGAAGACGACAGTGTTGCCAGCAATGTTGCCAATCGGACAAATCTTCATTCCAGTTCATTCAGTTAATGCAGTGACTGGTTTAAGCTAACGTTAGTACTGGCTATAGTGCTAACAAGTAGCACTGTCAGTCTCCTCCATGTACTGTTTAGCTGAGCAGTGTTAGCCTACATGAGCCATATAAGGAAGAAATGACAACATGACAACAAGCAATAAACGAAGCTAACGTCGTTAACTGCATTGTTTGAGGGCCATATACACAATTAGCTACCTTAACAGTAGTCCCTTCATTCTGACCCCTTTAAATACATATAGTTATCAATATATTCCCGCTAACAGTGAAACATTGTTTGTAGTTAAGAGAGACAACTGTAATTCAAGCGTGTTTAGTGGGTTAACAAGCTAGCTATGATAAAGTTGGCCCGCAGAGATAACGCTAACCTCAACCCCACACTTCGCTGAAATGTCTACGGAAGTTAGCGCTAGCTAATGCGGAGATAGCCAGCTAAGTTACAAACCTTGTTTATTTGCCCGCGTCGTGTGAATAACAGCAATAAATAACATCCTCATTAACCCGACACACGGTGTTCTTGTTCTTGTGTGTGACTGGCGGCAGCTCTGGGTTCTTCCTTCACTCGCCATGCTGCAGATCTCTCTGTTAAGATAACAACCGAGCGAGTGTGCGGACATGTCCGTGTAAACCTCTGCTGACTCTGTCAATCATAGCCGCGAAGTGAAAACTCCAACTCAACTGAGCAGCAGCAGCTAACCGCTGAACAGGACGTTGGCCTCTCTTCTTCTTCTTCTCCTCCTCCTTCTCCTTATTCTTCTTCTTGTCCTCTTCCTCTTCCGCTCGACGCCGCGTCACTGGTTGCCACACGCGGCGCCGCTTCACCGGCTGTAATGTCGCTCCTAAAACACACGGACAAACGGCTCCGTCAACACGCCTTGATTTAATGTTTTCTTCGTAATTAAAAATTTACCTCTTCAGTTTTTCAGTCTCATACTTGCGCCCCCCCCCCCCCCCCCCCCCCCCAACAAAAACAAAAAAAACTCATTTTCTTGTTTTTTTCCTCTTCTTTAAAGAAAAAAAGTTGCATCTTTCTTTCTTTCTTTCTTTCTTTCTTTCTTTCTTTCTTTCTTTCTTTCTTTCTTTCTTTCTTTCTTTCTTTCTTTTCTTTCTTTCTTTCTTTCTTTCTTTCTTCTACATGCGTCAGTGCGGTGTTTGAATACTGTTGTTCTGGAGGAATAGCTATATCTAAAACTGCATGTCAATATTCTTACTTTTTCAGTGTGTCATCCGTGTTTTATGTCAAGTTTGTTTTTTTGTTCACAACTGGGCTGTTCACACACTAACTGAATTTGGTGAATTGTCTGGTGACTGTGGAGTTGCTAGGTAACTAAAACAAATATCTTGCGATTTGTTTTCTTTTCATTTACTTAAAGGTGCTCCTGATGATTGTCTGCTTTGTTTTTACGCAGAGACTGATTTTCTGTTAAGTTTCTTTCGGGTGTCACATTTTCCTGCTCAGGCTTTGATTGTGTATTTTTATTTATTTATTTGTATCTTTGTCTCCTTTTTCTTGTCCTTATTCTCGCCTTCTCTTTTCCCTTCCCTTCTTCCACTTGTCAGGTCCACCTTTAACATAAAAGTAATCAATAACTGGAGAGGGGGGGGGGGGGGGGGGAGAAGGAAATACTCAAATGTTGAGGGATTTGTTTTAACCTGTTACTGAATCATTGTACTGTACAGCATGTTCAGTTTTTTTTCTTTGTTTTATTAAGGGTTGTGTTTCTGAACCACCCAGTATGACGTTTAAAATACCTGCTGTTGTTCTGAAGGCGTCTCTAAAATTAGACATCAGTTTACCAAAAACTATAGGCTATAAATATTCTGCCCCAGTGTTTTTCTCCTCCCTACCCTCATCAAAAGCTTTGATATGACAGTGGAAATATGACTCCTATAGTAATGAGTGTGTTGAGATTAACATGACTGTACCATTCAGCAATTTATTTAGATGCAAGTTTATTACAGTACAATAACTACCACCAATGTTCGCTGTAAAAATAAAAACAAGAAATGGTCAACGGCAGCTTCACCTGATGTGATTTATATAATATTAGAAAATGAAAAAAAAAAATCAACCCAATTTAGACAAGAGACTGTCCGACTGTAAGAGGGGTTCCCAATTTTTATCATGCAGCAACCTACCTGTGGAGGTTGTTTGGTCCAGCAGGAACCTCCAAATATTTCATGCAGCAAAAGAGGCCATGTCATTACCATGGCAACAGAAACACGTCCACAAACACATTCCATCTGGAGTTAACTAAAACCTCAGACATCAACATTTAACCAGCAAAGGCCGTTATTACATCAGTATTACCGGAGTCATTATTACAGTGGTAGTACCAAGGTCAGTATTACAATAACTAGTACCAGGGTCTTTATTACAGTAGTACAATTGTCTACGTATATTACAGGTAAGTATGTACATATATTACAGAGTCATTGTTAGAGTAAGTACTAGGATCATGATTATGGCTAAATTAAAATGATCGTGAAGAATCTCCACCAGTGATCATCATGTTATGTTCAGATATAAATCTGCAGCTCATCACCTGCCGTCTCACCTGTATCACACATTATTCAACCTGTCAGCTTCCTGCAGCTGCAGCCTGCACGCTGCGGTCGTGGGGACTGGAAAGATCAGAAAGTTCCCTCATCCTGAAGTGCTTTTTTTTTTCTAAATGCTTCATCTTTTGAATTTGTCTCCAAGGCTCAACTGCCTCTGTGCATTTCACTTGAATTGATTAGCCTAATCTTTAAAAAAATATATTTAATGGGCTAGATGCAAAACTACACTACTTCCTGAACTGAAGCCAGCTCTTTTGTTTCCTGTCTTTTATTACTGGACACACTGATTAATCCAGGTGTGTCTGGCCCAACCAGCAACCACAGGTGGCCAACTGGGACAAGTTTATCCAACTGCAGCCGCACCCAGAGGTGTGTCGCAAAGTTGGGCATAGTTTGTAGCAAAAATGGGCATGACTTGTGGCTATGTGGGAGGGTTGTGGTTAGGGTTTTTTTATTTCTGGCTGCTGTGTTATGCCACGCAGATTTGCTTTGCCAAGAGGAGCTTTATGGGTATAAAGCTCCTCTTGATGTACAAATATTATGCTTTATTTTATCTGGGGGTTTTTTTTTTTGATTTTTGCTTTGTATTTTTTTGTAATTGTTATGTTATTGAATTTACATATTATTGCTGGACCTGACAAGAGAGAAAAGAAAAGGGAACAGAGAAAGGAGAGTGAAGAAGAAAGAGAGAGAAGAGAGAAGAAGAGAGAGCTGCTGCACCTGTAAGAAAACAAAAGGACCACAGACCCCTGCCAGGTCCACTGCAGAGACCACCACATATCCAAGAGGCCCCAGCCAGAGCGCCGAGCGGCCGTGAGGCACAGGCACAGCAGTCATCGGCCCCGCCAGGCATCGGCCCCCCAGAGGCAGGCAGGACCCAGCGATCAGGGCCCCAGGAGACGGGGGTCGCCAAAGGCAGGGGCCTGACACAACGCCCTGGAGGGCCCCCCAAGCAGCCACCCAGCGTGAGCATGACCGGCCTGAAGCCCCAGCCAGGCACCTCGGGACCAGGGAACACAGCATACCCTACCCCCACCCAGACCCCCCTCTCACACACACTCACACGTACACATACATGCCCATTCATGCATGCACACACATGCACTCACACACGCAAACCCGCGCACACACACACACCCCAACACCTCCAACACACCCACCCCGCCACACACTCACCCACAAACACCCTGCCCCACCCGGCCAGCCACACACATCTCCCTCCCTGGAGCCAGCAGCCCCCCAGCAACGCGGCACGCCAAGTCATCAAGTCTGCAGATCAGCCCCCCTCCTTGGCCCACCCCTAGCCCCATGTGGTCCCTAAGAATGTGTAAGACGACACACAAGTGAAGCCAGTTGGGCGTGTCCCACCGTCGCCATCTTGCTGTGTCACATGTGTCGTCACTCCTGAAAAATACTAAAATGGACAAAGGCAAGGCCGCTCCGAGCCATCGGGGCAAATGATTGGCCGCTGACGTACTCTGGGCTAAACGCTAACTGAGCTAACTCAAAACTAAGAGGAGCTAACGAAGATTAGCCCCCCAAGTGGCGGGGTTAAGGTAAGACACGCTTAGACTTGCTGTTATCTGACTAAAAAACAGGTCTTTAAACATTATAACATCTCGTTGGACCGCCATTTAGCTTTGATTGCGGCAGCATTCGCTGTGTTTCCAGAAGCATCTGCAATGTCACCAGAGTGAGTTAGTTTCTCTCTCTCTCTGCTTTCTTTCTCTATTTTCTTTCTTTTTATTTCTTATTTACTATTTTCTTTTATCCACCTCTTTAGTTTTCTTTCTCTTTCTCTTTCTTCTGCTTATTTCTGTTATTTTTTTGTCTTCTTTCTAGTTTCTAAAATATGTATTTAAAAAAACTTTTCAAAATAAGGAAGGGCAAGTTTTTTCTTATTTATTTATTTGCTAATCCTGTCTGCATCAATTTTTCACCAAGATCTTGATGATGATTGTAGAGTCTGACCACAGCACATCCCAAAGATTCTCAATGGGGTTCAGGTCTGGACTCTGTGGGGGCCAATCCATGTGTGTTTTTTTAAAATGATGTCTGATGATCCCTGAACCATCTTTCACAATCTGAGCTCGATAAATTCTGGCATTGTCTATCTTGGAATATGGCCGTGCCATCAGGAAAGAAACATCCATTGATGGAATAACCTGCTCATTCAGTATATTCAGGTATCAGCTGACCTCATTATCTGAGCTCATACTGTTGCTGAACCTGGACCTGAGCAACTGCAGCAACCCCAGATCATCACACTGCCCCCACAGGCTCATACAGTAGCACTAGGCATGATGCTGCATCACTTCATCTGCCTTTCCGGCCACATTTCTTCCTGGAAGATGATGGTCCACTATCCTTCCAGTTTTTCATAATGTGTTGGACTGTTCTGAACCCAGTTTATTTTTTTTTTTTTTTATTTGATTTATTATATTTTTTATTTTTTTTTAGTAGTTTCTGCATCTCCTTAGATGTTTTCACCTCTTTGATGCCAATGATTTGACCCTTCTCAGACAGACTAACATCTTTTCCACGACCACGGAATGTGTCTTTCCACATGGTTGTTTAGGAAATGAGAAGCAAGTCATTGCACCAGTTGGAGGTTAAATAACTTGTAGCCAGCTGAAAGATAATCGCCCATGCAGTAATTATCCAATAGGAGGCTTGTACTTATTTGCTTAGTTAAATCCAGGTGGCAACTTTTTTTTTTTGGCCAGGCAGTGTACGATGAGAATCCCCCGTTCCACCACATCCCAAAGCTGCTCTGTTGGACTGAGATCTGGTGGAGGCCATTGGAGTACAGTGAACTCATCGCATGTTCCAGAACGCAGTTGGAGATGATGTGAGCTTTGTGACATGGTGCATTATCCTGCTGGAGGTAGCATCAGAAGATGCTCCACTGTGGTCATAAAGGGATGGACATGGTCAGCAACAGTACTCAGGTAGGCTGTGGTGGTTAAACCACCACGTTGGTACTAAGGGGCCCAAATTGGACCAAGAAAATCTCCCCCAACATTACACCAGCAGCAGCCTGAAGCCTTGATCCACGGCAGATGGATCCATGCTTTCATGATGTTTCCACCAAATTCAGAGCCTAGCATCTGAATGCGGAGCTGAGATGGAGACTCATCAGACAGGAAATGTTTCTCCATCTTCTATTGTCCAGTTTTGGTGAGTGTGTGTAAATTGTAGCCTCAGTTTCCTGTTCTTAGCTGACAGTAGCAGCACCTGACCAAGTGATCTGTTAGTATTTTATTGTTCTGTTTAAACGACTTAGTTTCATTTATCATTTGATAACCTCATCTCATTCTCTGCACCGCTTATCCAGTTCAGGGTTGCGGGGGTTGCTGGAGCCTATCCCAGCTATTATCAGGCGAGAGGCGGGGTACACCCTGGACAGGTCGCCAGTCTGTCGCAGGGCCAACACAGAGAGACAGACAACCATTCACACTCACATTCATTCCTAGGGGCAATTTAGAGTGATCAATTAACCTAACGTGCATGTCTTTGGATGGTGGGAGGAAGCCGGAGTACCCGGAGAGAACCCACGCATACACGGGGAGAACATGCAAACTCCACACAGGAAGGCCACAGTTGAAATTGTTCAAACCCCCTCCCCAACCGGGAATTGAACCAGCGACCTTCTTACTGTGAGGCTGCGGTGCTAACCACCACGCCACCGTGCAGCCCGTGTAAAAACATTCTTAAATCCTAAAAGCAGTGAACATTGGCAGTGCTGTCAAAGAAAGATAACTAAGGCTTGTATAGTGAATAACAAGAAAAAAAAAATTAATTAAGATGAATCCTATCACAAATGTTTTCCTGAACAGAACAAAACTAAAAAAAAAAAAACTGTTAATGCTTGACCGCAAACCTAAACTGTGATAACAGGTTGAAGTCTGTATAAGATGATAAGACCAGCGGCTTTGCACTGCTTTGCTGTCATTTATAGTTCACCCTTAGGTCTAAAAATGTGCATTTCAGAGCGAGGTGTGAGTTTCATCGCTGATGTGCTCAGATAAATCAGCTGGCTCAAACTGCACAACAGTTTGGCTGATTTTGGGCCGGTCTGAAGGAACAAGCCACTAAAAAGCGCTCAGTCAGATAAGACTAATAAACATGTTGCTTATTTGATAACAGAGACAAAGGTCAGCTATTTTCTTGCTGGCTGCTTCGACGCCTTTCATTATCAGTGCAACTCTGTCAGTGTTTCTACGCAGAGGATCAGCAGGAGACTCTCTGCTGCTTTAGCCCCACAACACAAGGTCACAGATTTTAACGTTAAAATATTGAATCGGGGTGAGATGAACAAGAGATGTAGAGTAGTGAGAAGTAACGGTACAGTAGTAGTGTGCACCATTGCCTCACAGCAAAACTAGTTGCCTTTAAACCTGCATCAACAAGCCTGGCGACAAAACATCAACGTTCAACTCTTGAATTATTCATAGAGTAGCAAAAATGGGTTAATGAATGAATGTAAATGAAAAAATGATGAGACTATTTATTCGTTCTTGTGTAAATCATATTGCTTGAATATCTTCAATAGATATGCTGTATGAGTCATTGATAAGGTAAGTGCAGCTATTAGTCACCAGTAAACAGAGAGCTGGAATGAGGTAATAGTAGCTGCAGCTGAAATAGTGGCAGGTCACTCACAGGAAATTGGCCTTTTATGATCTCGGGTGATCTTCATGATATAAATGGAAGCAGTGTTTTTCCACGTCTACACGACTGCAGCATTTTGATGCAAGACAGCAGCAGTCATTTTTCTTCTTTGGTGCAGAGTGAGCCATTACCAAAGCTGCACTCATAGGGATCTCTGTGTTTTCCTACATTCATTCTGCTCAGAAAGCAGAGTAGTTTTACCATCATGCTTTGCTGGGAATGGTGTTGTTGATGATGAGCAGTGTCTGCTTGAAGTTCTTCCCAAATAGTTCAAACGTTGGACTAATCAGGCCAGATAATCTTTATAATTCAGTGTTTCTGTTAGAGGGATATTTCTAGTTGGATAGTTAGGGTTCTCAGTTACTTCCTCTGTCTGAGGACATAATTACTAGTTTGCTCAGTTTAGGCAAACAGCAAGCTAAAAAAAGACTTCCCGTGTCTCTAAACGTCCTTGAAGTTACAGTTCTTTAGTTCACTGCACTCTTGCAGTTAATCAGAATCATTTCAGAAAAGGTTTTTGCAGATCCTGTCAGAAGAAAATCTAATTCAACAAGAAATCTAATTGCCCTAATAATGTTCCTCCAGTGCCCAAGTCTAGTCATAGGGTTAATCTATGTGGCGTCTGCCATCAGGTTAAGGCCTTTGTTGATCAGGCGTTTTGTAGGTGGTCTGTTATTTTCCCTGTTTAGTGTTTGCAGTTTGTTGGGGAGGCCTGCAACAATTTTCAGGTTGGTGGTAAACAGAGTGGCAAACACCACAAAGCAACTTTTCAGCTTCAATCCACCCATCTATCACCCTATTACCCCCTAAACCACCTATCCCACTGCAGGCCGGAATTCAATTCAATGGGCTCTAAGCACGACTCCACTACTTCCTGAACTTAAGGTAGCTCCTTTGTTTCCTGTCTCTCATTGCTGGGCAAACTGATTAATCCAGGTGTGTCTGGCCTGTTACTGAGGTCAGACACACCTGGATTAATCAGTTTATCCCAAATTTCTCTTTGGGATAAATAAAGTATTTTTGATTTAACTTCATTTAATTCAGTTTTGGTTAGTTCAGATCAGTGTTTTGGGGAGTGGTAGCCTAGTAGACTTGGGTTTGGAGGACCGAGGTTGAAGAGTTTGGTCTAGCAGCAGAAGTGAACCACTGTGGGACCCTAAGCAAGCCGCCCCCCTCCCCCAAACAGCTCAGCAGCACATGTAGAGCGCACACCTGTTCACCACATACTAAATGTGCAAAAAAATGAAGTTTGTTCTTCAAGTCCCATCTTCTGTGGTCTAATAAATAAATAAATAAATAAGAATCAAGGCATGAGTAGAGGAGCTGTAACAGTGCAAAGTCTATTTCTCTGTTATTTCACAGCATGGCTGAAAACAGGAGAAGACTCCGAGTGTTGAACTGGTCTGCCTGCCATCCAGACCTCTCACCAATACAAAACATTTGAGCACTATGAAAGCAGAAATCCAGCAGCCAAGGTCCGGGACTGCTGAGCAGCTAAATCCTGCATGAGACCAGAGCGGGGACTACATTCCTCTCTTAAAACTCCAGCAACTGAGCTGAGAGTTGTCAGTCATAAAGTCTCTGGTAGAGCTTTCTTCCTCTGAGACCAATGCTAAGAAATTATGTTTGATTAGCTCTATCTCCACCCTTTATGGCTAAGTTTGAAAAAAAAAAATCAGTTTGGTAACTTTGACATTGAAAATGTGCATTACCCTTGCTCTGTTTCGGAGGTTTTAAGTTGCTCCGATTTAAACTTGTTGCATAAAGTTAAAAGGAGGTGGGGAAGATTTGTGAGATTAGAAAGTTTCATATTAAATTTGGGGACTGGTAAGTATAAAAAGTGTTTCATATGAAAAAATAAGTGAATTGATGAAGGAATAATCAGTCGGTGATTTTAGCTCCAAAGAACTCTGCAGCCTGTTTTTCTGTGGAAACGTCACTGACAACATGATCCAACAACAAATATTCCTGTGGTGTGGTGGCAGGATGGAGACTTGTTTACATTTACTGGCTGCAGCTCAGGTTTGTGGCCTTCAGGGTGAAGCGTGGGGGCGTCTGGAAGGCAGGAGTTCCTCGCCGGAGGTCGAAACCCAGGGAAACTGTCAAAGCCACTTTCAACCATCGTTGTCAAGTAAACAGCTGAAGCAGCTCAGATCATTTTACAATCTTCAGGAATGTTCACTTTCAGGTTTCAGTGAAGCGAGTCCGGAGGCAATATGTGCTCATTTCAGGGCTGATTTATCACTCAGTCACTTCTGGAATAAAATGTTCTGTTCTCATAAACAGAAAATGCAGTTGTTGCACTATTAATCTTTAACAAGCACGCTATGTGCCACACTCAGGATTTTTTGTGCAGATAAAGTGGCAAAGTTATCTTAAGAATGCACTGGTGCAGATCTATGACTTTTACAGTATTTAAACCCTTTATCATAAACCTTTTTTTAAATTAAAATAAATATTTGGTTTTGTTTCATTAAATGCACATTTAAAAATAATTCTTAAAGTTGGAAATTAAACACATCTCAGAGTAAATAGCTTTGCTGATTGCTGACTTTCAGTGTTTTTATGACTCACACACCACCACATACAGCAAGTAACAGCTGTGTTTGTATAGAGGCTCCCAGACACGCTATGATTAAGATGCCATTTAGTGTTTTCTTGCCATAATTATCTAAAAATGTGAGTATGATTGAACAACCTCCAGAGGCACCTTGTTTGATTGATGAGTGTAATTCCATTGGCTTCCTGCAGGGTGCACACATGTTAAAGCTGCGTCCTCTGAAAACTAATCACACACTGCAGGAAATTACTATTTATCACCATTTTGCCAGAAAACAAGGGACTCACAGACTTGCTCCTGTCGTGAGGAGGTCTTTTAAAAAGCTAAATAACACAAGGCCTCTTCAGGGTTCAACTAGTCTTCATCCATCAATGTCTGAATATTTTTAGTGTTAACATCTTCTTACATGTTATTTCATTCTGTATTCATACTGACTGAACAAAGGATCGACCAGTACAGATTTTTTAGGGCCGATATTGATATTTTCTCATCAGCCTCAGCTGATGGCCAATTCAAACCACTGATATTTGGGGCCAATACTGCATTTGACTCCAAAATTAATATAATGAAGGATACATTGAAAAGTAATTTTACAACTCCTTCAATATAAAAAAGAAGAAAGCACCTCAAATAAATGTACAAAAACCCTGTGTTTTTGTAAACAAAGATTAAATAAAAACATTAAACTTGTAATATATATATATATATATATATATATATGAAAAAGTCTATAAATTATGACAAGTGGAGGCATCGACCAACACACCCAGCGAATCGGCTGATGCTGATACCAGCAAAAACCACAAATATTGGCCTAAAATATTGGCCGGCCAATGTATTGTCTAATATTACCATATTTCTCTATTTATTTACAAAATATAGTGGGTAAGGAAAGTATTTAGACCCCTTTAAACTTTTTACTCTTTAATTCATTGCAGCCATTTGCTAAAAAAAAAAAAAAGTTAATTTAATTTCTAATTAATGTACACTCAGCACCCCATCTTTACAGAAAAAAACAGAAATGTAGATATTTTTGCAAATTTATTAAAAAACAAAAACTGAAATATTACATGGTCAAAAGTATTCAGATCCTTTGCAGTGACACTCATATTTAACTCACAGGCTGTCCACTTCTTCTGATCCTCCTTGAGATGGTTCTATTCCTTCATTGGAGTCCAGCTGTGTTTAATTAAACTGATTGGACTTGGCTAGGAAAGGCATACACCTGTCTATATCAGACCTTACAGCTCACAGTGCATGTCAGAGCAAATGAGAATCATGAGGTGGAAGGAACTGTCCAAAGAGCTCAGAGACAGAATTGTGGCGAGGCACAGATCTGGACAAGGTTACAAAAGAATTTCTGCAGAACTAAAGGTTTCTAAGAGCACGGTGGCCTCCATAGTCCTTAAATGGAAGAAGTTTGGGACGACCAGAACTCTTCCTAGACCCGGCCATCCAGCCAAACTGAGCAATCGTGGGAAAAGAGCCTTGGTGAGAGATAAAGAAGAACCCAAAGATCACTGTGGCTGAGCTCCAGAGATGCAGTAGGGAGATGGAGAAAGTTCCACAAAGTCAACTATCACTGCAGCCTCCACCAGTCGGAGCTTTATGGCAGAGTGGCCTAATGAAAGCCTCTCCTCAGTGCAGACATATGAAAGCCTGCATACAGTTTGCCAAAAAAACACATGAAGGACTCTCAGACTGAGAGAAATAAGATTCTCTGGTCTGATGAGACCAGGATTGAACTTTTTGGAGTTAATTCTAAGCGGTATGTGTGGAGAAAACCAGGCACTGCTCATCACCTTTCCAATACAATCCCATCAGGAAACATGGTGGTGGTGGTGGTGGTGGTGGTGGTGGGGTGGGGGGAGAATGCTGGTGTGGAGGAAAGGCTACTTGGCTGAAAACATGTTTCACAAGGGGGATTTTGTTGGAAAAAGGTCAAGAACCACTGTTATAGAATATACTGTAGTTGCTCAGACCAAATATTCAGCTTTAAGCAGGTAAGAATTGTTAATACTTTGTTGTGTTTCTATTCATGTTCTTTTGTATTCAATCACGTGAAAAACTTCTTTGGGTTTTTCTCTACCAACAAATGAAAAACAAGAGACTTTTGCACATTATTGCATATACAGTGAGCACAATATTAGGAACCTCATACCAATGTCAGGTTGGGCTAACCTATGCTCTCATTGACTGCATCAGCTCTGCATCTCAAGGATTGCAAACATTCCTTTGAGTTTCTGTCAGGCATTGATATGACTGCCCCATCTCTGCAGCGTTGTCAGCTGCACAGCTTATGACAAGCCAGTACCTCCTAAGGGTGATTTAGATCACTGACATGTGCAGAACAAACGTGCCTGATCAAAAACCAGTTTGAGAAAACTTGGGGCAAATTATGTATTCTTATTTCTGATGTTTGGCACAAACATGGAAAGACACTTTCGACACGGATGCAAGCAACACAATTAGCTGATTAGCATAGATAATTAAGTTTGGTTGCATCACTGTGATGTTAGTGGTCTTCAAATCCGGCCTTGGAGGGACATGGCCCTCAAATTTGGACACTGCCATAGTTAGGGGTGGTTAGCCATCCCTCATGCTGCCATAGGCTTAAGGTGGATTTATAGTCTCGTGTTGTCTGCGTAACCGCTGCAGCCTCTGCGTACACCCTAAAAAAAAGGTTCCAGTTAAAACCAAATGTGGTTCTTCACAGTGATGCCATAGGAGAACCTTCTGTGGTTCTGCAAAGAACCATTTATTATATGGTTCTTTGAAGAACCACATTAGGTTCTTTGTCAAACTTTAAATGGAGCACCTTTTAGAGTTCTACAAGCAACCTTTTGTCAAGGGGTTCTCTAAAGAACCAATTTAGTTGGGTGCTTTAAAAAACCAATACACATTCTCAACCATATTCCTGACAGTGCTGGTTCCATTAAAAATCTTTCATGAAAGGTTATTTGAGTGTATTATTTCTTAGAGGCACATAAAGAGATAATTTAAAACACACCAATTGTAAATTTAGGACCCATTTACATTACATTACTGACACATACCTGTCAAAGCCATTTTCATTCACGTCTAGACTAAACTGAGATGTTATGAATGGATGTCTCAACCAGCTTGTAATAAATTACTGCTAGAGGGGGAAATAAAGACACAAATATGGTACTTTGAAACAACTTAATTTTATATATTTCCTGGAATTTTTTTTCCTCATAATAAAACCACAGTTTGATTCTGAATCTTATAAAGCAAGTCTTTGTTAATTTAGGCAAATATCTAAAAAGCCATAGAAATCACTTAACTGTAATGCAGCTGTTGTAAACAAGTCACAAAATAGCTATTCATAAAAATGTATAAAATTGACACTGACAAAGTTGTACACAGATATCATTTGATAAATCTCAGAGCAACTGTAGAACACAGAAAAATTGGGCAAATCTCATCAACAAAACAACTGTAGAGTTTAACGTATTAGAAAACATCCAGCAAATTACATCAACAGAGCAACTGTCATAACCATAACCAACAGAGCCATGTCTGCTCTTTTACAGTGAGTTATAAAACCTTTGTAGAGCAATAGGAACAAAATCCTTCATTTTGCAAACAAAGGCCTCCAGAAAGGAAACAGCCTCTCTAAGTTTTTGGGATACTCATCTTGGAAGATGTGAAAGTGAAAAAGCAACAGCAAGGGAGACGTCCACGTTGCCATCATCAAGGAGCATCTCGCCATCCATCTTCGCAGTGATGGCGCTGCTCTGCAGTGGGTTTTTGTTCTTGCAGTTTGTCAGGACGATTGTTGGTGTTGGAAATATTGGATCCCGTAAAAAAAAAAAAAAAGAAGGACAGGAAAAAAAAGGCATTAGACTTCTCTGTCAGAAAAGAGCAAAATGAAGTTGAAAATATTTACCATTTACAGGCATTAAATGTGAACAATATATTGGTGCACAGTATAGATTAGTATCACTTCTTTTTTTTTTTTTTTTCAGTTTCAACTTTTTATTGGTTTGAAATGCATACAGCTGAAACTGAAATAATTCAAAATAATTACAGAATGTGGGACCAAACAGTTTACCTTGTCATCAGACAAACAGCTGCCATAGGTCCTCTTTGAAGACTGAAGGTAGTAGTAGTAGTAGTACAGCAGCATTGACAATCTCCTTAAAAAAAAAAAAAGTGAAATTGAATAGAAAAAGTACAAGAGTTTAAAATAACATGCAGTTAAGCATGTTGAACTAAAATACATAACACTACATCATAGTGCTAAAAACAGAACAGGGTCTGCGTAAGTCCGCTGAGGCCTGACGTGCACTGCTCTGGACCCGATGTGCATCGTGGCTACGCAAACGCAGAGTAAGTAGTACTCTCATGTGATTGGCCAGAGTGCGATTACATGTTTCCGGATTTCCGGAAGTTCTCGCTGAATTTGCGCCGTTCCGCCATTTTTAAAATCCACAAACAATGGATCAGATAGACGAGAGACTGATCGAGGAGATTAGAAAATATGAACATCTTTAGGATGCCTCATCCAGACACTTTCCAAGAGGAAATGCCCCCGGAAGTTAAGTAAAACATTGAAGAGGACTGCCTTGTAGAGTTTACAAGATGATACCAGCCACACTGCCACCTTCAGAGTGAAAAGGGTACTTAATACGTCGCCGGTACCCTACGCACAAATGTGAGAGCATATTCCCTCTCCTCCCGCCCCGGCGCCCACCTTATTTTTTGCTCCTTCCTCCTCTCCTCCTTCCTTCCTCTTTTTTTTTTTTCCATTTATTATTTGGTTTTTCCTTTTTTCTTTTTCTCCCCTCCCCTTAGCTCTTATATTATACTCCCTTCCCTCTTTCTCTCTCTTTCCTCTCCCCCCCCCCCCCGCCGGCCAAGAAAGGCCCCCCCCCCTGAGTCGGGATCTTATTCTTGATCTGCCCGATGTTTTTCTCCCTGTTAAAAGGTTGTTTTCCTTCCCACTGTCGCCACCACTCCGTGCTTGCTCAGGATGGGAGATTGGACGGGGTCATTCAAGATTTGAACCAATCTGTTGGTTTCCTTAGGCTGTAATGAATTGGCTTGAATTCATCCATCTGTGAAGCCCTGTGATGACACTGTTGTGAATTGGTGATATACAAGAATTGAACTGAATTGAATTGAATTTGATTGAATGCATAATAGCATATTTGAACATACAACACATCCAACCTTGAAGCAAATGGCCTCCAGCAGCTGGTGACTATATGTTTGTACAAAATTCTACAAAAACTACAGGTGACTATTTCCTCTACCAAGGAAGTAATCTTTTCAGTAGAGTTGGTTTGTCCATCCGTCCGTCCATCCATCCATCCATCCATCCATCCATCCATCCATCCATCCATCCATCCATCCATCCATCCATCCATCCATCCATCCATCCATCCATCCATCCGTTCGTCCATCTGTCTATCAGCCTACTTTACAGAAAAAGTACTGGAGGGATTGACCTGAAATTTTCACCAGCCGTGGACCTCTGCCAAAGGACGAACCCATTAAATTTTGGTGGTGATCCGGATCAGTTTCTGAATCCAGGACTGTTTTGAAGGATTCTTTATCATTGTGAGATAGGCCATGTTGGAAAGGCTGTTGATGAGGCGTGAGTGCCCCCTTGTGGCAGAAGTGTGTAGCTGCACATGATGTCAGGAAGCAGAAATGAAACTTCTGAGCAGCAGTGAGCACGAGGAAAGAGGACTGTTGGACAGACTTCTAGCCAGTTGAATATGGTGAACTGTGTGCGTCTGTGAAGAACTGAAAGTAGTATTTCTGCCTGAACAGGATGTTTATTTAGCCTTTAATGTTATTTAGCTGATTGATTATGTAGAAGTGTTCCTCCATTCACCATGTGCCTCTTTATGCTATTAAGCTAGCTGACCTGTTACGTGCCAGTTACTGTGGCCATGTCTCAATCCGCGCACTTGAGCACTTCAAACAGTCTTTTTGAGTGTGTAGTGCGTTCCTGGTGTCATTTAAGCGAAAATTCAGTGCACTGAAAGTACCTGGATGTTGTCCTAATAATGGCCAATAACGAAGTGCAAAGCAAAGCACACTACTCGCACTAAACGGACGCCATCTTGCTGAGGAAGTGGAAGAGGCGGGACTTTCGAACTGCTTTCAGAGCTGAATAATGGCGGTGAACGAAGTGGTGGTGACCCCTGCTGCATCAGAGGTGGCATTGTACTGATTTAACGTTTATGAAATTATTCAGACATAATTAAAAATGTATATTGTAGCATGCTACCAAGCTGTTCACTCCCTGATGACAGTTACGATCTGGTCATGTGCTTTAGGCCGCGGTTATACCGGCTCAGTAGAGTTACCTCACGTCAGCGGGCAATGCTAGTCCATCACTTCCATTAAGTGCAGTGCTCCGTTTGGGTCAGCATTTACTGTAGCAACAATAGTGTGCACTACAGATGAAGTACACAGTGCGCACTACGCACTGAATTCCAGTGCACTCAGGCAAGTGTGCGGTTTGAGACACGGCTTGTAACTGTTTGCCTTGAACACGTATGCATATTTAGTCCGAATTGTAAGGGATTTATTAATAATTAATACCTTGAATGTGTTTATTTGTCGAACGAATGTTCCTCATGACTTTGTATTTCTGTGTTTATAGACCACTCTCACTTCCATCCAGGCATTCAGCCCTGGAATTCCTCACCAACAAACGACAGTAATGCCTGTCGTTTGTTGCATTACTGTGCTGTTGTGATTAAGAGTGACCAATCACGATAGTTAAAGCGACCCTTACCGATGTTGCATTGCTGCACAATTTTTTTTAATAGGGTAAAATGTTGAGGATGAGGTAATGGAACTCTGAAATACAAGACAGACCCACCATTAATCAAAATAAAATATTATTCCAATCTCTAAATATTCAATGAAAACTCCAACCAATCCTTGAAGTGGGGTGCACCCCTAGATTGGCCGAGGGACCTGCCTCTCAGACCTTTCTTCTGCATTGAGGCAGAGGGAATGGGGAGGGGGGGGGTTTCTTAGGAGTGAGGCGGGACCGTTATATTCAAATAATCTTCTGTCTTCTAAATGCAAGAGAAGGGGCAACTGTTCAAGTGAGTCCTGTGTGTTGTGACCGACACCCCATGGTGAACATCAAACCTCCTTACCAACGCCTAAACAGTCTTACTTCAACATCACCCTAATAGGCCAAATTTTGGGAATTTTTCCATATAACTCCATACAAATGGCCCAAGTGTTCGGTAAAAAAAATTACAAGAAAGGATCTCAATGAGTTCTAGAATGTTTCGAAAGTTGATCCAGAGAAAATTCAGGATACTATAATCCAGAACACACAAAAATATGGGAGTCGCACTGCCTGCACTCTCCAGGTGCTTTATTATTGTTAAATTATTTTGCAGAGTTGAATTAAGCCTATGGTTCAACACGTTAATCATAGTTTAGTTTTTAAGTTAAATGCTTTTTACTGAAAAAAAAAAGAAAAAGAAATCTCACTGTTTCTCAAGTATCTGACACAATCTTGCACCTAAAGAAGCTGAATTAATTTTAGGCAAAGATGTGCAACAAAATGCAAAGAGGTTGTTAAAATCCAGCAGTGTTTGTAGTTATGAAGTGTTGATGTAAACAGAAGCACCAGAAAAACGGCATCATTATCAGTGAAAAAAACAAAACAAAACAAAAATCATAATGGTAAAGGGCACAAATTAAATGGTTATAGTTGACTCATAAATTTGCCTTTGTGGTTGTCATAGCAACTGTCCGTGAATGTTTGGCAGAGGATGACTCATCTCTTGTGTTTGGATTAGAGCAATGGGTAAGGTATGTGTGATTATCCCAGCATCTGACGAACAGCCTCCAACTCATCAGCATAAGAGGACTCGCAGGGTGCTGCAGACACTTGAGCTGATGTTAGCTGCTAAGACATCTGAGGGCCACTCGTCATCTAATTTCCATCACGGGCATGTACGGCATGTTGGAAGACAATCTCATCTTTTACACTCTTTGATTTTTGACTGATCTGCTGCCACAGTCATTTTAGTCTGCACTGATAAAAAACACACCTGGATTTCCCAGCACATTTTAACGAGTCTTTGCAGAGTAAAAGCATACAGTGATGTGTTTACACTTCTCATTATAAGACAAACAGTGAACTGATCTCACAAGTAAGTGCCAGTAGAAGCGTTTGGGCTTTGGTCCAAATGCCACAGCTGCAGACAAAATGAAACCTTTATCCTGTAAAGCAGCTGGAATAAATATTTGCATACCAATAATAGATCATATCAAAACTCTTAAAAGTTCTCTGGGACTTTTTGGCTTCTTATATCTCATTGCTTTGCTTTTTATGTGTGCAGCTTGACTGACTGCTGCATAACAACTGACTGGAAAGCAGCAGCCATGGATGCACATGTGGTTGCAGAGAGCCAGATATTTCTCTGAAGAGTTTGTGGAGACCATACTGGGTTTGTAACTGCAGCAGATTCGAATTCAAACTAAGTGTGTTGCTCCATGTCTGCAGGGTTTGGTGTATGCTACCGTTTCATGCTGGTGACCTTAAAGGGGAAGTTCAGGATTTTTGACATAGGGCCTCATTTTCCAGTGAGCCAGAATACTACTCATCACTGAAGACGGTTTCAACATCTTTCATCCCGTTATTCTAGTTCCAGTGGGTCACCAATGCTAATGCTAGTGCAAGTCAATAGGAATCTGCTAGCCTGTCATTAAAACAATCTTATCCACTCCACAAAGATCCGAGGCAAATCATTTCTAACTCAGCGTATCTGTGTTAATGCCGTGTTAACAGAATAATGTTACTAATAAAACTAACCTGCATTTCGTTGCATTTTATTGTTGCTGCTAGAAACTTTACAAAGTTTTACTTCCTTATGTGGCAGCAGAGTGATGTCATCTGCTGCTACGTGCATGAAGGAATCTGATTACACAAATATACAGTCAGAACTATGACCGTTTCTGAAAGGCATGGGGAATGTTGCACTTGAAGATGATTTCTAACTTTTTTCATCAAACTAACTGTCACCATGTCTCTATAACCGAAATACACTGACAAAGTAGGCTGGAAAAACTAGTTCCTCAATATGAAATGCAAAATTTATCATACAAGGCTAGTTTTACTAGTTTAACACACGAGTTTACTAGTTTAACACGCATTTACACAATAAGCTTGCTGATTTCCTCGGATGTTCTGTGGGTGGATAAGATTGTTATTAATGACAGGCTAGCAGATTCCTATTGACTTCCACTAGCATTACATCAGCGACCTCCTGAACTAGAATACGGTGAAATATGTTGAAACTGTCTTCAGTGAAAGTAGTATTTTGGCTCACTTGTAAATGAGGCCCTATGTCAAAATTCTGAACTTCCCTTTAAGTGGCAAAGCATCAGCTATTGCAGGCTTAGATGCCCTGAAAATTGGATTTGATGACCTCTTGACAAGAAGAATCTGACATGTCGTGAACATAAACTGAAATTTATTTATTGTTCATAATGAGATAAAATGAAAAGGGAAACAGCAAAAATGTGATATGACATTTTTTATTTACTGTAGAATCTTGTTGTCTTGTGGAGGTCCCAGATTTTTTATTGATCTATTTTTTGTTAAAGTAAAATTAAGCAGCAACTCAAACAATGCAGTTAAAAAAGATAAAGAAAACTGGCTCTTGAATTTGATTGTCAGGCTAATTTTGTCATGCTTATTCAGCATGAGAGCCTCTCCATCTGTCCCACTGGCTTTGTTCATCTTCTCCTCATTAAAGCCATGCTTTGGCCTCATGCCTCAGGAAAAGCTTTGCCTTGTTGCCTCTTGGTGCTGTGCAGCTGCTGCAGATAATCAGACATATTAAACACCTGATTTTTTTCACCCAGTATACGATGCATGTTCAGTGGGGTGAACAGAACAAATGGAATATTTTTCATGTACATAAATATCTGTTGAACAATCAGATCTTTAATTTTCAACTTGTAGTTGCCTAAGGGTATGTAGAATAATTACAGATATTCAGACATTTTTATTCGGGAAAAACATTACAGCAGGCATTTTTATTGAATGTACTGGAGTAAACTTAAAGTTTTAATCTGAAAGTGGCTGAGGGAAACGTAAAGAGTGCCTCATAATTAAGAAAACTGGTGAGAATAAATGGGGTAAGTAAGAATGGGCAGTCAGCTGACTGATTAAATAAGTTAAAGCATAAATATTGGTTGCCAAAACCAATGGGTTACAATTTGAAACAATATTAAATAAACCATTTAGCCAATTGGCCAAAAGTAAAGCTGGGTGGTACAGTAAGCTAGCAGGCTAACAGCTAAACAGCTAACAATTTCATGACCAATCAGTGAACAGACAAGCATGGTGGAACATCAATGAGAGATAGAAGAAATCATAATTGTTTAAAAGTAAGACGTTTTGGTCACAGACAACTGACCGTTGAACTAGCCATTTTTATTGTCTTTTTACAATATTCATATTCATGTTTTGAGTGTCAGCCGATCTATCTATCTATCTATCTATCTATCTATCTATCTATCTATCTATCTATCTATCTATCTATCTATCTATCTATCTATCTATCTATCTATCTATCTACTATCTATCTATCTATCTATCTATCTATCTATCTATCTATCTATCTATCTATCTAACAAATTGGCATATGAGGCAGTGCTATTGCTAGCTATCATAATTAAAGTATTAGCATCAGCAAATGTAATTATATAAAAATATTTAAATGAACCTTTACACATATTACCCACATTCATTTATTAATTTCAACAAACCCTTTATTTGAATTTTCAGGCACTCAGGGTGATTATAACGTGTACTTCACTTTTTTGCGCTACTTTAGCTAACGCTAATGTTTATTGCCAAATGTGCTGACTGAACTTCTCTATCAGCTCCATTTTAAAAATCCCAATTTGGCATTATCTCAGTGAGAAACGCAGTTTTCTTCATACAGGTGCAGACTGTTAGCAGAACGGAGGTTATGGGAGTGTGTGGTCTTCTTGTAGACAGCTTGATCCCCTGAAACGCTAAAGGCAGATCAAATCTGGTAATACAGCCATCCACAGCCGTGGCAGTGATAATAGCTTTTAAAAAATTAGAAACATTTTCTAATGTAATGAGTAATGACACAGCAGTGTCACAGAGTAAAAGAAAAAGTAGCCTATAGACTAATCTGGCCAAACGCCACAACTAGACCCTCCGGGGGGAGCTTTCTGTATAGAACAGATAAGAATTGGACTTTTTTCTTAACAACATGGTGGAAATCTGGAAGAACTGTCACATTCCTGGTTGTTGGAACAGCAGAGGAAAACTTTAATTGTGGTAATAAGTGAAAAAAGATCACAGACATCTATTTCATGAAGATTTCTACTGTCTGTGACAAAACTGGACGTTTCTGCTGCTCAGTCCACTGATGTCAGTTTGTTCGTATCAGGGAGGAATATGGGACACTTGCAGAGCAGAGGAGAAATAACTTCCCCTCCCTCTCTCCCTGTTATCTTTTTTTTCCCCATGCCCCTTCCCCCCTTCCTTTTTTTCTCTTTTTCTTCTTTCTTCCCCCCTCCCCTCCCCCCCCCCTCCTCTCCCTCCAGAAAGGAAATATTGATTCCAATCATCTTTCTCCCTCTATCCTAACATACATTTTTCTATTTCTCACTCTCTCCCTCCAATCTATACTCCTATTATTTTTAATTCTCTGCAGAACGTTACCCTACCCTCCTTGCTAATGCTAAAAACCACACCTGGGGTGTTACTTTGTTAATAACTAATCTAGGAGATATTGGGTTATATTTCGTTCTTTCCTCTGTATTGTTTATCTTTGGAACAAGAAAAGAAAACCGGTTGAATAGCACACACAAACGGATCAAGAAGACAGTGACCTACAGCCATTACTTTGTTTTTCAGAAGGAGCAAGTTAAATGGGTTTTCAGTGGAAGGAGGCCTTTAAACAATACCAAAAGCTAAATATGTGGTAAAATAGAAAAGTAACAACCTTTGAAAGCCTTTAGTTTTTTTAAACTTTGATAAATAATCACTAGATTTCCGTGTTATTCCAGTGTGTCTTGTCATTAAAGACACAATAGAACTTTTAGCACTTTCTCAGTGACGCGCCCTATCGGTGGCTAAACTAGCATCCATCTTGCATCATACCTGTTCTGTGATTCCCTCCAGCCAGTAAAAGACAGTCTTATCTTGACTCTTGTTCTGTCTCTTCCTCTCTTTCTTTTCCTCTCTTCCTTCGGTAATGTTTCCTTGCGTTTCCTTGCCGAATCCGACACGATGTGCGTTCAAAACACCCACGGTGTGCCATCAAAACGAGTCAGAAACGCATATTTTTAAGGTCTCAGAGTTACGTTGTGTGTAAAATGTCAGAGTACTTTGGAGATCTCCGGAAAACATACCTATAGGTTATCATTACCTTAGACGACTGTCCAACGTCGTAAATCCAGATATTCACGCTGTATTTGGGAGTTGTTCCCCTTGCAATGGTGGCGCCGTAAGATGGCACAACACACAAAACGCTTGTCGGATTAGCCTAGAGGAGAAAGAAAAGTTGTTATACTTTGTTACTATCTGCACTTTTTGCTCTTTCCTTCCTTAATGCAACAAATTAAGTGAAGCAAGGTACAACAACAACAACAAAAAATGTAGTGGCGGTTTAGCAACGGGAAATTAAAATCAAGCAATTTTTTTCATTCGTCACCGGCCATTGGTGGCCAAAGTGGATAGTAAGTTTTTATTTTTACCCACCAAATTTGTATTTGACCCCCATTTACTGGGTGTTAATTTAGAACCTTGCTTATACTTATTATAGCTACCTTAAATAAATGGGTTACACTTGCTTTAGGGTTTCAAATGCCGACTCATTCTGTTTTCAGTTTATGTTTAGCATTTGAAATTTCCCTGGGTGACTCTAAAATAAATCTGCATGCATCTGCACAAGCAACATTTTTGTTTGGTTACCTGAACTTTAACAAGTACTGCCAGTGTATGTTTATTTTTTTACTTAGGTGTAACAACCACACAGCATTGCCTGACTTCACCAGAAGACGGAGCTTAAACCAACAATATTTGTTATAAATCTGCCTTGATCTCCTCTTTACACTACAGCAAGTGGGTACAAATTGTTGAACTACAGTCCAAAAACAACATCAGCCATGATTTAACCACAACCACCTCCACAATTTACACTTTTCTTGCTAACGTGGAAAACCTTGTGTTCATGTTTGCAAGTTAACAGCCTAAAACAAACAACAGCAAGTTGTGAAAGAAGATATATTCCAGGCTTTAGGCTGCAGTAATGGCCACGTTCCTTCTAACAGGAACTTTCATGAGCTCCGTGTGCATCTGCAGTCTGAGCCGAATGAAGTGTATTTGTTTAACTACAATATACAGTAAAAGCAATGATACAATGCATGCATGCAAACCATCAACTCATCAGCAATCTCTCAATGAGGGGAATTTTCAGCTCTTTTTACTTGTTTCTTTAGGTTTGAGGTACAGAACAAGTTCTCCATCCTCATCGTACAAATGTAAATGACAGAAGCAGATTTGTTTTGATTATTTGGAAATCTGTGTGCAGTTCTACACAGTCGGACCCACATAGCACGATGGTACCAGAAACAAAGCTGGTGTGAGAACTTGGTGTAATATTGTCACAAAAGGGAAAATGTTCTTCTGCTGTAAGTGAGAGAGCATTAGGCGGCTGAAATAGGTACTCAAGTCTAAGCTGGGATTAGCTTTGCAGCTCCGTATATCGCCCTGGGATTTCTCTTTAACCTTATGCTTGGGTGATGAGCAGGAGGGGTTTAGCCTGGTGGTGCAGAGGCAGAACCGTGAGCCTAATCAGGCTTTTATTTAATCACCAAAATTATTCTTATATTGTTCATGAAGAGCCTGAATTAGCTGATATGATATATGATAAGCTGAAAGGCAGCGCAGCTTTTAGAAAAAAACTGTGTCTGTGAAAATGATACTGGAAGAAATTTTAAATCCCAACACAAAATCCTGCACTTGCGATTTTTTTTTCATTCATTATGAGTTTTTCTATTATGTTAAAGCCATGAAAAATAAATAAATAAATAAGACCGTCTTGATTTGCAGCACTTTGCAACATTATGGTTATTTCTTTCACAACAGTAAAGCTTTTTATTTGATGTAATCACTAATACATATTATTCTTTAAAATGAATTTATCCTTTTTTTTTCTAATTCTGAGAGAAAGTGTGTGTCTAGTTTGCTTATATTTGCTGTTTCTGTTCATTCTGACCACAGCGGTGGTCAGAATGGAGACGGCGAGACGGTGTTAATGGCACACAGCTGGGGGACATCTGGATGGATGCTGCTGTTCATTTTCTGTCTCAAGCAGATGATTCGAGTTGATCTTTGATTACTAATCTCATGTATCTGTTATGTGATCTGCTGATGCTTATGTAAACATGAGCCCTGAAGCCTGATCCTCCCCTCAGGTGAACCTGTTCCCATCTCTGCTGGTCCAATCATGTTTGTTCCAATGGATCTTGTCGGAGGGAGGACACATGCAACTAGCGTGGACACCTGATTGGAAGACTTGTCCATGTTTTTTGTGATGGTTAGTTGCTTGAAATGGCGCCAAAACTCTAATTTCCTCTTATTTCCTGGTGATTAAACTGAACATGCTTTATCGAGAAGTTAAAAAAAACTCAAACTGTGGAGCTACTTTTTATACGATTGGACAGAACTATCACAGATTTATTACGCAGCACTCGGGAGAGGCCTCTTCACACTCTCTTATATGCATCAAGATATTTAGAAGTGCATTACTGAGGGAAAATGTGGGAGAAATAAAGAATATAATCGACATTCCTGCAGAAAGTTCATCATGTTGCACTGCTGACAGCTTTAATGATGCATGTCCATGTCTGTCCTTTAGTCTGTCTGCGAGAGAGATGGACGTGTCAGGTGAAGCGATGGCCAGGACTCCTCCCCCTCCGTCTGATCTGGGACCAGTCAGCTCAGTCTGCTCTGATCTCATGCAGCAGAGCTTCTGGATCTAAATATGGACAACCATCAGCTGTTTTTTAGTACTTAATTGTTCTTTGGAATAAATCTACAGAAAACAGGACTTGCTGGATTAAAAACTATAAAACAGGATATAAAAACGTTGCATTTAATGTTTGGGAAGATGGGATTACAGCGGAGATATCAGAGGAGAGCTGCTGCTGTGATCGACTCGCAAAGCTCAGCGTGAGAAAGCTTCAGACAGGTGAGTTATTATTTATTCTGCCTGCGGACACTGAGGGGCAGTTCCTGTATTCAGCTCATTTATAAGTTTTTCATTTCATTCTTACATGTTCAGACACAATATTGTAAGATAATATGATTAAGTTCAATAATATTGTGAAAAAATTATTAAAAAGTAACATTAAACTGCATTAAATATCTGATATATTCAAATTTCCTTCTAAAAATTGCACATTTTATGGAGGGTGATAGTTTGACTAAAGAGGACGTCATGGCCAGTTGTGAATCTGAGGTGATGCAGACCAGAAAACTGATAGATAAACAAACAAGTAGACAAGGTGTCAGGAAATATGATGCTCATATTTAACCATTATGAGAACAGAGGTACCATGGAAACAAAGCTGGTGTGAGCAGTAAAACAGCACTGTGCTGTGTGGAACAAGGACCAACGTCCAAAATGTATTATTTTAGTCAATTAAAACAAGCAAAGAACAACAACAAAAAAAAACAAACTTAGATTTTCAAAACTGCAATCTCGGGTACTGTATTGTCTATGAAAGGCATAGAAATAACTAATACTATTAAAAGAGGGATGATTTTCTCTAGAACTGAACACACTAACATAAATTTTGTTGCATTTGTGCTGTTGTGTTTATGCAAACTGATAAATAATGTCTAACCTTTGATTTCATGCAGTGCATACATGCAAATTTGCAAGGCAACCAACATTTTGCATGTCCAGGCGGTGATGTCACTCATATTAAGTGTCAGACACACTTTCAATTCCCCCTTCGTCACCCTTGAAGCACACGGCTTCCTCACAATTCTCTCAGTGTGATTGCTCTTAGTGGGGGTTGCTTAACTCCCTGGTATTAGCACTAATCTACAGGAGCGCACGTGTTACAACCATTGGTGCTCCCAGAGATCAGTGAGTCATTATTTATCTCCTGACAAAAAGAGAAATTCAAGATAAATGTATAAACTTTACAAAAGTAATGCACGTTGCAAAATGTTTATATGTTGAAAAGTTAACTAAATTCACCTGAAACATTTGGGGAAAACAGGTTTATTGGATGCACAATCTGAGTGGAAGCCGGCTGTTTCTCCAGACTGTCATCAGCCTCAGACACGAACAGTTGACTTGCTCTTTAAGCAGCGTCCTAATAGACTTAGCCTGCTATATACACCACCGAACATACCAGCTAGCGTCCACCTGTAAGCCAGAGCTTATTTTAAAAGCCTGAGGATGGTTCACAGAAAGAAAGGTACTGATCTTGTTTAGTGGTAAGGACATAAGCAGGCTGTATTTTTAGGTGCTTCTCTGGCACAGACAGTAAAATTGGTGCTCAGTCAACACATCAACAACTCCCATGAGTCTCCCATTTAACCCCCTGAGTTTGTTTATTTACTCAAAATATTGCAAATGTCACATCCGAGTTTCCTCTCCAGAACAGCAGAGCCGGAGAGAAAAACAATGGCAAAAGTCTGCAGAGCGGAGGACGAGCTGGCTGTGGTTGAAAATGGGGACAGCAGGTCTGACATCACCAAAATGAAAGGAGCAGCTTTCTCCAACATAACTGGCTACACTACATCTGGCTGAAACTAAACTTGCTGTTTTCCAGGGTCCATTCTCTTTGTGAAGACAACTCTGATGGAAGTCTGTCCTCAAAGTCCCACAGAGTCTCCACTGTAGCTGCCACGGCAACGGCCAGGTAAACATCTACTTCACCTTCTTTTAGCGGCTCCAGAAAACCTGGAGCTCCATCAACTGTTGTCCACTGACCAGGACGAGGGCCGGTATTCTGGGGCCTTCGCTGCAACCAGTGGATGTCCGGAAAATGTGTCTGGACCAAAACTCCCAGTTCTAAACTGAAATGAACCTTCCTTTTAGAAAACTTTCGAAACAACTGGACATTTGTGAAAAACAAGTAAAGATTCAACAATATTTTGCTTCAGTTACACAATTGAATATTTACAAGTTGTCCACAAAATTATTCATGCCCTCCCATTAAAGAAAAGTCTAAATAGTCACTCAAATAGCAAGAAACTAAAGAAACGAATACTAAATATGAAATTTGCAAATGTATGAATTAGTGAAATAATATATTGCTTTTGATTTTTTGGTGAAAATGATCATTTTAAAAACAAACAAAACTGTCCCAGACCAATTAGAGCAACTTCTTTATGAACAGTGTTGATAAACAGGTGCAGAAGTCTTGTTGAACATTACAGAAAACATATGATTGCAGTGATTGCCTCAAAGTGGTGCTCAACAAAATTTTAGCATAGAAGCCCCATTATGCTTGTTTTATTTTTTGTTTGTTTTTAATATTTCTGTTTAACCACAATTCAAAATCAATGTCTTGATTTTCATGGAATTTTTTTTTATTTTTTTATTTTTACTTTTGTCAATTTAAAGTTGTTTCACTGACAGCTAATTTTTTTCGGTCTTTAATTATAAGGTATGAATCATTTTGAGGACTGTACAGTAAATATTGCTCAAAAAAATAAAGGAAACACTTGGCATTGCATTGTGTTGTTTAACTGTTTCCTTAATTTTTTTTGAGCAGTCTTTATATATATATATATATATATATATATATATGGAGAGAGAGAGAGAGAGAGAGAGAGAGAGAGAGAGAGAGAGAGAATCAAGAGTCAATTCTCAAGTTATTATAATTATTTCATTCAGATTTATGCATATCATACATTTCAAAACTTGGTTTATACAAATTTTATTTTTCTATTTTGTGTTTTATTATCATGTGTTTATTTAATTTAGATTTATTTAATTTAATCTCATATTTTGTTTATTTGACATATTTATACATTTACACTTGCATTAAAACTCACAAATCACAATAAATCTACAAAATTAGAAAAATATTTCATCCCAGGTATATTTGTGCTTAAAAGTTTACATTCCTTCCAATTAAAGATGGAACAGATGGTTGTGAGTGAAATAAGTTGAAATTGACAACAATAATAATAAACAACAATTTGATAAAAATCATGACATTGATTTTGAATTGTGGTTCAACAGAAATATTACAAACAAAAAATAAAACTTTTTTTTTTGTAGCATGTTGGGGCTCCGATACTAAAATATTGTTGAGTAAAACTTTAAGGCAATCACTTCAACCGGGTGTTCTCTGCAACATCCAATCAGACCTCTGCACCCATTGACAGGTATGTTGACGCACTGTTTATGAGCAAAGTGCCCTAATTTTGTCTGGGGCAGTTTTGTGTGTTTGTTTGTTTGTTTAAATTATTTTTAAACCACAATTGAACATCAATATTTTATTTTGCTAAATTATATTTAAGTAATTTTTTAAAATTTATTATTGCTTTATCAATTTCTTGTTATTTGAATAACAATTGTGAATTTAGCCTCTTCTTTAATGGGAGGGGATGCACCTGTAAACTTTCAAGCACAACAGCATTTAGGACAGAAAAATCCAGCATTCCACATATTGACCACATCTTTTCCTGATCTAGAAGTTATTCTAAAAATATATACATGTACACTGCATGTACAAAAAAAAATCTTTTTGACTTATTCTAAGAGTGGCCAAGATTTTTTTTTTTTTTTTTTTTTTGTAATAAGCAAAAAAAATTCTGCTAATAGAACAAGCAAAATTTTCTTAATGAGATTTCTTGAAATAAGATGCATTGCCTTAAAATGAGTTCCTTTATCTCACTTAAATGTTTATCTTTAGGTAATTGTGTCTTGTTTTGAGTGTGATGAGATATTTTGAAGTATACTTGGTAAGATTTGAGTTTTTGCAGTGTATATTTCCACATAGTAATCCTAATTACCTGAACTGACTCACTTCATCATACAAACTGAAGTCAGAAGAGAGAAAACAGAATTAATCTAAATAATTTAAATTCAAAGTGAAAACAAACATGATTTGAAAAAAATTCAGAATTAGTTATTCTTATTAAAAATTGCTGTTAACATCTTCTAAGTCTACATTTTGAATAAGTTACAATACAACAGTAATATAATACATATAATATATGGATAGTATACAATACAATACAATGCAATATTTATATACTGAATTTCCCCTTTGGGATGAATAAAGTATTTTTCATTTAATTTCATTTTCACATTTACCAAATTCATCCAAGATGGGCCAGCTTGGACCTTCTGGTGGGCTGGTTTTGACCCCTAGCCCGTAAACTTTACCCTGGTCTAAATGCGGATACATTTTAAAGAGTTTTTAAAAAGAACCACGAAATATGACACATTCCTCAGATGATGGCACCAAGATTGTGCAGTAGTTTAAGCAGTGATTTCTGTTTCGTTTGCCCTCTGCTGTTTAAACACAATTAGTCAGAAATATTTGGACAACAAACAAACTTAAATCTAGTCTTTTCCAGAGACTATATTATAGAAATACAAACACATACAATCTTTTGAGCTAATCTGAGCCCCAACTAAATAGCTGCTCGTAGGCTGGATAAATGTCTTTTTCTGCTGTCTTAACTACAACTGATCCTCTGGGCTGTCTTACTTCTTCCTCATGCTGCAAAACTGGACATATCACAGGATGAACCCAAAGGTCGAGAGACAAGGCTCTTTCCTGGAGCGCTTCAGAAACCTCAAACACACTGACGGGTCCAGTGGAGAGAGCAACACCCCATCTGGGGGCCATAACGACACACTCCGAAAGAGAAAGTAAGCACAGTGTCTGTTTGATTGTTTTCAACAGGTTTTCCACAGTTGTCCTCTATTATATGATTATCAGGCAGCTGCTTAAAAGTCATAACTGAAACTGGGCTTAAAGGGTCGAGACCAGGGTGTCAAACACACGGCCCACCAGGATAATACCTGGCCCGCAGGAGGAATTCAGTAAATGTAAAAATGGCAAAGATGTTAGTTTTATTTCTTAATAAAAGTAATATAATTCTTCAATTGTCCACGTGAAGTTTAATTTTTAATGTTAAAATTTCACATGATTAGATATCAGAAGGATTAACTCGTTCTATTTTTTTTATCTTTCTAACTTTCTTACTTCTAAAAATTACAACACACGTGGAAATGTACATGTATGTACATATAAAGTAACTTCTACTGTAGATTTGGAAAAGTTACTCTGATCATAATGTGAAAAACTGGATTTTCCAGTTCCAGGTAAGTATGAATCATCAATGTAAAATAAACAAAATAAATAAAACATGTAAACAAATAATAAATAAAGATTGATCAAAGTAAACAGATGAAATAAATAAATATAACTAAAAATGTAAATTAACAATAGGCTATTTGTACAATAAAATATGTTTTACACGTGGCTCTTAAACATGTCTAGATTTTATACAAATTTATTAAAAAAATAAGCAAAAACAATTGTAGAAACAAAAATGATTAAATCTAAAATAAAAAAAAATCAATATACTTCAATCGATATATAAATACATTTTTCATGTAAAATACAGCCAGAATGGAACATAAAATATATAACTGAATAAATGATTTAAATGTGTAACTTAGGCAAAATGTTGAAATCAAACTTTTTCTCTATAAATTTCAGGTTGTTCATGTTACTTCAAAGGGCAGTTCAGTGAAGTACTTGTGCTTCTTTGCACTGAAAACAAAGAGAAAATGTCGAATTGCCATTATTTAGATGTTATGCTGTTATGTTAATGGGCCGGCCCCCTGGGGATCAGAATGCGCTGTATGTGGACATGGACTCAGTTTGACACTCCTGGTTTAGATCATTAATTGAGTCATTCTTAAGTATTTTGTGATACATTTTCTGCACATGACATAGACTGTTGGAGAAAAAGCCATTGAAAGTGCCAGAAACCTCATAATGTGCCAGCTAACCACCAGCTAACAGTCAAGTGTTTTATGCTAGCACAAACAGTTGCTAGTAACCTTTCTTATGAACTGAATACCATTTCTTTTTGAAGAGTGATGGCATCTAGCATTTCAGAGGGCGTTTGAGGAATCTCTCTTGATATAATTGGCAAAAAAGAGAAAAACAAAAACATTTCACTCTGTTTCTTTCTAAAGTCTCGCCAATAAGTGGCCTCTAGCCACATACAACATGAATAACTGCAACAACACAGATGAGTAAGTGCACGGATGTTGGTGTCTTTAGATTTTAGTCGTGCTTGGTGTTATTAGAATATTTTGTAGTTGCAAACCAGTATCATAAAACCCCCTTGAGACCATGTCTTCCTGTTTTCTCTTCCTTCCACCTGCATTACAAACATACACAATCCTGCCCTTGCTTGAGCTGTTTTTGTTTCAAGTTATGATGTGGGTTGTACAGATTAAAGCCTGACTGCATGTTTCATAAATGTACATGTAGTGTGATGCCATCTGCTGGGCAAATGTGCAACCTGCATCAGATCTTCCAACAAAGTCTTCCATTACAAAAAGCCGTGAAACCCCAAGTAGCACCCCCTTTCATGTAGTCTGGTAGCCCCACAATGGTCTCTCATGGACCATCTCCAATTTCATCTCTGTGAAAACCTAATTTGTGATCCATAGCAAAAAAGAAGACAAAAAAGATGAGATTAAGAAAGATGAGAAAAAGGAGGAGGAGAAAAAAGATGAGAAGGATGGAGACAAGAAGGAAGAGGAGAAGAAGGATGAGAAGAAGGATGAAAAAAAGGATGAAAAGAAGGATGAGAAGAAAGATGACAAAAAAGATGACAAGAAAGATGACAAGAAAAAGGAGGAGCCCCCGTAAGTATTTCATTGGGTGCAATAAATCTCTTCTGTCTGGAAAAAGATAGAAAAAGAATATATGTAATATATGTTAAGAATATAAGAGAATATAAGAATTAGATGAGAAACAACTGTAAGACTAAACGCTGACTTGTCTTTCAGAAAAGAAATCTGGATTATGGATCCAGCTGCAGACCAGTACTACAAATGGCTGACCGTCATCGCAGGCCCAGTATTTTATAACCTGATGATGATCGTAACAAGGTATGTTTTGAACTAAATATCGTCTTATTCTTCAGTCAGCGGGAAGCTGACAGGCTTCTTTTCTCCTGGCGTTTAGGGCCTGCTTCAACGAACTCCAAGAATCGTACACAAAGCTCTGGATAGTCTTGGACTACACCGCAGACATCATCTACTACGCAGACTCGTTCGTCCGATCAAGAACAGGTCAGATTCTTGGAAACATTTCTCTGTCCCGTCATATTTTGAGATTTGGCTTCTCATTCTCTTGTTTGCCCTTCAGGTTACCTGGAACAAGGCCTGCTGGTGAAAGATTCCAAAAAACTGAGAGATAAATACAGAACAACACCTCAGTTCAAGTATGACATGATTTCGATGATTCCCACTGATCTGCTCTTCCTGCAATTCGGATTCAACAACCCGGAGTTCCGAATGAACCGTCTTTGCAAAATCTCAAGGCTCTTTGAATTCTTTGAGCGGACTGAGACCAGAACCAGCTTCCCAAACATGTTCCGTATCAGCAACCTCGTACTTTACATCCTCATCATTATCCACTGGAACGCTTGTGTGTTCTTTGCTATATCAAAAACCATTGGTTTTGGGTCAGACACATGGGTATATCCCAATATCAGCCACCCAGAGCATGGCCGCTTGGCAAGGAAGTACATCTACTCCCTGTACTGGTCCACACTAACCCTCACTACTATTGGAGAAACCCCCCCACCAGTTAGGGATATTGAATTCATATTTGTTATTGCAGACTTCCTCACTGGTGTGTTGATCTTTGCTAGTATTGTCGGTAACGTAGGTGCCATGATCTCCAACATGAATGCCTCTCGTGCAGAGTTCCAGGCAAAAATCGACTCCATAAAGCAGTACATGCAGTTTCGAAAGGTCACCAAAGACCTAGAGGCTAGGGTCATCAAGTGGTTTGACTACTTGTGGACCGAGAAGAAGACTTGCGATGAGAAGGAAGTTTTGAAACACCTCCCTGACAAGCTCAAAGCTGAGATCGCCATCAACGTCCATTTGGATACGCTGAAGAAAGTGCGAATCTTCCAGGACTGCGAAGCTGGTTTGTTGATTGAGTTGGTGCTCAAGTTACAGCCACAAGTGTTCAGTCCTGGAGATTATATCTGTAAGAAGGGAGATATCGGCAGGGAGATGTACATCATCAAGGAAGGAAAGCTAGCTGTGGTGGCCGATGATGGAGTCACTCAGTTTGTGGTGCTCAGTGATGGCGCATACTTCGGAGAAATCAGTATCTTGGGTATCAAAGGTAGTAAAGCAGGTAACAGACGAACAGCCAACATCAGGAGTGTCGGTTACTCTGATCTCTTTGCGTTGTCTAAAGATGACTTGATGGAGGCACTCACTGAGTATCCAGAGGCCAAGAAGGCTCTGGAAGAGAAGGGCAAAGCCATCCTGATGAAAGACAACTTGATAGACGAGGCGGTTGCGAATGCCGGCGCCGACCCCAAAGACCTGGAAGAGAAGATTGTCAAACTGCAGGGCAACCTGGATGACATGCAAGTAAAATTTGCCCAGCTGATGGCGCAGTTCACCTCCAGCCAGACGAGGATGAAGCAGAGGGTCACCGCCATGGAGGAGAAAGTGAAATCTGTAAAGCCGGAGGACCTCTCCGAAGTGGTCGCTGATAAAGATAAAAAAGTCCAGTAGTGCAACATTTAAAGAACTCTAAAGTGACATTTCTTTACTTCATGTACTTCATGTAAATGCCCACATTTCTATCTATTTATACATCATGTTTATTATCATAATGTGTCAAATTGTGTACAGTGTATGCAGCGATCATATTTTTGTCTGTGCTGACAGCCAGTTTCATCTCGTCATGAAACAACTCCAGCATTCTGAGCAGAAGCACGTATGTATGCCAAAAATGGCTTTTCATAGCCTTAGAAGAATGTTTGTTTTTTTCTCCATCAGTATTCATGTCCCCAGAAAATGAAAAGATCTGTAACGTATGAAGCAGTTTTTACACTCCCATGTAAAGGTAATATGCTTTTGATGCTGTATAAGAATGTACAAATAAACTAAAATGGCAGTTTAATGATGTGTTAATGAAGCATACATTAACATTTGGAAATCTTATATGTGAATAAATATTATAAATTCATATGATAAAAATCGTATGGCTCTATATTCTATTATAAAATGTGCTGCAGCCTATAACTCAATTCATATATTAAATACTGTTTGTACACTCAGCAGCTACTTTATCAGGTCCACCTTCTAGAACCAGGACAGAACCCCATCTTCATTTCTTGTGTGAAAGATCCAACCAGGTGTTGGAAACATTCCTCAGAGATTTTGCTCCATATTGACATGATAGCATCACACAGTTGCTGCACATCCATGATGAGAATCTCCCGTTCCACCTCCGTGACAGTTTTTTTTTTCCCGTCTCTCCTCTCCCCCTCCACAGGCCTTGATTATGTTTTTCTGCTCCTGCCTTTTTCTTGCTTGTTTCAGATCCTCCTGGAGGGCCTGCCCCTCTTACCTCATTAGAGGATTGGCGTCAACTGCTTGGAGGCTTTAAAAGCATCGGGAATCCAAAAATGGCCTCTCTCCTTCACTATAGAATCTCTCTTTCTCTCCACATCCTAGAAGGCAGGTGCCTGCTGGGCTCCTGTCTGGGTCCAGGTCCTGGTTTTGGTGGTTTGGTTGTGTTGAGTTAGTTTAGTCTTGTTTTTCTCTTTACACATAATTTAGTTTAAAACACACAATTCCACAACACCCAACACCCTCACTACATCACTGATAGCTGTACTTGATCCTTAGTTGGATCTCCCATTTGCTTTTGTTGAGAATACTTCAATAAATTAATTCATTTACAAACTATCACCATGGTCCTCCCTTCTTTGTTATGCTCTCCAAGGAGCTGGGCATAACACGCCACATCCATGATGAGAATCTCCCGTTCCACCACATGAGTAGGGTTGCCACCTTTCAGAAAAAAAAAATGGACACCCACAACAGCTCATTGGAGTCATGACCACCACAGGACTGACACCCGTGGCATGGGGCACCCACAACAGTGCTTTATTTTGTTCTGGTGCTTTAAGGAAAGGGGTGATCAATAAAGCAATTGGCCACACTCTAAGCCTGAAATGTTAGCAATGAACACATTTTTTATGCAACATTGTTGCATAGAAAGTGTCGTTATTTAGACTACATATGTTTTAACTACATCCATCGCTATTCAAAATACAGTGAGAAAAATATATATCAAAGTGCCATATGCACAAAACTTAGTTTTGCATTATCAATAAGACCTACTTAATGAGGGACTGTCATGCACATATCACATGGCAGCACCAGCACCCAAAGGTGATCTGTTTGTGTGGGGTGTGCAACAATTAACTTTTAAAATATATAACTTGGGTAACTTAGAGTGAGATGATATATTAATTAAACTCAAAAGTTTTTTTCTGCCTCTTATGAAAGTCAGGTCACCCAGACAGTTAAACCACACGAACAAAAGAATTTATGTAGTGATAACTGAACATTGTATTCCTCAAAATAAACATTTTGACACAGAATACACAGAAAGCTATACATTTTTTTTATATCTTGAAAATGTGTATGTATATTCTAGTAATAATCTTGCAACAATATATATTTATCTATCAACTGTTAATTCATTTGTATGATTTGTTGTTTAAATAAACATATAATATTCATTGGCTACTACTACTATTGGATACTGTTTAAATTCACTAGCAAGGACCACGCCACAACAAAAGGAGTGATGATGACGATGATGATGATGATAATGATGATGAAGGATTGATTGATAGAAAGAATGAGATATGATGATGAGCCGGAGGAAGACCTAGTGGGGGGTGTAGTCTATCGGTAGTGAGTCCGGCTTAGGGAGCCCCCTCAGATGGAACCCGAAAGAAGAGAAGGAAGCAGACAAGGAACAAGAATGGTGGAGACGGTCAGATGATGGGAAAGAAGTAGGACAGCAGGAAGGAGAAGGGAGGCAGAGAAGAGGAGGGGCAAAGGCCAGGGAGGGGCAGCAGATGGAGAAAGGCCTAATGAAGCAGGCGGACGAGGCAAAAGGGAAGGTAGAGGAGATGCAACGAGAGGAAAGGGAGGGGAAGGGAGGGTCGTCGAGAGAACGAGAAACTGAGTTGATGAGGTGAGCGAGTATTTAAGGCTGCTCGGTGATTAGTGAGATTGGAGGCAGGTGTGGTTGAGGCGTGGTCCTGCTCCTGAACCTATGTTAATGAATTATACTAAATAAATGATCATTAATTCAACTTCAAAAATTCAATTTCCTAAATCAGTCAACTAACCAAACCACCAGTCTCCTAAAGTAGGCTTTGTCCATGCTCTGACATCATCTGGCAAAAACAGAACCAGATTGGAAACTGATCCTGAACGGGACGCGATGTCATGACTGATTCAGTCTTTTAGGTGATGATGGGATGAAGATGGGACACTCATGTTTAGGTCGTCTTCACAGTTGTCACGTGCCTGCAGTGCTTTCTTGATGCGTGATGATGTCTGCTGACAGTCCATGTGCGCCACAGAAAACACGAGCCGAAATATTTTACAGTTTCCCTCATCATCTCCACTGACGCTGTCCAACCAAGGATGGGTCTGCTCCCACTCACGTATTTTCTTTAGCAAGCTTTTCACTTTTGAGAACATGCTGAAGTCTGGGGTCGGCAGTTGCTGGTCTTGTTCCGCTGGGGCCTGGGCCCCCGAGGCCGCGGTGGGCTTCAGCTAGGGCCGCCCTCTGGGGGGATGTCCCGTCCCTTTGTGGGGTGGCTGGGGTCTGAGCCTCTGTGTGGCTGCTGGGGGCCTGGGTCTCGGGCTGTGCGGGCTTCCTCCTCCTTGCAGAGAGGAGGTTGCATCTGCATGACTGCATCACCATAGAGACCCTTTATTATGCATGATGACACTGTGATGCTGCTTCCCGTTGCTCTGACTAGGTTTTATCTCTGCATAGTTCTGCGTGTGTTTGTATGATCTTATGATGCTTAATCCACCTGCAGGCCCTCCTATAGGGGATTGTTGGTTTTGTTTTCCAGCAAAGACCTTGGAATTTTTTTTCTCTCTCTCTCTCTCTCTTTTCCTCACTTCTTTCTTTCTGTTCCACTTTCTATCATTATTTCTGTTAACTTTCTTTTCTTTCATCTTTCACTTGTCAAGCCCAGCAATATGATGCAAAATGCTGTTATAAACAAATGTTTAATAAAAGAAATAAAATGAATAAATACAGAATATCAAGGGGAGCCTTGTGTTCATAAAGCTCCCCTTGGCAAAGCAAATCTGTTCAACACAATAAAGCAACCAGATCATCATTCTGCTGCTACCATGCTGGACAAGACAAGTAAAAAAAAAAAAAAGAAAAGAAAGAAAAGAAAAAAATAAAGAGATGATGAAAAAGAAAAAAAAAAGAAAGAAAAAAAAGAATCAATTTTTCATCACAGCAATTTCAAGTCTTCTTTCCTCACAAATCCAAAATGATGCAAAAAGAAGCCTTTACAAAAAGGTTGAGATTTCTTTTTCACCTTTATTTGCTTTGCATAATAGTGGTTTCACAGATAGAGTTCACATTACCTGCACGTTTTATACCTGAGATATTTGGCCAATAAAACATTTCATGTGACTCCAGTTCTTAAACTGAAATTGCACATTTGGCAGCTGCACGTACTACTGTGCAGTCAGTGACTCTTTGCAAACAAACCACAAGAAGAGAAACCCTTTTCAGGATGTGAAAGTCAGAACTGACCCATCTGAAATCCTGCTTACAATCAAAACTTAACTTATGAGGTTCACAACAAACAGCTTTCATTTCATTTCTAATACAATAGGCACAGCACAAAGATTTCATCTATAAAACAAATGAAAGTTTGCAGGGAAAAGGCTTTTCAGGGAGGCTACCTGGATTACCAGTAACATTAAAGCACTTTTTATTCAGCTCAATACATTACAATGACAACTGTAGCCAAGTAGCACCGTTAGCCCAGCAAGGACTGAATACTGTTTAAGTTTGAAGGTTGCACAACACCACTCAGAAACATAACACTTTGCTGTGTTTAAGTACACTTTCACAGTTTTGCAAATCAAATGCTGCATATACAAAACAAAATGCGCAAATATTAAATAACTGAGGTGCTTTTAATCTCTTTGGGATGTCTAATAAATATGAAAGTGACAAAGTGAATGAGACATGGAGTCATTCACAGGAGTTTGGTTAGGCACAGGGTTATTGTTGCATTTTTTAAAGAGATTCCCTTTTTCCCTTCAAATGCAGTCTGAGGACCTTCTCTGTGGATCTGTCACAGCATCCCAAACCCTTTAGCGTACAGGATGGCCTTGAGAAGTCGCTCTCTCAGTTTTTCTTTGGAAGAGTATTCAGGAAGCAGCAATGCATTGAAGCAGGTGTGAGAAGTTGGTAGCCTGCAAGGAAAAGATAAAGATAATAAAAATCTCAGAAAACAGCAAATCTGAAATGACAACAACCTGGAATGTTCCTCTTTGTTGGGACAAAAGTAGCGTAACTAGGGGGGGAGATAGAGGGTGACCAGGGCGGCACTGGCCACCTCTCAGATCTGATTGTACACCCCTGGTGCGAAATCAGAGGACTAATAGGTCACTGGAGGGGGACAGAAACGTCTTTCCAGGCATGCACGAGATCCACGCATGTATCACCAGTGTCTCCGCACCAGGTTTAGGTTAATTCTGTAGTGGTTTTCTGATTGGTCATCCTTTAAAGATATTGATTTATGTCTGCATCTTTCTAGAAGAGATTGTGTCCCTGTGAAAGAACTGCTACTGATGTCATGTAAGGCTTTTAACGTGATGTTAGCATGAAGCTACATAGCAGTGCTAATCTAGTTCTATGCTAGCACTAGATAGTTTAAAGTTCTCATCACTCGAAGTGTGGAGGTGGCTTCATTTTTTTCATGTGGGCTCTTTGTCCACACCAGAGTGGGCCACAGTACACGATTCTGGTCCTCCTTCTATACTAACATCAGACTAGAAAGCTACTTACATAAGCCCGCCACTCTTCCATCACCTGATTAGCCGCCATGGTGCGGCGATTAATAACGAGCTTTGTCAAAGAGGACATATGTTGAAACTGCGTGCTCAACTGCTCAGTTGTTGGTTCCCAAAATCAACCAGGAAGTTTCAGTGCCCCTGCAACAGCAGACCAAACTTCCTGGGACCAGTGGATTAAATTTAAATACAATGAACATGTTCCTGCGACTCTCCCTGCTGCTCTGCATGTCTCTACTGAACATTTCTAACCTGAATGTTTTATGAATTTAACATTTTACTCTGAAACAACAACATTACATCCCAACTGCCGGCATGAACACCAAGCCATCAGGTGAAAGTCTCACATCATGGGCAACGGGACATATGTTAATGCACTTATTCATAGTAGATGCAAAAAAAATAAGGAAAAACGATTAAAAAAAAGAGCAAGCACGTGAAAGGCAGGTTGGACTGGCTATACAACCTTTTGCTGGTTTATTATTCTCTTTAAATGTCCCCGTAAGTGCAACAACTGAGAGTCCAACAGTGCAGAGACGCTCTGCTCTGAAACGTTCCTGGTGGAACAAGGGAGCCACTCCGTGACACTTCCCCTCATAGTGGAACCCAGAGGGGGGAGGACCCAAGCTTTAGTCTTCGGAGTGTTTTTCCTGAGAGAAACAGTCCTTTTTATTCCGGAAAAAAAATAAAAATCTTAAGGCAAATTGTAGCTCAGTTCTGTGTTATTCCCCATTAATAATTAATTCCATTTTCAACGTTCATTCTGCGATTCCGTGATCGCAGGTTTCATAGGGCTACGACTCTATGTATAGAGCTCAGGAATGTGATGTCACACCGCAATGCATTGTGTTTTTTTTTTAGACACGCCAGCTTTGTTATCTCTAATAAGTATGGTCACAACGGGTTTCTAATGATCTTTTTTTGGATATAAGGACTCTGGTGAAGGCTTCTTGTATCTCAAGCTGCCACCACCGTACTTGTGACTTACACGGCACCACTGTGACATGGTTTTAGTTTTTCTCTCCTTTTTAAAAAAAAGTTTTCCAACCCCACATCTGTAATGTCTCCAGGCAGCTGATTCAACATTTCAAGGATTACAATTATTTGTGGGAGGCCTTTTCACAGAATTTAGCATTATTTGTATTTGAAGCTTAAGAAATCATAACTTTATTTGAGGAGGTTTTTTTCTTTCTTTTTTTTTTGTTATTTTACTCTTTGCTCTGTTTTCCAGTGGTTCCAGTTGTGGGATTTGTGTTTTCTTTAAATCTTTGTACATGTAAAGTCTTTCTGGCAAGAATGAAAATAACTCCATGTAAACGTGTATGTAAGTATTTACATGACTGAGAGTGCTGGCAGACTGCGGGTTTGTTACTGGAAATGGAGCTGGACCGCTGAAGTGGAGACAGCAGAGAGCTGGCTCAGCATGGGACATGTCTCTCTGATGTAACCACAGTCATCACAGCAGTGTTACAGAGAGAAGAACAATATTTTCTAAATCAATCATCATTGCATACCTTGTACTGTTCTTTTATACTACCCTACTGTATATGGCTTATTGTGTTGAGGTATGGGGGAACACTTACAAGACAACAACTAACTCGGTTTTTCTTCTTAAAAAAAAAAAAGAAGCAATCAGAATATTTACTAAATCTTCCTTTACAAAACCAACAAACCATTTATTTATTAAGATGAAAATATTACAATTTTAGGATCTGGTTGATCTGGAAACTCTTCTAATCATGTACAGAGTAAAAAACAAACAAGTGCCATTTAGTATCCAAAAGCTTTTCCAATTGAAGGAGAGCAAATTCTGTCTGAAAGGAACATATATGTTTAATAAACCAGCAATAAGAACGAATGCCAAACTCCACTGCATTTCTTCTAGAGGTGTCCAGTTATGGAACAGCTGAAGTGACGAAATAAAAACATGTCTAAATATCTGAAAATTTAAACAAACAATGAAAAACAATATAATAAAAGGATATGTGGAAATCAATAAGAGCTTATGAAGACCATGTATTATGTATATTGTGATTCATTATTAGAGTATTATTAAGTATTATGTTGTGAATTGTGATTTACAAAGAGATTATTATTATTATTATTATTATTATTGAGAATCATTAAGGATTATATCGTGATAATGTGGATTATGATTTATTTATAGTAGAAACTTTGTTATATTGTGATTTAAAAAAGTGAGTAAAGTTATTATTGAGTATTATTGAATATTATTAATAATCAATATACTTTTATTGTGGACTATATCCTTTTGAGAGTTTTGTTTTTATTAAGTATGGTGTATTGTGTCAAGAATTTTTGTTAAATTACAGTGAATGTTGAATTAAAGTTGTGTCTGACTAAAGGGTTTTGGACCTGATAAGTTTTTCTAAACTTCTTCCCAAACTGTTTTTCAAACTATGTTTTTTTTATTAATACTTCCGCCAAATGTGAGCGTTTGTTTTTAATTTCAGTTTGATAAAAAATAAAAAAATTAAATAAAATAAAACATCACTTCCTTTCTTAGTAAATGATACATCAGTTGGCCCTGAAAGTATAAAAATCTAGCTCCACCCCTTAAAACAAACCTTGATTTAAGGGTTTATTTTAAGGCAAGTTTTGGGATAAAACCCAGATAACTGATTTGTTGCATTCGTTGTTGTAAATCAGAATTTGCAAGCCAGATTTTGGACTGGAAAAAACACAGGAACCTCGTCATTCCTGACTTAAACTGGCAAAATGTTGGATATTATGTCCCATTTGTGTGCAAAGTCATTCCCAGTTCTGCCGTGTGAGGCTACTGGAGAGCTGATGAAGCTCTGATGAAATCCTGACTCAGCCTTACCTGTCTGTGTCGGAGCCATTCTTGGCAATTATCATCTTTAATTTTCCGAGACCACCAACTGGAGCTCTGTCTGTGCCGGTGGTAAACTGAAGAAACAGCCTTTTCTGCTCCTCTCCGAAAGAGTGAATAATTTCCCAGAAATCTCTGCATCCAGAAAAGAAAGAAAAACTTTGAATTTCTCACAGCTCAAGACATTTCTCAGGCTTTACCTGACCTGCTCACAGACAGCAAGCTAATGCACCGGCTTCAAAATGTCAACCTCCTCCAGCTCTGTAGACTTACTTGATAATTTGGCTGTCTTTGTTGTAACCCCCATCATATTCTGTAGTCTTTTCAAGTGCTTCAAAATCAAGTTTCTGTGAAGTGAAAAGAGTTCTTTTAATAAATACAATACTGTAGAAGTGTCACCCGAATAAAAAAATTGAGACCTTATTACGTTATAACATGACAGTTTCATTGCCAGAATATGAAACAGCGTTCTGTACGCAGATGTTGTTGCAAACCAGAAATACTGGAGCAAAATACATTTTGTAGAGAAACACTTTATGTCACATGCATGCAATGCAGTGAGACGGTGTGTGTGTTAAAGGAGCCATATCATGAAAAATGGACTTTTATGAGCTTTTAACCATGTTAGCGTGTTATTTCCTCATAAAAACTTAATTTAAGTTGTTATTTTCTTCATTAATGCATATTTGAGTAATCTATATGAATATTCAGTCCAAGCTCTCACTCCCTTCAAATGATGTATTTACCAACAATCTACGTACAGGCAGCACCAATCATGATGCGCCAAATATGCGTGAGCGGCATCGTAGCACGACGGCCACTTTGTTCGAGGGAGACTCCAAAGATCCTGCCTATCCTCTCTCTTTGAGAGGAAGCCAACAGTCTGCCGGAAGTCATGAGAAGACAGGCAGCCATGAGCTAACAGACGTTTTGCTCCAGAGTTCAGAAGAAAAGTTTCTCTTTTTTAGCTCTAGAAGTCAGCAAGTTGGAAAAAATGTTGTTGCGTTCAGTGTGGGAGTTTATTTGCTGTACCAAAAGATGGATCTACTTGCCACCAGTGGTTAGATTTAGTCTGCAGGAGCAGAAAAAAACCCTCAACTTTGTGTGTGAACTTCACTCCTGACAGCTGCATGAATATCGGGCAGTAAAGAATTTTTTTTCTCAGGGATTACCTATGAAACCTGATGCAGTTCCTACTATAAGAACGCCTTATGGACAGACAACAGCAGTGAGTAAAACCATACCGCCAGCTCAATGATAACCGTTGTCCAATGGCTTGCTTGCTACTGATGAGGTTGTATTACTTATTTCTCATGGGTCCTTGTGGTACCGCAGGTACTTCAAACTCCATATATCAGACTCTGGGTCAAGCACACACAGCTCTATAACAGGCTGGTCCATCATATTTCATTGATTTGAGTCTGATCATCCATTTAATAATGTTTACAAATACATACCCACGCGAGTTACGAGGTTGGTGTTACATCAGAATCTGTGACCCTTCAGAATATGTGACTGTTCCGTGGAGATGTCATAAAATGGGCGTACAAACAAGTCAAGACCTTCGGTGGTTCAGTGCAGTCAGACGTTTTACTTCCGTGTTGGTTTCCGTTAACAACTAGTTTCTATAGTTGCGAGGGGGCCTGCATTTGACTTTTGGAACGTTTGAAAAACATGATATGGCTCATTTAACACAGACCAGAAGTTACACCTATGGTCTAACTGTCTTCTAAAAAACTCAAATTAAATTTAAGGGATGACCATATCGGAATTTTGGCCGATATCTGATATGCCGATATTTTAAAACTCATGCAGCTGATAACTGATATCAATACCAATATCAAAGCTTAAAAACATAAGCAGTCATTGCAAATAGCAGTTTTGTTATCTGTTTGCAACACTTTGAAAAATAGGGGTGGGGAAAAATATTGATACACTGAAATATTGCGATACTTTCAAATGCCAATATCAAGTAAGTATTCAAAAACGTGGTATCAATCCATTTTACTTACTAAATCTTGCGAGATTTCAACGTTCTGTTACAAACTCTCACAATATTTTGTGAATTCTTGCGAGATTTCTTAAGTAAAATATATCGATACTGTGATGTCTACTTTAAGTGTCAATATATCGGTATATGAAAATATTGTGAAATTTTCGTGAATTCCCGTGAGATTTTGTGAAAGAACGATGAAAAATCGTGGGATTTTGTTAGTAAAATAGATCCATTCCTCATTTCTAAATGTCAATATGATATCAGCATATGAAAATATTTTGATATTTCAGTGTATCGATATTTTTTCCAACCCCTAGTCTTTAGAAGTTTTAAAGTCTGTAAAAAAAGGTTGGTTTTTTTGTTTTTTTTTTTTAGACTTTAGAAACAGCGGGATGATTGGTTAAATATCAGTTAAATATTGGTGGGGTGGACGATGTGTGATATTCAGTTTTAAGGTCAATACCGATCGGGGGCCGATTATATCCTGCATCCCTATGAAATTTACATGGAAGAATTACGTTGCAGACATGAAGGTGGAGTCCTGCAACGTCAACATGACCACAGTGTCCTCAAGGCTTCACCATTGTCCACTCTGTCCTTGTCTCAGCCTGTACTATGAAGTACAGATGCACAATTTCCTTGTTCAAAGACTAATACAGTTTACATTCCATGTTTTCATCACAAAACATATTAGCATATCGTGATACGTTTCACATTTTTACTATCACATTATAACGTGGAAAGGTCATTTTCATCATTATTCAGGAAACAGTTCTATGCTTCTGCACTTAAATGAGGAAAAAGATTTTTTTTAAAAAGGTGTTTTCTTACTCTGCTTCCACATATTAGTAGCTCCACTTCTTCAGGTCTGAACAGATATTTGAGCGGGGACTCATTCGTGACCATCAGGAAACCTTTTTTGAAGGCTTTGAATTGTCTCTCCACACTTTTGTTCAGGATGTACTCGGCATACATATCCACAAACTCCTGTGAATTATAGATGGAAAGTGAAAAAGAAAAAAATATATACAGTATATTAAAAAAACAACTGCTCGTACCTAACTGGCTTGTTTTTTTAGCAATGCCAATTCTGTGATTTATCATGATTAGATGAGCCAACCTACAGAGCTTAATGTCAAGGAAGGAGAAGAGGTTTGTCATTTTAAACCGCTTCCTTCTCATCATGTTGCTGCACTTGTGAAATGTTCACTTATTTAGTCAAAGGAGGAACAAACATCAATTCAGTCTCCATTTCTACACAGATACAGGCTTCTTACTTTAACGTGCAATATATGAGACCTTAGAAACACAGGCTCCTCCAGGCTGGAGGTGAACTCTGTTCCATTGTCTGTGGATGTGATTTCTGCAGCTACTGCTGAGAAATATCCCAGAGTACTTAGAAGGCCAAGCAGATAAACGGACACAGAGCGTTGTAAAAGGTTTGACACCAGAAATTATATCTAGGACCTTCAAGGATCACAACTTGGGTAGTCAAGTAGCTGCTGGATAGCTACAAGGGACCAAAAGGGGAGCCTTTATGGGGACATTTTAATGCCAAAATTATGAAAGTTTCAAATATTTAGGTCGTACAATGGCATAAAAAAATCATACAACTTTGTCAGTGTTTTTTTTTTCTTTTCTTTTTTTCTAACTGTTGAACAGATTTGCTTTGCCAAGAGGAGCTTTTCAGAATATCTTCTTGATATTCTGGATTTATTAATTTGATTTAATTCTATTCAGTTGAATACTTATTTATAATTGCATTTTACATTATACGTCTGGGCCTGATTGGAGGGGAAGAGAAGGTTAAGATTAAGAAATTAAACTACAAGGAAAAAAAAAAACAAGAGTGAAGAGAAGAAAGATGAAAAAAATCCAAGGATACGCAAACAGAAAGTATCTTAAGTAGGAAAAAAAAAGATTCTGAGCCTTGCTGTGCATCTATTTTAAGTTATCACTTCCAACATCCCAAAAGGACAAAATAAAGAGTCATGTTCGCCTGACAAATTTTCATAAAAATGTATATTTTTCAGCACTTTTTGGAGAATGTCTATGGAGAATGTCTATGCCTAACATTTATAACCACCTTACTTCTGAGCTAGCAAATGTAGAAACAATTCAACAATTCGCAATCAACTTCCTGTGAGATACCGGACATAGCGCTTAGTCATTGACTCACAGTGTAAGTTGTTGTTTCTGGTAGCAGTTTATTTCACATTTCATCAAGACTATTCATAGCATTTCTAAATGATTTGCCCCAGAAATATGTACTTGGGCGGTTTGGGAACATGTTGTGCTGTTCGTAGTTGTACTAACAACCCGAGAAAGAACCCGAGAATTAAATTTGTGGCTACAAAAGCGACGTGTATAACATGCACCTCGGTCTAAGACCGAGTGTGGCTGCAGAGCACTAGTGGCGACATAAAAAAAATCTATATCTGGTTTTAAATTAATAAGATTGTATCCCACTTCTTTTTAAAAAAAACATGACCAACATTATTACTACGTATTTCTCTGCTCCCCATCTCTGGAATTGCTCCATCCCGATCTCCATACAATGGACTCTTTCCCTCTCTTCAAATCCAGACTCAAAACTCTCCTCTACTGACTTCCACCTAAGTACATATGCACCAATACAATGCTGTTTTCTGAGGTACCTGTCATGTTTTGGGTTTTAAGTTACTGTTTTTAACATTTTAGCTGCTTTGTACAGTGCCCTTGTGTGCTCTACTGAGGTGCTTTTCAAATAAAATGCATTATCATTATCATTATGTAGGTATTGATAAGCCTTGGAGCTTATTTTTCATTGCTTCAGTCAGACATGGCAGAGCTAAGAAAGTAGCTAAAAATGCTACTGAATGTTATCTTTGGCCAGATTTTCATCTCATCCTCCCACCACTTTGTTGCACGAGGCAGAGGGATTGTAACGTTGTCCAGTTTGAGCTGTGACAGCTGGTGCTCCCTCATAGTTTACATACTGTAAAAAGCTCATATAATGTGGAGTAGTGCGAACATCTGGCATTCAAATAAATGCAGGTTCTGGTTGAAGTCAGTCGCATATTTCACCTAAGGGCTCATGGGGGCCAGGAATAAGGTGGATAGAAAATGTCCTTAATTCATAAGCCTCCATTTGAGCCCAAGATGAGCAGAGTACTAGCGACAGGAAAGCTACAGGGCGGCTCCAAACAATGCAACCCCTACTGTGAAAATCTGTTATACTGACATGATCAGACTCAATTCTATTTCTGGTCTCCCCAAAGTGAACAAGCAGTGCACTTGTGATTATCTGAATTAGTTGGTGTTCAAAATAGTTATTAAATGTACTTGAAATATTAATTCTTCACAAAATACTGATAAAAAATTACATTGACATAATTTACAGAGGCTATATCCGTGTACCTGGGAGTTCCATTCAAACTCATCACGGCATGCGAGTAAAGGCCCAAAGGCGCAGTTTGAGATGGATTTTACTTGCACAACTCTAACGTTTATTTTCAGGGGGGAAACTTCAGACTCTACCTTTAAAACAGACTTGCAGCAAGGCTCCAAATCATTTTTCCTGCCTCCACCTAAGGGCAGAGACACACTGGACAGACTGCCGACCATTGCGGTTGAGCTGATCATTCGGCTTCAGTGTCGCCAACACGGTGAGAAAAGTGCCCAAGAACACATCGAGCCGACTCCAGATCTGGGTGTACCTTCTGCACATGCGCCAAATATAATGTCGCCACAACAGCAGGTAGCGCTGATCTATATTGTGGCCCCAACAACCGGAAATGATGGACCATTTCTCAAGACAAAAACACGTAAATGCTGCTGCTGTTGTTAGCAGAGAGTGAGGACTGCTAGCTAAGGTCCCAATACAATGCCAAACGATGTGTGAGAGTTTGCATTATGTCCGTTCTTCATCTGGTTTGTTTACCTTCACTTCGGGTCTTCTCGTTTGCTGATTCGCCAGCAAGGTCAAGCCTCCTCCAATATGATTGGTCAGCCCATCACCGACTGAACGACTGGCCAATGCCGATTACACATGTTCAATCCGCTGAAAAGAATGCTTACGGTGTTGGTGACAGCTGCAGACGGCCAACGACACAGAACACACCAAAGTGACTCACGACCCCGACTTTAGAAGACTCCACGATCACACCAGACGGACGAAAATCGGCCCGGTGTGTCTCCGCCTTAACTATCAAGATACTCTGCCAAATTTCATTGTTGTATAACTGTTTAAGTCATTGTCGTACCTAAATATTTGGATTTACATAATTTTGCCATAAAAAGTTCCCAAAAAGGGTTTTTGTCCCCTTGTAGCTACTCAGCAGCTACTTGACCGGGTTGTCCACCCAGGTTGTAATTAGGGATGTAACGATTACTGGTAAAATGGTTAACTGTGATAAAATTACCAACGATTAGTAATACAGCTTCAAATTTTAATTATCGTTAAAACCGTGACTGATTACTGCACTCCCAGTGATGCTGCTCATTGGCTGGAAAAGCAGCAAAAGTCCCAGTTTGCAATGCTTAATTTATGAAAACATAGCGGAAGGCAACAAAGGCACCCACATGGACAGTTCTCTTGAGATTTTCCTCCTTTAAAAAGAACAAAATAGACATTTCGACCCATTTTGGATGTTTTTAAAGATGCTGGTGGTTATTGCTATAATACCAAGATAAAAATGATCACCGTGATCATTTTGGTCACAATATCGTGATGTGAAATTTTCATATCGTTACATCTGTAGTTGTGATCCTTAAAGGTCCTAGATATAATTTCTGGTGTCAAACCTTTTACGATACTGCGTGTCCGTCCTCCAAAGAAAACCTGGGGTTTTGCCCCCTTGAGCTGCTGACTGCTGTAATGCTGCTCTGCTTTATGACCAAACATTGCCACAGTCCAGAGGACATTGTTCCAGATGCCTCATGGTTCATTCTGATACAGCTTTGAAAACCTAGGCTGTGCTGCCATGTTGTTTATAGAGAAGAAGCTTTCTCCTGCAACCCTACCAAACAAGCCACACTGGTTCAGTCTTTTCCTAACTGGACTGTCATGAAGTTTATCATTTAGCATGCTGAGGCCTGAAGAGTCTGACATGTAGGCTTTGGGGTTTATTTTTCAGTTTCTCAGATCACTGCACTGCCTGATCCTGGGCTGAACCTGCTGCAATGTCTGGGAAGATTGTTGGACAGTCACTTATTTTCCACACATGGATAACCTTTCTCTCTGACGAAGATTAGACTCCAAATAGTTTGGAAATTACCTTGTAAGCCTTTGTCACTGCTGTTTACCAACTAATCCAGCTATGCACTGCTTCTTCAAGAACTTCAAGCCACAGCTTGCTAATGTTACTCTGGCTCATTTAAAACTGAACAAAAGATTTTACGCATCTCACCTGCCTGTTCTCCTTGGTCACAGGGATCTTGTCTCCCTGCTCTTTCAAGTCATATAATATTGGGTTTCCGAAAAGGTCTGTGTGTGATATCTGGAAGGTGAGCATCATGTCCTCTTCCACACTGCCGGTATACTCCAGCACCCCCTTCAGACTCTGATAAAGTGCCTGCAAAAGGAAGAAAACATTAGCTAGGAAGTGTTAACGTGACTCTATGGCAATAAACAACTATTTCCATGACATCCAATTATGTTTTACAATATACTGGCTTCAGAGAGGGTTTACTGAACTGGATGCGAGTCTGACAGGTCCAAGTAGGTCCCTTTCTTTCCCGTGAGCTTCCTGTAGACAACCATTGGAAAATGAACGTCCAGAATGCAGTTGTTGTAAATGGCGAGCCCCAGGACGATTCCGATGAGTGTGTACTGGCCTTCGTTCTCCAACGAGGATGAATTGAACCAGAAAAGTTTTGTGTCGTCTTCATAAGTAAACATGCCTGTTCAGGAAAAATTTAGATGAAACAAAAACAGAGTGTTGGGGAAAACTAAGTTAATCAAGTTAATACTAAGTTTAATTAAACTAAGTTTAATTAACAAGTCAAATAGAATAGAAAATAAAAAAAAAAAAATTACAAAATCATAAAATAAATGACACATGATTAAAAAAAATAGAAACTAAAAAATGAATGAATAGAAAGGAGGTATAATGAGATGAATGGATGGAAATATAAATGTGGTTTGAAAGAAAGAAAGAAAGAAAGAAAGAAAGAAAGAAAGAAAGAAAGAAAGAAAGAAAGAAAGAAAGAAAGAAAGAAAGAAAGAAAGAAAGAAAGAAAGAAAGAAAGAAAGAAAGAAAGAAAGAAAGAAAGAAAGAAAGAAAGAAAGAAAGAAAGAAAGAAAGAAAGAAAGAAAGAAGTAGGAATATGAATGGATGGATGGTTGGTTGGATATGGATGGATGACAGATGGATGGATGGAAGGGCAAATGGATAGATGGATTAAAAGTTGGATGGATGGATGAAAAGATAGAAGATGGGTGGATGGTTGAATGGACACATTAAAAGATGGATGGATAGATGGGTGGGTGGGATGGATGGATGGATGATGAAAAGATGGATGTTTGTATGGATGGATGGATTGGTTGAATGGATAGATTAAAAGATGGATGGATGGATGATGAAAAGATGTATGTTTGTATGGATGGGTGAATGGATAGATAGATCAAAAGATGGATGGATGAAAAGATGGATGAAAGGATGAATTGATGGATGGATGAAAAGATGGATGACGAATGGATGGATGGATGGGTGGATGGATGAAAGGCTGAGTGGATGGATGGATGGGCGAATGGATAGATAGATTAAAAGATGGATGGATGGATGGATGGAGGGATGGACAGATTAAAAAAACAGATGGATAGATGGATGGATGAAAAAAAGGAGGTATGGATGGATGGATGGGTGACGAATGGATGGATGGATGGATGGACAGGCAAATGGATAGATAGATTAAAAATTGATGGGTGGATGGATGGATGGATGGATGGAGGTTGTGGGTGTGGGGGTGGATGGATGGATTGATGGCTGAAAAGATGTATGGTTGAATAGATAACAGATGGATAGATGGATGAATGGCCTCACCAATGTCTGGGTTGAATATTTCCTCCAGGACCAGCTGAAAGAACTCTTTGGAAACTCCTCCTTCGTCTACACCTTGCTCGCCCTCAAACTCGACAAACAGCTGCTTCTTCAGGTCCGACGGGTTCTCCATGGAGATCATCTCCAGCTGCAACAGAGGGAAGACACGCTGTAACACTACAGTCATTGTTTGACACGCCCACTGCAATGCGGCAGGACTCACTCTGACAAGGGCGTCGTCGATGATGTGGTCTCGGCGTACTTTCAGCTTCAGATAGGGGTTGGGCTGCTGGCCCTGGACCATGCTGTAGAGCGCTGTGAGGCGTCGCTCGCTGTACATCCGGATCCTGTTGTCGTAGTACAACCCCTGGTTTTTGGTGATGATGTTGAGGATGAAGGGGCAGCTCTGGAAGGAAAATTTGGTTTCGGCATTGACTTTGAAGAAGGTGAAATCTTTATCCATCTCGACCACATCATTCAGTGAGTCGTTGATAAAATCCTCGAAGGGGATGAGGGGTCGTATGCTATCTATCGGACGGACAGCCAGCTCTTTCTCCAGAGGGTCAACCCGCGGGCCCTTCTTATAGAGCCGCTCCTCTCCGAGCAGCTCATGCAGCGTTAGCTCATCTGAATCAGAGTCATCGTCGTCCTCTTCGTTGTGCTCTACATCCACATCCCCTCCCAGGATGCTAGCATAGAAGACCACCTTTAGGCACTGGGTTGCAGCCACCACCGTTTCGTCATCATTTACCAGATTTTCGCCGTCGTACTCGTTGCTGACAACTGTGAAAGTAATGAGCTGCTGGAAGGTCTCCATCATGCGGCGGATCTGCGGGAGACTATACATGGACCAGAGCTTGGACAGCCGAGCGAGAGCAGCCACCGGCAGTTTGCTCATCGCCTTGCAGAACTGCGGCAGCGCCACTTCCAGGTACTCCGGGCTGTGAAGGTTTCCGTTCTCCATCACTATGATGAAGATATTCAGGTAATCTGGGTTTGTTTCGTACACATTCAGATATTCAAGGTCGAGTTCCACGTTTGGAGTGAGATAAATGAGTGCATTCACAAGAGCCGCCTCCACCTGGTCGATGGACAGAAGTCGGTCGTAGACCCTCCGAACTGCGTCAATGTCTACGGAAACCTCGCAGGAGTCCAACAGTCCATTGGGAGCCTCATCCGACAAAGCAGCAGCAGAGGATGCGCCTTTCTTTTCCGAGCTTTGCTCATTTTGTTTCTCCTCATCTGGTGGCTTTTTAGTGGCACCTACTTCATCCTTCTTAAAACTCTTCATCAGGGCTTCCGCATTTGAGAAAATCCTCCCGATGACACGGACGAGTGCGGAGTAATCTCCTTCTTCCTCGCAGAAACTCAAGATCCTGCACACAGTGTGTTCTGTGAGGTCATGAACATCTGAAACAAGAAGGCAACGTATTTAAGGGCTGGTTCAGACTCAGAGAGTATCAGGCTCATGGGTCAGTTTTACGGTACCTGAGAAATCATCTGCGCTCATCTTACTGCCCATCTGAGTGCTGCTGTCGCTGCTGGACTTGATAGAAGGATAATAATCACAGAGTTTGGCGTTAATCTTAAAAAGCTCAAGCGCTTTGGCAGCTGCCGCATTGTTATCCAGAAGTTGAAAATCACAACACGATGCACAGAACTCATTCCTGCAGTTGCTATTTCCACAGCCTTCAGTTAACTGCTGAAAGTAGCGCTCAATTAGTTTCTTTGCAGTCGCTCTGTTCCTGTGCAAGATATTTAGATGGAAAGTCAGACTTACCTCAAAACCATTGACATATTTTTAAAACTAATAATGTTCATGCACTGAAGTTTAGCTGCATGCAGCTGTAGATATTCAACAAGAGTTTCTGCAGATGTCAAAGACCAAGTCAGGCCTATAGAGCAACTTACATTCGGCTGGATTCAGATACCCGTCTGCAGGCCTGGAGGACAGTCCTCTGAAAGAAGAGAAAAAGGATTTAACATCGTAGGAGATCCTATTTACTACTGATACACAGCTCAGCCAGGTTGGTTATCTGAACATTGATATATTAAAAATAATTGTGATAATATACTTTTTAAACTAAAGTGAACAAAGCTTTTTAGTCTTTTAGCAATCAACTCAATTTGCAGCAAGAAACTGACATTTTTAGTGCTGTAAAAAAGTATCTCCCCCCTTATGGATATTTAAATAACATTTGTCACACTTAAATAATGAATTTTAAACCAATTCAAATATCAGACAAAGAAAACCTGAGTGATTACAGGAAGTTTATAAATTCATAAATGTGTTGAAATTAAAACACATGTCCACTCACCAACCACTTTATCAGCTCCACCAGAAACTGCTTTTTAACACAAGTATCTAACCAGCCAATCACACGGCAGCATCTAGTCAAGTAGACATGGTGAAGATGACTTGCTGAAGTTCAAACTGAGCATCAGAATGGGGGAGAAAGGAGATTTATGCGACTTTGAAAGTGGCATGGTTGTTGATTTGAGTGTTTATTGGGATTTTCACGCACAGCCATCTCTAAGGTTTCCAGAGAATGGTCTGAAGAAGAGAAAATATCCAGCAAGTAGCAGTTGTCTGGACCAGAATGCAGCAGAAGACCACACCGGGTGCCACTCCTGTCAGCTAAGAACAGGAAACTGAGGCTAAAGTTCACACAGACTCACCAAAACTGGACAACAGAAGATGGAGAAATGTTGCTGGTCTGATGTAGCCTGGTACACCAGCCTGACTACTGCCATGTATGAGATACACGGCAAGTCAGTCTGGATTCCCTCCGCTGGAGACTGATTTCCAATGCGAGACGAGAGGCGGGACTAACAGGAGGACAGTGAACCGGAGAGAACCAATCAGAAGTGACTGTAGCTGGCGTAGCTCGGCACTCTGTCGCTATGGCGACGCTGGAAGTCAGCGTTTACACGTTGTTTTTCCCTCTCTATTTAATGTAGTTTTCTTGTGTATATTAACATAAAATGTTTGGTTCATTGTTTATTGCTGAACTACTAATATGAGAAAGCGTTTGTGTTGCACGTCATGTGACTATGACCCGGAAGCTGTTAGTTACGCACCAGAACAGAGCAGAAACAGCGGTGGAGACGTCGGAGGAGTTTAACGTTCATCTGTTAATAATTCTACTGCTGTGCTGTGATTGGTCCGGTCAATTTTTCACCGGAGTGGAAATCTCTTCCCAATGGAGGGAACCCAGACTGACTTGCCGTGTATCTCATACATGCCGTTAGTCAGGCTGGTGTACCAGGCAAGGTCTGATGAGTCTCCACATTCAGATGCTAGGCTCAGAATCTGGTGGAAACATCATGAAAGCATGGATCCATCCTGCCTTGGATCAAGGCTTCAGGCTGCTGCTGGTGTAATGGTGTGGGGGAGATTTTCTTGGCCCACTTTGGGGCCCTTAGTACCAACATGGCATTGTTTAATCTCCACAGCCTATCTGAGTATTGCTGCTGACCATGTCCATCCCTTTATGACCACAGCGAAGCATCTTCTGATGCTACTTCCAGCAGGATAATGCACCATGTCACAAAGCTCACATCATCTCCAACTGCCTTCTGGAACATGATGATGAGTTCACTATACTCCAACAGCCTCCACAGTCACCAGACCTCAATCCAACAGAGCAGCTTTGGGATGATGTGGAACGGAAGATTATCATCATGGATGCAGCAACAGTGTGATGCTATCATGTCAATATGGATCGCTGAGGAATGTTTCCAACACCTGGTTGGATCTACTGTATAACACCAGGAATTAAGACAGTACTGCAGGAAAATGGGGTCCGACTTGATACTATCGGGTGGTCCTGATAAAGTGGCCTTCGTTTGAATTATAACTGTTGCATTCAAGATCAAATCTAAAGGAAACGTTATTATAATTGCAATGATTAGACTGCTCATTGGCCATGCAATAGATTAAAAAAGTTAAAAGTGAGCCTTTATCCTGTAAGCTTCACCAGTTTGAGTTATTTAAACATAAGTCCATTCAAACATTGATAAATCCTAATTACAACATCTCTGCATGACGGTGCAGAGCTACAGAGTAATGAGAAGTTTCCTTTGGTCAACTTTAGCAGGTTTCCTTCGTTATTTACATTTACTAAACCAATTGACAGTTAAATTCATCCCGCAGCGTTTTACACAGCTTCAGGATCACGTCTCAGTCTGATCTGCATTTAATGTACAAACCTGTGATTTGTGATGACAGTCCCGCGTGTGTCTGTCTGTCAGTGACGGTGCAAAATCAAAAAAAGAAAAATCTTCCAGTGACAGCTGCTGCAACGCTGCTTCTCTCCGCTTTCTGCCGCTTCGCTTCTCATAAAACAAAAAACTTACTTTCAAACGCCGGATAAAACTGCTGCGTCAGCGCGAGGAAGCGAAAACACGCTTGTTTTTAAGTCAGAGAACAACACCTTCCTCTACCATCTTGTAAACAAGAGCGTGATATATCCCGGCATGCAGCGCGAGGCTGTCAAACGTCACGTAGCCCCCCACTCTCTCACCTCCACTCGCGACCCTCTAAACACAGCAGGAAGGCGGCAGGAAGGTGTTAAAGGGCAAAGTTGACTCTCTGCGCCTTTAATGGTTCAGTCTATTTATTACAACACCAGACAGGAAGTAAAAGCTCCTTCACACAATAAGCAGTAACAGAAAAACGCGTTTTAAATGAGTAAATAAAACATTATTTTATCATATTTTTTCTTTGCTTTGATCTAATATTATCATATTCTATTTTGATTTGGAAATTACAATACCTACCATTTTTGTAACATCTTTTTTTCTCGAAATAACACGAATTATTGATGTTACGTGAGAACTGCTTTAGCGTGACACTGAGATTTGGTATCGATCCAAAAACTACAGCATCACCAAAACATGTACCAATACTTTGTAATAACTAAGGTAGGATACATCTAATTTCATTTCATTTATTAATTTGTCATTCACATGTAACTCAGTTAAAGTTGTACCCAAGACCAGTAATATATAACATGCAAAATTTAAAAGATAGACAAATAGAATAGATAAGGATTTTAGAAAAGAAGCCTGGAGGAAAAAACATGATCATCAAATAGCTAAACCTGAATGACTTTTCTTGACCTTTAAAAGTTTTATGTCAGTTTGGATTGTCGATTAGTTAAAAACCCAGGAAAGGATTAGGAAAAGTTTAAGTAGACTGAAACAACATTACAGAAACAAAAGGGAGCAATTATATACAAATATATTCAGTATATTTGCTTCAATTCCAGTAAATGTGTTCATTTAAGTAGCACATTTCAGTGCAACCCATTATCACTCCTTTCCCAGGATGTAGACAGGTCTATGCTTATTCTTTCTTCATCTGAAGTCTACAATCATCTCTTTAGTTTTGCTGGTATTTAAGATGAGGTGATTGTCACTTCACCATTTCACAAACTGACCAACCAGTTCTCTGTCCTTGACCTCTTGTCCATCACTGATACACAGCTGCAGAGTAATCAGATTTATGCAGATGACAGGACTCAGAGTTGTACTGGAAGTCTGAGGTGCACAGTGTGAAGATGGTGAAAGGTGAGTTTAATTTAATTTAATTCAACATGCTGTGAATCATATGAAAATGTGGTATTCTTTTCTGATAGTGTAGTACAGATCAATATACCTACAAATTCAGTCTGTGGTTCAGTCCTGACCAGATGCCCGAGCCACCTCATCTGGCTCCTGTCTATACGGAGGAGCAGCGGCTCTACTTTGAGTCCCTCTCGGATGACCGAGCTCCTCACCCTATCTCTAAAGGAGAGCCCGGCCACCCTGCGGACGAAACTCATTTCGGCTGTTTGCACCTGCAATCTCGTTCTTTTGGTCATGACCCACAGCTCATGGCCATAGGTGAGGGTAAGAACGTAGATCGACTGATAAATCGAGAGCTTTGCCTTCTGGCTCAGCTCCTTCTTCCCCACGACGGACCGATGCAGAGTCTGCATCACTGCAGACGCCGCACTGATCCGTCTGTCCATCTCCCGCTCCATTTTTCCCTCACTTGTAAGTAAGACCCCAAGATACTTAAATTCCTCCACCTGGGGCAAGACCTCGCTCCCAACCTGGAGAGGACACTCCACCCTTTTCCGGGCGAGGACCACGGTCTCGGATTTGGAGGTACTGATTTTCCTCCCGGCAGCTTCACACTCGACTGCAAATCACTCCAGCGAGAGCTGGAGATCACGGCCCGACGATGCCAACAGAACCACATCATCTGCAAAAAGCAGAGACCCGATCCTGAAGTCACCAAACCGGATCCCCTCAACACCTCGGCTGCGCCTAGAAATCCTGTCCATAAAGGTTATGAAAAGGATCGGTGACAAAGGGCAGCCCTGGCAGAGTCCAACTCTCACCGGGAATGGATGCGACCTACAGCCGGAAATGCGGACCAAGGTCTGGCACCGATCATATAGAGACCGGACAGCTCAAACAAGGGGGTCCGGCACGCCATACTCCTGGAGCACTCCCCACAGGAATCCCCGGGGGACACAATCGAACGCCTTCTCCAAGTCCACAAAGCACACGTAGACTGGTTGGGCGAACTCCCATGCCCCTTCCAGGATCCTGAAGAGGGTGTAGAGCTGGTCCACTGTTCCATGACCAGGACTAAAACCACACTGGTCCTCCTCAATCCGAAGGTCGACTATCCGACGGACCCTCCTCTCCAGCACCCCTGAATAGACTTTACCAGGGAGGCTGAGAAGTGTGATCCCGCTGAAGTTGGAACACACCCTCCGATCCCCCTTTTTGAAGAGGGGGACCACCACCCCAGTCTGCCAGTCCAGAGGTACTGCCCCCGATGTCCACGCAATGCTGCAGAGGCGTGTCAGCCAAGACAGCCCCACAGCATCCAGAGCCTGAAGAAAATCCGGACGGATATCATCTACCTCAGGGGCCCGGCCACCGAGGAGCTTTTGACTACCTCGGCAACCTCAGCCCCAGTGACAGAAGAGTCCCCAAACTCTGCTTCCTCTTTGGAAGACGTGTTGGTGGGATTGAGGAGGTCTTCGAAGTATTCCTTCCACCGACCCACGACGTCCCGAATCGAGCTCAGCAGCCCACCATCCCCACTGTACACAGTGTTGATGGTGCACTGCTTACCCCTCCTGAGCCGCCGGATGGTGGACCAGAATCGCCTCGAAGCCGTCCGAAAGTCGTTCTCCATAGCCTCACCGAACTCCTCCCATGTCCGAGTTTTTGCCTCAGCGACCGCCAGAGCCACGCTTCGCTTGGCCCGCCGATACCTGTCAGCTGTCTCAGGAGTCCCACAGGCCAGGAAAGCCCGATAGGACTCCTTCTTCAGCTTGACTGCATCCCTCACCACTAGTGTCCACCAGTGAGTTCGGGGGTTACCGCCACGACAGGCACCGACAACCTTACGGCCACAGCTCCGACTAACAGCCTCAGCAATAGAGATGCGGAACATAGCCCATTCCGACTCTATGTCCCCCACCTCCCTCGGAACATGGTTAAACCTCTCCCTGAGAGGGGACTCAGCCAGACATTCCCAGCAGACCCTCAAAACACAGGTTTGGGCCTGCCAGGTCTGACCGGCATCCTCCCCCACCATCTGAGCCCACTCACCACCAGGTGGTGATCAGTGGACAGCTCCGTCCTTCTCTTCACCAGAGTGTCCAAGATAAGGGGCCACAAGTCCGATGACATGACTATGAAGTCGATTACCGAGCTGCGGCCTAAGGTATCCTGATGCCAGGTGTACATGTGGACACTCTTATGCCTGAACATGGTGTTTGTTATGGACAATCCATGACGAGCACGGAAGTCCAACAACAAAACACCACTCGGGTTCAGATCAGGGGGGCCGTTCCTCCCAATCATGCCCCTCCAGGTCTCACTGTCGTTGCCCACGTGAGCATTGAAGTCCCCCAGGAGAGCGATGGAGTCCCCGGAGGGCGCGCTTTCCAACACGCCATCCAAGGACTCCAGAAAGGGTGGGTACTCTGAACTGCTGTTCGGTGCGTAGGCACAAACAACAGTCAGAACCCGTCCCCCCACCCAGAGGCGGAGGGAGGCTACCCT